>NW_017552543.1:3714244-3940251 GCF_001854935.1 Bemisia tabaci
TAGATAAGCACACCTGGCGTTTGGATGTCGCAGAGCACGAGGGCGCGCCATGGGAGCAAATTCTACGTATGTATGTTGACAATTTTATAAGATTGAATTTTGAAGTCACTTTAAATGAGTTTTTTGGACAGGAACGGATTTGTTACGAAAATATGCCGGAAAATCGCGATTTTCGAGCTTTTCATGGCTTTTCACGGCTTTACAACCGCTTCCAATGGACCTATAAAGAAAAAATTGGCATCATTTTTGTCTTAAAAGTAGGCAGCATTAATTTTTAAGGTAAGACTATCCTGAAATTTTGCGAAAGAACAAATTTATTGCACACAAATGGCGAAAAACCGTGGAAAATCGCGATTTTACGAGTTTTTAGAGCTTTCCACGGCTCCAGCTCTCTCCCTAGTGGACGTATGAGAAAAACGTTCAGATCATTTTTATAGGAAATTTTATCAGCTTTATTTTTGGAAATAACCATTTTCTCGATATATCGCACGGGAAAAGAGATATCTCGGGAAAACCGCGGAAAAACGTGATTTTTCGCGGTTTTTCCGATTTTCCGGAGTTAGCACAAGGAAAATTTGTTGGGAAACCAAAAATTTGGATTCAGCGTAAAAAATTACATAGGAATCGATCATAACCTGATTTCACCTAAATTTTGCAAGGTAAAATCCTTTATTGCCTGGACTAAGTCTAGTTGAAAAAGAAACCAAACACGAAATTTGGCCTAGAGCGGCACGGCGCAGAGAGTAATGATGACGAGGACTTGAGATGGAAAGGAGGAGCCCTCGGCAAGCCGGTCAGCACGATACACATATTAGCGCCTACAAGGTTGCATGAATACTTCACGCATTGCGTCAAAAAGAGTGCGGTCGGCGTGGGATACTTCACGCATTGCGCCAGTCAAAGTGCGGCTGCCGCGGTCGAGGAAATTAAAATCATAATCCACATTCATGTTCTTTCATAATTTTTTCGCTCTTTTCTTATGAATGAAAGGCCTCGTCCACACAGAGGTAGGTTTACGGAACTTTATTTTCGCGCTAAGTTCCGTGAACTTTTGCTAATGTTGACAGGGCTTTCACAAAAAATGTGCCCAACGCTAGTAAACGCGTCTCATACACCCCTCCTCTTCCGGCACGTTCACTTGATGGTTTGTATCGATGTTTCAAAACGAATGAGAAGGGGCGGCAAAATACAGGCGGCCCATGGGCGGTATGTAGGTAAATCCAGCCCTGGTTACAAAAGTAATACTAATACTTCTTCCTTTAACCTGCTACCCAATGAGAGGTCTGCTACTTACTTGAAAACCAGCTGGAATAACTCTTTGACAAGATTATCTTCGTTAGCATCAACTGTCAAACGACCAGCCTCACAAATAGCTTTTTGTATGCACGATCGCCCGCCAAACTCCTGCCTGTCATAAACATCAGAAGAAAATCAGATAATGATAGCGCCCGGCACTTCTGAAATCGCTGACACGAAAAGGAGGCCTTTTTAGTAGCAATGGCTCTTAAAAAATTTCTACATAAAGTTGTTCAAAGAAATGTAAAAAACGTGTAAATTTTAAGCGTTCGTAAATCTTATGTAAAAAAACTCTTAAAATACTCGTTTTAGGAAACCTTTTTGGGGAATTTTTTTTAAATAAAAAATAGTGTAATTTTAATCAAAAGAAAACGTCAAATTTACGTAATTATCAACAAACTACATCCTCAATTTTTATGAGCTGCAACTTTTCCTTTTATACTTTTCTGGCCACCACTTTTTTTCCCTCGTTTTTGCCCGCAGGAAATTTTTTAAAAAAATACGTAAATTTTACTTAAATTTACAAAAAGGGTTTCCTGTTACGAATATTTCAAGAGTTTTTAAAAGTAATTTTCAAGTGGTTTTGAAGTAAATTTTAAAGTTTCTTAAAATTTACAAGTTTTTTACATCCTTTCTCAACAGCCACTGCTCCTAGGGCTGTGCCAGGGTTTTCTCTCGATTTTATGAGATCGGTTGATGTCTGGAACCATGGGATCAAAATAGAGATGGACCTCAAGTGGGGGTGAGGGACTAGAGAACGATGAATGTCAAATCTCTCTGGTCTCTCCTATTATGCCGTGCTAAGGAAAAACGTCATATGAACATCTAGGTTTGCCAAAATTCCTTCAATAAAAAAACGAATTTACGGGGAAAATTGTGAATATATTTTTTACTAATTTTCAGACAATTTTGTCGCAATCTATAATCTAAAGTACCTGAAAATTTCGAAGAGAAATACCTATGCATAACTTTCCTAATAAATACACGTTATTTTCGAGGGAATTCGACGACTCTTGAATGTTCATACGGCGTCCTTCCGTAGCACGGCAGTAGGTATTAAAGTCTCCCGTCCCAAACATCATCCGATCTAAAAACTAAACTAATGGAGAAAAATGCTTGGCACGGGTGGTCTCGGACACCGTGTACTAATTTTTTTTTTACCAAAGAACTTCAAAATATTTAGCATTTTAAATTGGCCTTCATTCTCAATTTTATGCAATACGATATATGTAATATAAACATGATATAAACGACATATTTTATGTAAACGACAATCGGGTCAAACAAGACTGGGCGGGGAGGGCCTCCGATGCTAACATCTCGGTCTACATGAGCAACACATTCCATGATGTTAGTAAAATCTTCTTGATACTCGTACTCAGTGGACACGCATGTTGCATGTGACAAAATGGAAGGCGCTTTCGGCGTGAAGCACTGCACACAGCAGCGTGAGGCGCACCGCTACGAATATGAGGAAAGATGAAATACTCCGAAAAAAAACTGAAGCTAGAGGACAGGAAAATATATTTTTGCACCTATTTCACATATCAGCAGCCTGATCGTTAACATTTTGTGTTCTTCCACCAGATAGGACAATCCTAAGGAGAATGAAGTTATGTGATTGGTCGGTGCTTCGATTTGTGCGTTTTGTTGTGTCATCAAATGGTGTAATCAATAAGAAGCCAGAGGCACCTCTTGAGTTTCCGATACTTTATCCACCCTTTCAAATCCCGTCATATTAATCCATGTTTTATCGGTACAACAAAACTCTCAACTGGACGTATTTCTATCAAACGGAACTAAGCGCCGTTGGGGGAGGAAGGGAGAGGGGGGCTTGGATTGGCGGGTGCTGCATGTGGAGCGCGATGCTCGTTCCGTCCTATTCTCGCAATGATTATAAAATCCTCAAAAGGAACTCAATTTGGCGCTTAGTTCCGTTTGACAGATGCTTCCAATTTAGAGCACCGACCCAATCGAATGATTCCATTCTCCTTGTGCTAACCGATCGACAAACACAAAATTTCAACAATCAGCCCGCAGGACACCATATACTACCAGTGGCTTGGCGTGAATTGCGACGTATCGATTGTTATGCTATTTAAACCTATGGTAAAGAATCGATTATTAAGGTGTTTGCTGCGAACTCCCTGTTTTCCTGTCTATCGATCCTTTTCCATAGGTTTAAATGGCATAACAATCGATGTATCGCAAAGCACACCACGCCACTGTGTACTACAGCCACACCAAGTCGTTTCAGCGTGTGGCTGCGAGCACTATACTTCATAGGCAAGCATGACCGGAGTGCCTTCAATTTTTAGAATGCAACACGGGTGTCCACAGAGTTCGAATAGTTGCATCAAGGCGTTACAACCCGCATAATTTTATTGTGTTCGCATATCAATACCGCAGAAGCGTCAAGGAAAAATATCGTATGAAAACTCGAGCATTGCCGAATATCCTTGAAAACTTGTAAGCTCTAATTTTATAAACGTTCAAAAATTTTCTGAACAATTGAATCGAATATTGCTGCAAATTAAAAGGAAATTAGATGCCTAGCTTCCTCAAAAACATGTTTTTAACAGAAGAAATCTGGCAACATCTGAGTCTTCAAACGACGTTTTTCCACCGTGGCAAACCGTTGAAAGAAAAGACGCAGTAGACCGAATGGGTCATTCGCACAAGTTACAGCATGGTGTATTGATGGTTGAGGTTGCCAGATTGGCAACATATAATTGTAAATGGATTGTATTGAACGCGCAAATAATTCGTTGCAAAGTATGCAAAGGCTTGAGGCTTGAAAGAGAATTCTACCCACGAAAACACACGCACACACACACTAGCAAATGGAGCATTCCATTTAGCTGTGGTTATCAATCTCACACTGCTAAGAAAACAGTGAACAATATTCGAACTTGCGGCCATTGCTTGCTTTTTCATACCCGTTCGTTCAAGTCTCCAGCACTGCATAGAGTCACCTGTGCTCTCGAGCCATCATAAATAGAGAACTGGCTGAATAGGACTTGAAGTCTTATCTAAATGGGTCAGTTGCGCTGGTCACAGAATCATACTTGACGATTAATCCTGAAGACTGGCAAATATAATGAGATCTGCCCTAACGGAACATTTTCACGTCCATCCGACATTAACAGAAATATCGCCTCGTAAAAATAGCTGTATATGACGTCATCCACGTCGGTAGTTCATTCCAGGGTTTCTTCAGGAATCAGGCATGGATTCATCAGTAATTGAGTCATTTTTCGGTGAAAGGGTGAATGAGGCTTCTAATGCTGGTGCTAAGATTGTGCCACGTTTACTTCTCTAGTTGTAAGTAAAACTTATCCGATAGTTCTGCTATGAATTTTTCTCTGAATTTGAGCCGAGTTTTTCTCACTATCGTTAGAAAGAAAATCGACTATGAATGAATATCGTCTGCCGGAAAACGCCAATCTTTGAGCATTGTAGGCTTCTTACTCCATTTTACCGAAAAAGTCCTCAACTGATGCAAACGTTTCAATTGGTTGCAATGACTTTAATCACTGAGGAACCAGTGGAAGAAAAAACCACGTGTATGCGCTGGACCGTAGTTTTGGACATTATTCACTATTTTCGGCTTAAGTATAAGATGAAAGCATCAGTCAACGATTCTTTAAAATTGACGTGTGCCATTAACACTGACTGCGATTACATGGTGGAATATTGCCACTGTATCGGAGTGTTGTGTATGTTGCCTTTCCACTAATTGAAGGGGCTCCCATCGAAATGAGTTTAAATGAGTTGCAATTATCCGTTGCATTGCAAATAACCTGTCTCCTTGGTGCATTTATCTTTCATTGATGCTTTGAAATCGGTTTTTTGCACTGACCAAATCATGTGAAAATATGACAAATTTCATTGTAAAAAATTTCTGTTTCATTTCAGCATAAAGTACCTATTGGTTAATGCGCTATAACTCATAGGAACCACTTTTAACCCTAGTCTGCCTGAGCCTCTGAACCAACGAGAAAGCCTGGGCGGGGTCAATTTGACCCCAGCTGAAAATCAATTAGTTAGCTATGTTTTTTTCATGTTTTTAGTTAATATCAGTGCACTAACCTTACAGGCCTTAACCATAAAGCATATCTAATTTTTAAAAAAACACGGCGCAGGGTATGCAACCATTTTATCATACACATGTTGCCATGTTGTTCTCAGCATGAGAAAAAAAAATCATAGGGCTACTAAATACTGAAAACGAAAAAAATCTGAAAAATTTTGCTTGTTTTATAAGTTTCTGAAAAAAATTAAAAAGAGAAAAATGAATACACCTTCAAAGTAAGCTTTTGTGATGCTAAATGGTAAAATATATGTTATAAGGATATCTGACCCCGCTCAGGCTTTCTAGGCGTACTCGTGAATTTTTTGATCTCTCATGCACATTTTTTCTTTCCCCCCCCCTTCAAAATCGTGTTCCTAGATGTTTTTGTAGAGCTATTTGTGAAGGACAAAAAGTTTCGTGCATACCACGAGAAATGGCAAAGAGTTGAAACTCCCGTGGGGTCAATCTGACCCCACTCAGGCAGACTAGGGTTAAAGTCAAAATAAAACTTTTTCTTTTTGAAATTTTCTTCAAAATCGATTTTTTTTTGCGCCGGAGCCCGTTAAAGTTGTGACTTCTTTCCTGAAATTGGTATAAAACTTTTTTTCAATGCGTCAAATGTAAGTCTGAATGAGTGAAGCGAGTACTTTTTAATGTGCTCTTTATTCCTTGTGCTTTCATAGGTCGACGCTTTTATGGAAAAGTGGTGGTACCGTAAAAATGGGTGTAACTTTTTCGTCGTACAGCGAATTCTTGCATGCACAATTTCCACTTTGTAATGTTCCTCCTTGTAATTCAATTTTCACTCGACATTTGGCCCTTCGAAAAGAGTTATGAACGAATTTTGGAAAAAATCCACGACTTTGATGGACTCTAGCGCCACAGGAAACCGATTTCAGAGGAACTTCAGGAGAATAAGAGTCTTATGTTGACCTCCAAAATAAGCCCCCAAATTGTGGTACATCAAATTTCGGATACCCTACATATACCCTCGTTGCATCGTGCTTCCGTGAAAACTTACTCTTCAAGAATTGTTTCCAGCTGCTGGAGAAGGTCCCTCCGTTCTCTTTTGTGCTTGTTACGACTCGGTACTGCTTGTTTTGTTCCATCTGGTAAAGGGTGAATGAGATCGAACTCAGTCATCGAGTTGGCACCGTGGCCAAGAGGCATGATCTTCAGCAAAGACATGGTCAACTGAAAAGACAGTAACATGAGAGAACGAAGGAACATCGACTCAGATTTCAGAAAAGTGCAGTTACAAAATCGTGCTGCTGCCGATTGGCGAAATTTTGTGAAAAATAAAATCGTGAAATATTTCATGAATACCCACAGAAAGGTATTGAAAGATAGATCTTAAATAGTGGATTGTCACACCACACTACATGATTATCAAAAGCTGTCAAAATCGTTTAGAGGTAAACTAGTTTTGATTATCCTTCTTATTCATGCAAAACAGGAAATAAAAAATCCAGAATTACATGAAAAAGGGAGTTTTTCGGATTTGTTTAGTGCGGTTCAATTTTATGATTTGAATATTTTAAAATAAAAAAACGACCCAAGCAACTGCCACAGTTAATTCAAGTGACAAAAACACCAACAGTTTCAAACTTCAATCAGCTTAAAATACGAGTAGTTGTACTTTTTTTTCTTTTTTTTCCTTCCTCTTCTTCTTAAGTTATTTGAGGTCTTTCGTCCATTTGAGGATTCTGCAATCTTGAATGAGCATCGGGTTAGGGTTAGTGCACATCCATGCTCTAGGCTCTCAAATTTTCAGGAATCTGTTTCTGCAGCAGATCCACTCGTCAGTTCCATGAAAATTTTTCTCCACCACTGGGATTTAAACCCGGGACCTATTGTATTGACCTAGAGTCATAGTTGTAATTTTATACATGGCAAACTCGTTAAATTATTACATTGCTAAGTATATGGATAAAAGCCCGCTTTAAAAAAGAGATAACAAGTTAGTCTATGAGATCTGTGGTAAAGTCACCATTACGAAAAACTGGGAACAAGCATTTTCATCTTAAGAAACAATCGTGAGTGCGTGTCACTAGAAAAATATTCAAAATCCGAGTAAAAGAAATTGACCACATCTGCTTAAATTCTCAAATGAGAAAAAAATACTAAGAAGTGGCCCGAATACTGAACGTAACAAGTCGGAGAAATGGTGCTGGGTCCACACCATTTCCCGGAGAAATCAAAGCCAAGAAGTTCCAAAAATTATAATTAAAGTCAAAAATAAACTGAAAATAATTTATTTTTGACTCTAATTATAATTTTTGAAACTTCTTGGCTTTGATTTCCCCGCGAAATGGTGTGGACCCAGCACCATCTCTCCAACTTCTTAAATTCACATTTACCTTCAAGAATCGGGCCAAGTTCAACAGAAACAAACCGAATTGCATCAAGTTTGAACCGAGAGGAAGAGGTTTGAAGTTCAATAGGAGACTCAATGTTGAGGACAACGTTTAATGAGTATAATCAAGTTCGAAATGTTTTTAGCGACTCAGAATGTTTGGCAGGAGAACATTCACGACTAGTTGAATTCGAAACTTCCATTGCGTTTTTTTATTTCAAAATGCCACTCAATACGTTTCTGTTAAAATCGGTACAACTGATCTAGTTAATTTTCTTACCGTAGATAATAAAACTCCCACTTTACCTAATTAGATATTACGATGTATACTCACCACGATAGCTGAGTTGGGTGGGTAAGTGAGGTAGCGTTTTACGCGGGTGTTGGAGTGAACGGTCGTTGCACATAGACAAACCAATAGATTCAAAAACACACTTCTCGATAAGGAATCGAACTTAGCCATTTCACTTCCGCATCCGATCCTTGGCGGCCGCCGCTTTCACACCACTTGAGTCAAACTCATAGTCAGCTCTTCTGTACGAGCTTAGAGAGAGGGGGGGATAGGTTTGAGGATTTAGCAAACACTAGAGCAGTGTTTCCGACCATTCACACTTCATCGACCAGGTTGTCAGTTTTTTCCCCTCTTTTTTCCTTCTTTTATGTCTCTTTGAATAACATTAGGAAGGACTTGTTGTGTCTCCGTTGCAGGAAAATAGTGAAATCAGGCACTTTGTCAAATGCCTAGATAGTCAAATTTTAACGGTCTACAAAATTTTGTGAATTTATGCCGAAGAGTTCACGATGTTTTACTATTTTCGGAAAAATAGCTCATCAAACCTACGAACTCTTTTTGTCTCTTCCTTTTCAATTGCTTCTCATATTTTTTAATGTTGAAATCCCAAAAATTCTGTATTTTACAACATGCTGAAAATTTCAAGATCAGTGTCTCATCAGTAGCTAAAAATTGTTTAAAATATTATTGTGTGTGCAAATTTTTTCTGAGAATTTTTTCTTGCAGGAGCAATGAATTATTTGGTCTGAAATTAGGAAAAAAATCAGAATTTCAATAAAAGTCAGAATATTTGACTGTTTGCATAGGCATTTGACAAACTGCCTGATTTTACTATTTGCCTGCGACATCTCTATTAAAAAATGTCTAACCTAAACTTTAAGCCTGATTTTATTTCAAAACTTTGCTACACTGAAAAAAAAATATTGCTGAAATTGCCGTGCACGCGGGTATTTCATGGCATGGTGTAGCGAAAAAACGAACGTGCAAACCATGCAGGTAAAATCGCTACACAAATTTCAGCTAACTTACACACACGCGGGTAGGTGATTTTGCTCTCTGAAAAGCTACGTCTGTTACCTTTTTAGTTATTCTTCCGTAAATTTCGCTATTTCAGCCTAACTATTGAGCTATTTTTACTGTTCGCAAAGTACCAATCCCAAAAAATGCAGTTACACTTCCAAGCCACTCGATGCAAGATTAACTGCATGAAGGCGCGCAGATGTAGCAAATCGGTGTAGCAATTCGTGCTAGTCGTTCACTTGATTCAACACCGTGCACGGATAAGAAAGCTTTACGAAGTGAGGCAAATTTTGCTCCACCCTAAATCGGTGAATTAGCAATCCTTTTTTTTTCAGTGTACGTATAGGTATCGCAAAGAATATAGGGAAGACAAGGAAATAACGCGGAGACGAGGCTGGAAGACATAAATTAAGGCCAAGCCGGGACGTCTCGCCCAGTTTTCTAGGCATTGCCACTCGCAAAAATAAAATTAATTTCTATAAAATCTAATGTAAGTATATAAAGTAATGTAATATTATAGTAATATTAGTGATAAGTAGTAAAAGGTATTAAACGAGGAGTACCATTCATTTTTCCTTTACTCAGATTCACAACGTATCATGAGTGGAGCATTACTACAAAAGGTTATAGGACATTTCGTCAACGATTTTTTGTCCGCGCACCTGTTTTTTCCAGCAATTTACGTTCATGCGTTTTTTCGGCAAGGGAGTTTTGGTCCATGTGTCAGTTGAGACCCAAAGTTAATTGGCCCACATATAAATACAAACGACAAATGCTCACGACGTTTTTGGATGAAAATGTATAATGTCTTGGAAGAATGAGGGTTTGCTTGTTTTTTTTTTGTTTTGTCTGTTTTGGTCCAACGGAGAATAATATATAGTTGAGAGTTTTGGTAAAAATGGGGGAGCGTTATTTCCATGAGACAAAATTCACTAAAACTCTCTACACTTCTTTGGTGTAACAGGACTTAATTATCTTTCAAGAAATTCCCACCTTGCCATACCTGAACCTCTAGATTTGCCTCAGCTAAAGGCTCTTAGATTTTTCCTGTGAACAATAAGTATCTTGATTTACTTTGCGAGGAAAGATTTGCACTTTTAAAGGATGCCTGTCATTCTTAATACGTTCAATTTCGTATTGTGCAACACCTCTGTTGTGAAATAGTTGCTTCAGGCGCCACCGCACGGCGGGCGGGCGGCCAGCGCGAAACGCGCATTGGCGCCTACAAACCTAAGTGGATACTTCAAGCATTGTGCAATGCGTGAAGTATCCACTTAGGTTTGTAGGCGCCAGTGAGCCTCTCGCGCTGGCAGCACGCCGCTCCGCTCTGTTAGGCTTTAATATTTATACTCGAATAGTCAGCGTTTTTTAGCTCATGATTTTGAAATGTTTGCACACTCTGCATTGATTATTCTCATTTTAATTGATGGGGAGAAAATATGTATCAATTTATCAAAGGAGAATAATAATTTAATGTGTGTTTTGTATATATTGGTAGTTCCGTGTCAAATTTAATGATTTCCAAAGCATTTTAATTTTTCTTTTACATTTTGTGCTTTTATTGTGCTGCAGCAAGGTGTACACGCAACCAAACGCTCAAAATTTGACGTATTTGACTTTAAAAGATCGATGTACAAATGGGTTAAAACTAAAGATTGCGTGCTTCTTGGTTTTTTCCCCTCTTTTATTCATTTTTGCAGTTTCTGTCGGCACAACTGCGGCTCATTGAGATTAATGCCGCTTAGAATAGGTTTTACAAATATTTACCACGTTTTAAAAGTATTTTTATTTTTCTTTATTGATAGAAAAGGTTACTACAGTGTATTAATCCTAAGTAAAAACATAAATGTTTTCAAAATGAAGTAATAATTTCGTAAAGAAAAAATTAAAAAAATAAAAAAGTACCTATGAATATATAAGGTATATTGTACATCGAATATTTTAAGGATAGAAATAAAACCAAATATTCACTAATGACAATTTAAAAAGATGATTCAAAAGGAGAAAGTATAATTCTCATTTCCATATTGTCAACATAATTTTACATACCGACTAAAATATAACGCTTGGACGCTTATTTTACGTGTGGGCGTTAATTACTGGACAAAAAAGGTGCAAGGGACAAAAAATCGTTGACAAAATGTCCTGAAACCCTACTAAAGGATATAAGTTTGACATATATTTTCCTTTCGTTTGTAGTGGTACTTCAAAGGCTATATGTTCGCAACACTGCGAAGGATAGGAGAGACCTAATAGGACATAATTTTAGTAGTTTATTAAAAATATTGATTTTGTAATTCAATGAAATCTACATTAGGTTTAAAATATCAGTAAAAATGTTATTATTTCTAAGGACCTCGATTTTAAGCTTTTTTTTCGAATGCGAGCGACACCTCATCCGCAGCGTCGAGCGGAGCATTGAGAGTCACGCCTTGCACCGAGGCGCCTTCAATTTTGCAAATGCAACACGGACATCCATCAAGCACGAATAGTTGTATCTTTGCGCCGTCATCAACGCGCATCCTTTCCCTTGCCCCATTTCTATGTCGTGTTGATTCGGTTGGTCTTATTTGTAGCAATGCATCAAAGGCTACATGAGCAACACAGCTGCAGATAGGAAAGACGGAATTTAACCTCAATTTTTAACTTTTTCGAATCCGAGCGACACTTCATCGACAGCGTCGAGCGGAGCGTTGCGAGTCCACGTCTCGCGCTATGGCGCCTTCAATTTTGCAGATGCAACATGGACATCCATCCAGCACGAATAGTTGTATCTCTGCGCCGTCATCAAAACGCTTTCTTCCCCTTGCTCTATTTCATACCAAAGGACTACTCAATGTCAATTGTTGACAACTTTCGTGATAATTTTTCTCTGTGTTACTTTGTTCTTTTTTTAAGAGAAATAAATTAGGAGCGAACATTTTCAAATATCCCTAACGAAATTTGTGGTTTGGGAGTTTCATCGTCGAATGTTGTTATTGTTGGTAGTTTGATTGGCCTGATTCCGTGATGTAATTTTCTCTCCTGAGCTGTCAATGTCCCTTCAATGAATGCAGAAATGAACCCCAGAATGCACGTTGTGTTAATGCTGCTCGACCAGTGTTCGAAACTCTCTTTGGAGTTTCAGGAGCCACATGGCGCATTAAGCTCGATTTTTAGGGGCCATCGAAGATTGTTTTGGGGCCAAATTTACTTTTTGCTTATGTATCACGGCGCATTTACACGGGAAAAAAAGGCCTGCTACCCGAGCGGAAAAAGTTGAATAATAATGCATGAGTGACGAATTCTGAAAATCTAGAATATTCGAGGGCCTAAAATGGCCTAATAAACACACTCACCTTGACAATACACTTAATCCTTAACTGCCTACAGCTCCCATAGAATCTCCTCAAATTTCTTCAAATACATCAACATTTTACACAAAAACAAAACAGAAAATAACACAGTGTTCACACAGATATTAATATTCCAACTGAAACTTGGAAAGCAGTTAAAACGGTCAGAACGGTTGGAAGCCAAACACCAATATGGCGCGCGGTGGTAAGTGGTAAGAGGACGAAGACCACGCCAACAGTAATTTGTCGGCCGGACAGACATACGAAAATGCGGACCAACGCAGGGTTGAACCTTGATCCTTCTGGGCCGACGGGGGTCGATGCGTCCGATATCCACGGGGTGGACTTTCCCCGTTCGTTGGCGCCGGCTAGAGTACCTGTAGGGAGAGTACCGACAAATCGGTTCATGGAGGGCTTAGGGCCCAAAAGTGCAGCCACCCTTCTAACCAACTTCTAACGCACAAAATTTCACTGCCAGTCTGCAGATTCCAATTCTAACCAAGTTGGCCAAGAATGTACAGAAATGAGCGTTCTTCCGTGAAATTGAGTAAATTTATGCAAAAACTGAGTCAAACACGTGCTTATTGCGGTTCGTAACAATGGTATTAGTAAATCGCTCTGCATAATTGAAATTCATAGGTTGGCTGCCCTTTTGGGCCCTAACTTTATTCGCGGAGGCATCGGTGAAGGCCTGATGGACTTTCGGAGTTTCAGATCTGTCGGTACTCTCCCTATACACATACTCTAGTGCCGCGCCGGCCAGCCGCTCGTCATTACGGAAGTTACGGTATTCATCTCGGACCCGAACAGCCGGGTTCCACAGGCGACCTGAGCATGGGGTTGACAACCAGGAGTCGCCTGGGTCTAGTTCAGACAGTCGTTCCTCAAGCCCGTACCTCAAATTCACCGAGCAGGTCCGCTCACGTAGCGGACCACTTTTTTTTCCGTGTAGTGACAAGTTAGACGCAAGATGTTTTAGTTACAGAACTAGTAGCTGTTACTTGGGGGAAATTTCGAAAAATCACCAAACAGAAAAACTAGGATTTTTTTTTTTGGGGGGGGGCAATTTTTAGGGGCCACGGTGGCGTAGAGCCTTCATTTTTTAGGCGCCATGACCGATTTTTTAGGCGCATTAGGCGCATTGGCGCCTGTGAGTTTCGAACACTGCGCTCGACAGCAAGAGATACGTGCTATTAGAATGAACTCCGAAGTATGAGTGTTGAGTTCTGCGTTTTAAGGTGACTTCCAGATTTTTTTCGACTCAAATATTTTAATAGCAGATAAACGACGTCTACTCCACCTCATTTCTGCAGCGAACTCAAAACCGCCAAAAATCGAAGTACGTGGTTGCAGACTTTCGCCGTTTATATGCTGCATTGGCATCTAGGAGGCCAAACGTTTTCACGTGATCCATATATACTGGCTTGACTCCCCTTGTCTCTGCGTTTGCATTCCTAGGATGTGAGGTTAACTGCGAAAACAGTGGAGCTAGCATCTTGGGATCATCGGGTACATTTTTGAAATGATTGAAGTTATTTTAGCTTTTTTTTTTTTTCCCCCCCCCCGGTGAAAGGAGAAATAGTTTAGGTATTTATTTACCCGAGAACACTTATAGCCCCATTCGAAACCCATTAACAGATAATTTCCGCTTGGTGTTCGCCTTCGATTTCCCCGCATAGGCAATAAACATAACCAGGGAGCTGGAATAGTCATCTATTCGAAAAATACACATTTATACAACTCCATAAGCTTCAATTGAACCAATGAACGATGTTATTACTCTATTCGTAGGGATCGCTAATCTGAAGTTTTCCTTAAGTTTTTCTGCAAAATGCCCCTTTTTAGCTGTAAGGTGTCCCTCTGGCCCCCCCTCTCACGAGATGCTAAAATATAGATCTTGCACCATGGCGGCAAACAAATTCTTATATCCGGCGCCATGGAAGCGCTATAGTATACTTTCGTCATTCTATTTTAGATGTACTTACGTAACATATTTTCTTATCTGTTTATGTTCGTACCTATCTCTCCCTATCCTTTGAGTTCGTTTTTTAAACAGATGCCTGGTTTTGGCTGTAACATAAGAAAACAACTGCTCCTCCTCCAGACGCTTCAGCCATTGACAGTGCTGGCTGTGTTATCGAAAAAGGAGCTATAATGGAAGATCCCATATTTCTGATGGTTTCTTTTTGCTTAACGCTTTTCAGTTTCCGTATGGGAAAAATAATGATGGCATCAATTTCTTGGCTTACCTTTGCATCAACCTATACATGTGGCTGATCCAGTTATATCTCTCAATGAATGTGTACATTTTCACATTAACTCCATCAAAAAACTGGCAAATGTAACCGAATTCCCTGGCAAAACCAGTCTGGAATAGAGTTAAATCTAAAAATCTTGTAGGTATGCTTGAGATATCTCTAATACACTGGAAAAAAAACACATTGGATCTATAGAGTCCCAGACTCTTGAAAACATTGACAAGAAAAAGGACTCTTGGTTCAATCAGATTTAGGCTTAAATCAAAAGGAAATCCGCTCAAATTAAGAGGCTTGGTTCTTGATTTAAGCTTAAATCTGATTGAATCTAGAGTATTTTTTCTTGTCGATGTTTTTGAGAGTCTGGACTCTTGATCCAATGTGGTTTTTTTTCAGTATATTTTAAAGGCTAATAATAATATTCAACAGCAAATGCTGACATTTTCTGCGGTTAAATTTTAAACATGATCGAAGAGTTTCCCAGGATTCATTAAAAAATGGTTGAACATTCATTTCATTCGTTGCAGATGGAACCATGTCGCAGCCCGCGATGGCATGAGCAGTGGCAACCAGTACTGCAAACATTCTGTCACCTGCCCGAACTAATTACCGTTAGGGTATTTTGCTTGCCATGGATGCCGGTTGAAAAGATAAAATAAATAAAAATCACAGCCTCTCCAAAAACCGCATGGAAAATCGATGAGTTTTACCCGGCAACATGCAACCCTGTCTCCCGGACGCAATATGGAGGAAGCACCGGCGCTGTTTCGATACAGTTCTTTTCCGAGTCTTTCAAGTTAAGAGAATTTAGCCATGCACCTTACAGTTTCTAGTGCTAACAACATTTCAGTTTCTTGATCATCTCGATCTTTTTATAGCTCTCGGACAGTTAAGACCCTCTCCCTCCCCCATCCTTTTTTTGAAAAACGTGAGTAGTAATTTTAAGCACGCGGCTTTCTTTTCTCTTCTGACACAGTTCCTCATACGTAAGTAATATTGGTATATTGTTACTTATATATATTGTTGTTATCTCTCTCTCTCTCTTTCTTCTAAACATAACAGTGGATTATTTGCACCCTTTTGAAAACTGGGTCTCCGCACCATCCGTCAACTAATATACTTTTTCTCCTAGGCTGGTGCGGAACGTTATTTAACGGTTTTAAGCTAAAAATTATAATACTTTGTTACATGGGAAAAAGATTTTATGGTAGGTGAAGTGTGTACAAAAGTTCTTTGAAGTATACAGAATGTTAGTAATCTAAAAATCGCATCTTGCATGTTTGTAAAGAAGCAATCATCGTAGAAAGAACAAGGAAAATGTTTGTCCATACCTATACAACTTTTTTTTACAACTGTTCCGACCCTGTATGAATTGGAGGATGTGAGTGTTTCTTACTATAGTAGAGTCAATTGAAACTTTTCCTTCCTCTCATCTTTTTCAGCTAGCATGTGAGTGGCTTGGAAATCAAAAATGACCTGTTTCTCTTTATCGCAAACACTTCTGCTTATGTTCTACGCACATATCTGCTCTGCAAAAAAGGATTATTTGATGAAATTGTCTGACCGACAAGATGACATGAAGGTCAACAGACCGGTGAGATACCTCGTGTTCCCCAAAGGAAGCACCTTTTCGGTATGCACAACTAATTGATTTGTTCCTACTTTGAATACTACGGATTTTACACACTCAGCAATATCAAGCTCGCGACGTCATACCCCAAGTCCTTCCTTTTCAGGAACTATTACAGCCTCAGTGACCTGTGTAGGTCAGAGTGGGAACGTGCTTCACAGACTGGTCAGCAAACCAGCCTAGCTGCGTAAATTAGGAGCTCTGTTAAATCTTTCAAGAATCGGTTATGGCATTATATTTGTTCATTAAGGCTCATCAGACATTCGTTAAATTGGTGACGTCGGTCTTATCCTGTTAGTAAAACTGGATCTTTCGGGTTACATCATATATGCGTAAGATTCTTACGCATGAATATAACTTCGTCATAGATTGCGTGTGAAGAAGTAATCAGTGGCTTTTTGAAATAAATGAGCACACAAATAAATGTATTGCTCTTTGATCTATAATATTAAATTAACAACCATTGCATGATCTAGATCCTGCCAATCCTAGTATCTACTTACCCCTTCCTTGTTCGAATATGATATATCATTTCTAGCAAATCCGGTCCATCTAATGGGTCAGTTGCGCCAGCCATGGAATCGTGTTCTGATGGTTTAAGCAGATGGATTAGAAAGATATAATAAAATATTTTTAAACGTCGAGTTTTCACATCCAATGTTAACAGAGATATCATGTCACTCATCGAAAAAAAATCGTTGCATGACGTTGACCTAACGCTGTTGTGCATACCATGATCCTTCCACCTTATTGGTTTCACCAAGCAGTGATTTAACATTGGTTAATTGACGTGCAACACAAATGAAACCAATGTGGAAGAAACCATAGTATGCACAATACCACTGTCGATGACGTAATGTTTAAAGTGGCAGTTTTTGCTAGTCGGCAATATTTTTTTTCTCACCATTGAAATCTACTGTAAATCGTCACCTTCCGGCCAAAGTCTCACAAGCGCCATGCGACGTTTAAAAATTTTCGCTGTCATTTTATTTTTTTACAGCGAAATTGTTGGTTTAATCTGTTCGAAAATTGCACTGAAAGTTATAGGCAGCACAAAGCAAATTCAGTGAAATTTTCAGACAGCTTCGTTGAACAATTTCTCTGTAAAAAAGTAAAATGACGGCGGAAATTTTCAAACGTCGCATGGCGCGTGTGATAGGTACTTCGGCCGCAAGGTGACGAAATGTAGATTCTAAATAAGGCTCTTTTTTCGGCAGGAATCCATTGTTTTACATGTACACTTTAAGTAGACCGAATTTATCAGAAAGGAACCAACATACATTTTCGAAAAAATTGAGATAAGAATGTTTCATTGTTCCACTAGCCGTGCATTTCCTCCTGCCAAAAACTGAAAGTCGAAAAACAGAAATTATTTTGTGAAGAAAGGGGCTAAAGTTTATTTTTTACATTGAGCCTTATGCAGGAATAAAACATCAAATCTCTTTTTTTCAGTTTCAACTTTATGTGGGTTGGTTCCTTTCTGATGAACTCGGTCCAAATGTAAGGAAAATAGCCTGTAACTCAAAAATACAAAGTATCCAGAGTTCACTGGTCACGTATTAAAATAACACATGGATCTTATCAAAAAATGCATCGTGATCATAACAGCCAGCAGCAATTACAATCGACGTTGCAAAATCGTAGAAAAATAACTCTCGACATACTGCAACTGAACTTAAATGAGAAAATGAATCGAAGGTACTTAGAGACAGCCGTGATGAGCAACCTGCCTTGCGTAATAGCCACCACCACCGAGCGTGGTTAAAACCCTTTAATTACTGTTTGTTTATATTTTTCATCCAAGTATTATTGTGATCGGCTGTGCTCACCTCTGTATGAAGATTGTAGTCCACTTGTTTTCCATGAGCTTAATGGCTCAGTCAAAGGGTTTTCCGAAGTGATTGACGGGTCAAGATTCTGAACAAAATAAAATGCTTCCACGCGGTTGCGCACCGACGTGCTCTTGGATTTCTATTTTATTTTATTTATATTTTTTTAAAGCACCGAAAAATTGTAAAATCGTTACTTCATATCTCTTCACTTTTAAAAATAGCGAAAATCGCCAGCAGGAGCCAACCCCCCTATTTTAAATAAACATAATAAAATAATTGATTTTCGTTAAAAAAAAAAAAAAAAAAAACCCTATTTTATGTAACGCTCTAGGAGAGCGGCACACCATTTTTTTACGTGTTGAAGATAAGGACTTACGTTACAAAAACGTTACAAGGGGGGGGGGGGGTCAAAAATGCCGAAAGAGTGCGCTACGTAATTTAGGGACTAACATTGCGACGCTATTATGAGTCTCTGCTCATATTCTCTTTTTTTTCTTTTTTAGAAGGATACTAAATTAACTGTTTCTATTGACATTTTCTGTGAATTTTCTTTAATCATTGCAAAAGAATAGGTTACGGGCCCCATCCTTTCTCCTTGAATGAAGAAGAATTGAAATCACCTCTCATGACTTCTTTTATATCCAATGGAAGAGGAGGGAGAAAGAAGAAAGGGAGAAGGGAGGGATTTCTATCTTCCTTCCCAAAGAAAGGGAGGGAAGATAGAAAAGGGAAAACAGAAGGCGAAAACGAGGTAAAAAAAGACGAAGAAGAATAATTTTTCTTTTTTTCCCTCCTCTTCTTTTCTCTTCTCCTTCCTCTTCTTTTCCTCAAAATTATCTTTCCTATTCTTCTTTTTCCTCTTTTTTTCTACTCGTCATTCCCTTTTCCCCTTAATTTCCTGTCCCTCCTATTATTCTTCCTCTTCTTCTTATTCTCTCCTATCCTATTCTTCTCCTTTTTCTCTACCTCCTTCTAGTTCCTCTTACTATTTATCATCTCCCTCTTATTCTCCTTTTTCCTCTTCTTTTCCTCAAAATTATCTTTCCTTTCCTCGTTTTCCTCTTTTTTTCTTATCGCGATTCCCTTTTTCCCTTAATTTCTTCGCCCTTCTATTATTCTTCCTCTTCTTCTTATTCTCTCCTATCCTATTCTTCTCCTCCTTCTCTTCCGCCTTCTAGTTCCTCTTACTATTTATCGTTTCCCTCTTATTCTCCTTTTCCCTCTTTTTTTTCACTCTCCCTCGATAGTACTTGAGTTACGTGGAGGTATATTTTTTGCTTGCTCGCAGCTCGCCTTGTGCACGCAGATTAAGGCTCTGACCCCAGACGAGGACGTCTTCACTGAGGCTGTGAACTGGGCCATCTCATACGATCTACCAACTTCAGAGAGCGCTGAATCCTCATCTGAGGAATCGTCTGAAGAACGTAAGCCGCCAGGTATTATCCTTGTGCGTCGCAGAAGGAGCGAGTTTTTCTCAAAGCTCGAGCAGGTATTCTACACGTAAGTCCCGTTCGTACTACCGCACTGAGGAAAAACGCCGTATGGATATTCCAATGACGCTAAATTTCCACTCAGAAAATATCTATGTTTTAAGAAAGTTATGGATATATTTGGACCGAGTTTAACAGAAAGGAACCAAGCCACATCAGCTATTGCCAAATTTAACGAGGCAATTTAATTTTTTACAAAAGAAGGTTTGTGCGGATTCCTTTGAAAATTGCAGGGAATTTGCTTTGTACTATGCAGAAAATTCACTGAAATTTGCACGAAAATCCGCACAACTGTTTTCATGGAAAAAATTGAATTGTCTGGTTAAATTTGGCAATGGCTGATGTGGCTTGGTTCCTTTCTGCTTAACGCGGTCCATTTTTCCTTGAAATTTTCGGAAAATTTAGATCAAACTACGTAAAAAGTTTTCTACCAAATTGGGAGAAAATGTTCAAACATTTTCCCGGAAATTTGAGAATTTTCAAAGGAAATTCGGTAACGTCTGAAAGCTCATGAGGTGTTTTTTTCCGTAGCACGACAGGAAAGTTGCTTCATTCACTCATCGTGGACTGAAATAGCTTAGCTCCTAATCTGTGCCCCATGCCATAATGCCGAATGCTCAAAACATCCAATTTACAACATTCAAAATTAATTACGATTCTATGCCCTGTTAAAAATTGGCGATAGGAGCTGCGTTTCAAAATACCATAGGAATTCTTATAGCCGACTAAAGAAGGCTATTAAAAATCATAAAGCCGGCTGTAGAAAGCGGAGCAAATCATATAGCCGGGCCATACGAAGCTATAGAAAAATATACAGACGGACTATAGTTCCTATCGCTGGGCTTTACACTTTATCACCATTGGCTATAAAAGGCTATAAGAAATTGTGTAGAAATTCCTGTGCTTTGGAAATCGTTAATTTTGATACGAAACTACTTTAATAACAAAACACACATTATATTTTCCTTTAAAACATATTTTTTTTCATAAATTAAAATAAGAATAATCCATACAGAGTGTGCAAACATTTCAAAATCATGAGTTGAAAAACGCTGACTCCGCGAGATTAAATATTAGAGTCTAACACAAAACGGAGCGGCGACGCACTGGCGCCTACAAACCTAACAGGGATACTTCACGCATTGCGCAATGCGTGAAGTATCCCTGTTAGGTTTGTAGGCGCCAATGCGCGATTCGCGCTCTCTGCCCGCCCGCCGCGCCGCAGCGTGCCACGGCGTCTGAAGCAACTGTTTCTCACCAGAGGTATAGCACAGTACCATAAGAAATAATTGAAGGCGCTCTAACACATTAAGAATTACAGGCATCCTTCAAAGGCACGGAGCTTTTCTCGCAAAATAAATCAAGATACCACGGCACAAAAAGAGAGCGGCAGTCCAAAAACTAACTAAGTCCTAGTATCCGTATTTAGTAACGTTTAGCATAAACTGTATCGTCTGGCTGTTGCTTAATCGCCATCGGCTATATAGGGATGTAAGAAATTATACAGCCGGCTACAGAAGCTATTGGAAATCTTACAGCCGGCATTAGGTCGATGGTATTTTGGAACACAGATTCTACTGCCAATTTTTATCAGGGTGAGTTAGTTGAGTGCTTCATTATTGTAATATTGTCTTTTACATGATTAGTATAAGTTTTTAAAGATCCGTAACCTCTAAAAATTTACTGTAATATAATTATACCTTAATATTTAAACAAAAATCAAGAAAGAAAGAAGAAAAAAATCTATGAGTTAGGATAACTTATTTGGATGATTAACGCAAACTGAATATAAACTTAATTTCGCACATGGTGAGTGATCATATCGGATGATGCAATGGCGTTTTGTTAATAAGAGATCCCCAAGCAATAAATCACTCGTTGCGACTATATGGACTAACAGTTGTAATATTATACCACACAGTGACATCGCTAGTTTTTCACGGGAGGGTAATGGGGGAGGTCTTTGCGGCCAAAAATTCTTGAAAATAATGAAAAATTAATTTTGCGGGAAAATTTTCTGGTGGGTTTCACTCTTTTTCTGCTCAGAAAAATTTCGCCTACTTTCGTCGCTCATTTTCTTTTCTCCCAACGTTTAATATGTTTGGTTATTATTTTTTCGACAGAAAATTTTCGATTCCATTCGATGACACGTTTTATTTTCAGGTTGGGTTTCGACGGCAGGGCCTGCATTCTGCGCACTCTATGCGAGGTCGGAAGGCCGGATGTTTTAAGTGGAGGCATCCTCGGAGAGATTCTTCAACTAATTTTCACGTAATTAGTAGCTTTGATTTATGATCATATTTGAGCTTTGAAGTCTTTTGTTAAATTTCTCGAGTGCCAACTACGAAGTTTCTTTTACGACACGCAGAAAGGTCAAGAAGGCGTAAAGTTGCCGGGAGATGCTAATAAATGTTGCGGCAGGAAAAATGAGGAAAAAATTGGCATCAAGCAAGACGGAAAGATGAGGAAAGGCGTTTGAGGTATCATCGGTATTCTGCGGACTGATCAGATGGATTTGACTCTGATCAAAAAAAAAAAAAAAAGAAAAAATGGAGAAAAAAAACTTCAAGGGAAGCGTATGCTTAATTTGTCGTGCTTCCGGAAGATCTTGAGGAAAGTTAGCAATCACAACGATATTGATGGTAAAGTCCAGTAAGCTCCGAAATGTGGCGGAATTTGGGAAAATGTACCGCATATTAAGATAAAAACTCGAATTTTTTAGCACGACAAAAAAAAAAACCGGCTCGAGGTTAAAAATATCTATTTTCAGTTTTCGTTTCGTTACATTTTCTTATACTCTCGAAAACATCAGTTCAAAATTTTAATAATAATGAGATATAAGTATTTCACGCAAATTGTCTGAAGACTGACAAAAGCTTTCAAACCAACAGCGCAGTTTTCTCAAATCCCTCGTCATCTATCCTAAAGCTTCGAATTGCTGGAAGAGAGATCAATAATTTTTAGATATTCAATGCTTCAATTGGACCGCGTTTAGCAGAAAGGAACCAATTAAGCCACATCAGCTATCGTCAAAAACTGAGCCATTAAATGTTTTACGAGAGGACGTTTGTGCGGATTCCTTTGAAAATATGAATGAACTTGTTGCGTACTATGCAGAAAATTAATTGAATTTGCACAAAACTCCGTTTTTTTTTCGTAAAAAACTAAATTGCCCCATTATATTTGGCAAAAGCTGATGTAGCTCGGTTCCTTTCTGCTGAACGCGGTCCAATTAAGGCTCTAATTGTAAGCTCTGGTATTAGTTATTTTATTTTTCCACCCACGTCATTAGGTACATTACATCTGACTAGAGTTCTTTTATAGACAGAGTATGGCCACTGAGGATCCACTTCTGATTAGCTCAGCCATCGTAAGCCTCATGGAGCTCTTTAAAAAAATAGCGAACATTGCGCGTTGCGTGGAGATGATTCAAAAATGCAATCAATGAGGTTTTACTCGCTTGAAAGTATGTACTCGTATCACAGTCAGGGCCGGATTTTCCTACTTGCCGCCCATGGGCCGCCTGTATTTTGCCGCCCATGGGCCGCCTGTATTTTGCCGCCCCCTTCTCATCCGTTTTGAAACATCAATAAAAACCATCAAGTGAACGTGCCGGAGGGGGAGGGGTGCATAAGACGCGTTTACTCGTGTTGGAAACATTTTTTGGGAAAGCCCTGTCAACACTACTAGCAAAAGGTCACGGAACTTATCGCGAAAGTCAGGTTTCGTAAAACTATCTGTAATGGGCAAGGCCTTCCATTCATAAGAAATGAACGAAAAAATTATGAAAGAACAAACACAAAATTTGGTTTAATGATTTTAACTTCCGCCGCCGCGCCGACCGCACCGTGTTTGACGCAATGCATGAAGTATTCACACATTCTTGTAGGCGCTGTCCGTTTCACGCTGACCACAATAACCTTACTGTGTTTGATGCAATGCGCGAAGTATTCGTGCAGTCTTGTAGGCGCTAATGTGTGTTGCATGCCGACTGCCGCGCCGAGAGCTTCTCCTTTTCAACTCAAGTCTTCGTCATCATTTCTCCCAAAGTTCCAGGCCAAATTGCGTGTTTGGTTTCTCTCTTAACTCGACTAATTAAAGGTGCTGTCTTTTGTATCACTGGAAGACAACAAAATTAGAAATTACTATACTCTCAGGATGTTAGAGATTTTTTAGCCTTTTCTCGTTTGTAATTTTTTTTTCTAAATCCGATTTATTTATACCTACATTTAAAAAAATTGCAAAATTCGCCGCCATGGGCCGCGGCCCATGTGGGCATCTCCTTAATCCGGCCCTGATCATCGTACAGTTTGTACTCGAATTACACAGTTCGGTGTGTTCACTCAGATTTAAAACAAATTTCCAACCTGATCCTCTACTATGACAAAGTTGGTAACATGTGAAGCAGGTGATAAACGTCAAAAATTGTGAAGATCACTCTCTCAATCACTCCACCTAGAGCCGTCGCACAGTGAATCGAGTCAATAGGAGAGGTCGGACAAAATTTGGAAACATTAAAAACTTACAACTCCGTTAATACAAAATTTCGAGGTTCTAAAAGTTGTTCCATTAGTTTCCTCGTGAAATTTTCTTCTGGAGGTTCCCCTTAAGATTTTAAATATGACGAAATAAATATCAAAATTTGCAGTTTCAGTCCAAAATTTCATGCCCAACCTCTCTGATTGAATCGATCCACTGTGCGCCGCTATGTTTTGGATCCTAAGGGTCTCCATCAGAGGCGGATCCAGCAATTTGGCAATATTGTATTTTCTCCATTTAAACCTATGGACCTGTATCAATCCTTGAAGGGACCAGGTGCTCCGAAAAGAATCGATTATTTAGCATAGGTTTAAATGGAGGAAATCCGGTGTTGCCAAATTGCTGGATCTGCCTCTGGTCTCCATGAGACTCGATGGTCATACTCTCATTAAGAAGGTACTTAAACGTCTGCATGACTCATTCACAAATTAGATTTACCGGAAGTAAAATCCCGCTCCGATTAAATCGAATGAAACACGGGGAAACCCCGCGAGTTTTTCATCGCGCCGTAAGAAATGAAAAACCCGTCAGCCGATTTTTCATCAAGACCCATTCCGTCAAAAGACGGACAGCTTCATCAGGTTAAGCACGGCTCCAAGCTAATCATAATTGAGTCAGCCGCCGCGACCCGGTGCGGTGCGGTGGGCCGAAGGACCTTGAAATTATTGTAATTACGACGTGCGTCTTCCACTGTTATTATTCGACGGAGCGTGCAACCGTGCATCCGAACCTCAAAATTACGCCTGACGTGGAGGAAGTTCCAACTTTCAAAGTTCACCGAGTTCATTGGGTGGGGAATTTTTTCCAGCTGCAAGCGGGATCGGTCGCATCGTGGAAACAACCGCACAGTTTTCCCGGGAGCGGGAATAGGGAGGGGGAGTCCCAGGAATGGAAAAATTGGCAGAAAGTTTGTCGAGAATCTTCCCGGCTGTTGGTGTTCCTCTTAAAATCATCCGAAAATTCAAAATTTGTAATTACAGAATGCTTCGTACGCTGAAAAAAAGTTACGGGCTGTATAGAAATACCTTTCGTTACAGGCTATATAGAAATACCGTCCGTTCCGGGCGCTGAGGCGGAAAGTTCCGGGTGCTGGAGCCGTGGCTTTGATTGCTCCGGGTGCTACGCCTGAAATTTTCGGCTTCTGAGCCCGAAACGCGGACGGTATGTCTATATAGCCCGTGAGTACGGCTTCCGTGGCCAGAGTTTTTTTTTTTCAGTGCATGTATTATTGTATTTGTATTTGATTACATCATTAATAAACAAAAATGCCCGAATAATTCAACTGAAAAACACAAGAAAATGGGTAACCAAGGCTGAAAAACCATAATCAAAGCCTGCAGCCCGATCGTTGAAATTTATGTCGGCACGACAAGAATCGAAAATCGATATATTACACGGCGCTGATGGGGCTATGTCTTGTCTTATCGTGCCGACATAGCCAGTTGAAGTTTCAACAATCCGGCTGCTGGGGCGTTTTTGGGTGGCTCCAACCCCCTCGACAAGGAATCAAAAAATATAAAATTATGAAAAGAGTCATAGAGACTCTGTGATAACCTCTCTTCTTTTTGTTATCACGAATGAAGGTCCAAGAGTTTTGCCAGTTTTGATTTTCATAATTTTATATATTTTGTTTCCTGGTAGAGGAGGGAGCTGAAACCTTCCTAAACGTCCCAAGCTTTGTGTCCATTGTTTTTTAGCCTTTACTACCCAGTCTCTCGTGTTTTTTTAGTTTAGTTACATCTCTATGTGCCTAAATCAGAATACTTATCCGTGGTTTCAGGTATCCGCGAGATAACATCAGTGTAAACGAACCGAAAGAACACTGGCAGTACAGCGGTGCTCATGTCGCCGGTGGGAAAGGTTTTGACTGTGAGACTCTTTTTCCAACCTGCCCCTTCTCTGTTTTGGCCGCATTCCTCAACGCAAGGTTCCAACAAGTCGGTATTGAAACGAACACGTGGAAGGTAACAACTTAAGTCTTTATGTCCATAGTTTATAGGAGCGACGAAAACTTAGAGTTCACTCTGGCTGAACAAGTTTAGAGAGTACATGTCCGAGCACCTCTTAGGTGACACAAAATTATTATTTTCTCCGTTCACTGGAAAAAAAAAACACATTGGATCTAGAGTCCAGACTCTAAAAAACATCGAAAAGAAAAAATACTCTTGATTCAATCAGATTTAAGCTTAAATCAAGAACCCATCCTCTTAATTTGAGCGGACCTCCTTTTGATTTAAGCTTAAATCTGATTGAATCAAGAGTATTTTTTCTTGTCAATGTTTTCAAGAGTCTGGACTTTAGATCCAATGTGGTTTTTTTTTCCAGTGTTTTTAAGCCAAGTATTATACCTTCAAAAATGAAAATGAAGCGCCTCGCATCTATTACATTTAGGCATCAAGTTGGCAACACCGTTTTTCTCCCATTTAAATCTATTGAAAGCATCGACTTTAGGTGAGGCAAGCTGCCTCACCAAGAATCGATTGTTTTACATACTTTTAAATGGAGGGAAAACGGTGTTGCCAACTCTCAATAATCGCGACTGACAAAGAGACTTTAACGCTAGGATAGGAAAACTTACGTTACTCTCCAATGAGAGCTCATAAGGTTCCTAACTTGTGTGAGAAGAAGAGAAAACGGGGAAGGGTGAAAGGGGGGAGGAGGAAGATAGGGAAAGAGCGTGACATCAAATACAGACTTATTGACTTCATTTAAATCAAGAATTCCATCGAAATTTTAAGGACGACTATATCGTTTGCAGTTATAGTTTTTTGACATTGGTAATATGTTTACGGCTTTAATCTTGGTATTCCCGCGGATAGTGTGATTATGGTTCGTATAAGGAGACATCTATTACGACGTATTCGACACGTCATTAAAAGAGTTACAGCAAAGCAAATGCTTGATTTTAGTCTGATTTAGCTCGTGAGAATTTATTGCACGCCTGCGGAAAAAAATACGGAGCCTTTCGTTTGCTCAAACTGAAATGAGAATTCCAGAATCTAATATGAAAGCATATATGAAGCTAATATGAAGCGTTCTTTGATAAGCTAAATAAAGTAATGGAGGAAAGGAAAAATATCGTTAGAAGTTTTCCTATATGCAGATAGTGAGTCCATTATGAAGGTTCTGTAAGAAACTGTTAGTTTTATTGAAAAAATTGACTTATCTGTACATTTCAAACTCCCTGTCAAGTCAGAAATAAGTAATTTTTTAACGTTCTTCAGAATTGTGGATTTTTCTCGGGTCTATAGAAGTGAAAATGAATATTGAAAGAGACTGTCTTGAGCTTAGATCCCCTTCTCTCCTCTTGCGAGACACAAATAGGTGGTGTTCGGTCATTCCCACGAAATAATGAGTTTTTTTTGCTGATTATAAGGGGAAAACTGGTTCTGTTTGCATACCACTTTATGTAAGAGCGGAGAATATTATTCGAGTATATTTTATTGGTTGCCAGGAGTAGGGTCGTCCCGAGAAAAATTCTCTGAGAAAAAGAAAATTCTTAAGACTCTTATTTAAGAAGGGGAAGAAAGCTATGTTCAGGCCCCTCGCCTGCCCCTATTCTGCATTTCAAGTGGTTCTGAATGCTTATGTAATCAAGTGTGTGTCGTTAAAAAGATCATTTGGCAGGAGGGATAAACAATGATTGTCGCATTTCTATTTAAGCCGCCATTTCAGAGACTCGAGTGCACAGAAGAAATAGGCTCTGCTGTGCAACGGTATATTTTAGTATGTTGGATGTAAATTTCTGGAAGATTTGCAAAACTGGATGGATCCTTAAAATTTCTTTCAAGAGCAATGGTCAACAGAGATTGCGACGACGGTAATTTAAGAAAAAACTAGGATTTAAGGGAATTTTTGTACTATAAATATTACCTTTGTTTTCACCGTTTGTGCGGTAAATGCTTTTAATGCTGAAATTCTTTTGGTATAGAAGGGTACACATTTTAGGAGCTTTTTAAGCGCATTTTTTTAAAAGTTGAGTCAAAGTCATTTCTGACATCTTCATGAAATACTCTACGATGAAAACACCAAGTCGGAAGTAAGATTACGAGAATGTGACCACTATACAACCCACGTATCAAATATGAGAAATATTTTCCCGTTTAAAAATATATTGCAATTCCTCTGTATTGAACTCTTCAATTACGCAGTGCTTAACGTTTTGTTGATGATTCCGTTTTTGTGAATGCGATCAACTGTAATACCAAGCTCGGGGTTCCTTCAAGTATAATTTGTTTACGTCGATCGATGCAATGGCGGATTTCATCCGCCGTCGATTTGTTTACCTCTTTCAGTTTCAGTCCCGAAATGCGACGCAAAAATTAACCTGATTATTTCGTCGTTTGGTTTGTAATGCTTTAAAATACTTTTCCGGGCTGTAATTTTCCGTTTTCCAAAAGTATTTTACAAGTTATCGCTCAGAATAAAATTTTAAAAGCTCTCTCTCTCCGTCTCTCTCGAATAAAACATGATTGAAACGTAAACTCCAGACAAATATCTACGTTTAGAGAATTAAAGACGCAATTAAACGCATTGCACTGTGATAATATACCTAAATGTCGTTAAAAAATATGTATTTCGTGTGAGACGGAGACTGTAAAGAGCGATGAAAAAATAGATACATTTTCAGAAAACTTACTTCCATTACCATGATTTTTTTTCTAACCGGGCGGCGCTGGTTGAATTTTCGACCTCAATCCGGCAAGCTTTCTTTGTTCTTTTTGTCTGGTGTAAGTAATTTTAAATCGTTGCGCAGATATAAAGAAATTTGAAGATACATTTTTCCCCGAAGCCCCAATGCGATTTATTTTCATTTACAGGGACCCCACATGTAGGTATTAGACAATGGTGTACATGGTAGATATGGTAATCGTATAATAGTAAAAGATTAAGCATAAAAAATGTTATTTTGTCCGGCACGTTTAGGGTATAGTGAGGCAATTATTTATAAAGAAAATAATCCAATAAATACAAATTCCCCAACATACAACGATGCCTTAATATGATAAACTAATATATTAACAATGAAAAAATGTAATGTAAATACTGTATCCACAACAATGTTATACGAGTTCCACCGTTTCATATTGGTCATAATAACTTTTTACAGGGTCAAAATCGTCCAACGTTTAAAAAAAAACTGAATATATTGCGACCAAAAAGAAATTCAACCTCGTGCTCTACTTCTTATGAAAATCAATATGCGCGTAAAATGAATGATCCCAAGTAGATTTGAACAAAAACAAAGATTCCCTGCCAGTCAAACTTTGAATTTTCTCTTCTTCATAATTTAAAATTCAAATCAATGCAAGCAACAGAGTCATCAGAATCAACAGAATTAGCATGCGCTTTGAATCGCATATTCGCGAATTCCCCAGTTTCATGTTGATCAGTGAGATTCTAATGTGTCAAAATCTCCCAAAGTCTCGAAGAACGGAATACATTGTTTAAAAAAATGTTGGTTTCGTTTGTTTCGTGCCTTGTGGTCTACTTCCTATGGAAATCAAACCCATGCACCTACTTAAAATTATTCTTGGTAAAGTTGAAGAACGAAAAAAACCTTCCTCGTAGTATCATCACTCGAGATCAATTTTTTTCTCATTTTATTCCATCGTCCAAATTTCAAATCAACGCGGGGAATGCGATTAAAAAATCAGCATGCGCCTCAAATCGCTCTTAAGGTTTCGCTCCGATTTGCAGCTAGGAAGCAGAAACGCGCATTCTCAACCGCGCAGTCGGAACCGCGCAGATGTCTCTGCAAATCGGATTATTCGCGCGCACACACAAAAAAGAAGGCAGAAAAAAAAAATAAATAAATCGACAGGAGAAAATTGTCGAGAAAAGTTTTGTTTTGAGTCCAATGTCAGGTTCAAGGTAAACGAGAAGCGGATCCCCCCCTTCCCCCCGGGGGGGGGAGGAATCCCGAGAGGTTGAGAGACCGCAGATCGGATGGTCCGTCTCGCAGTCGTTCAAAAACCGGGCAGCGATTGCACTCTACCTCGCTGAGCAGTGTCTCGAAAGTCACGTTCTGAAAGTCAACGCTGGGATCAACGCTGAGTTCAACGAGGAGTTCTACACTGATCAAGCGAAGGCCGACTAGAGTCGAATCCTCCCAGGTCCTCCTCCGGAAGTCGGGGGTTTTTGGACGCTATAATTAATTCAAAGGCTCGAGCTTTTGACGCGCGCGTCCGGACGTTCCGATTTGGCGGTCGGCTTGTCGGTGCCCTCTGAGCGCGTTGTTTACGTTGTGTTAACGCGTCAACTGGCGTAGCTTCCCACACGCTCGGATTTGACAGATAATCAATCGTAAGTACCTGTTTTATCGAATCAAAGAGTAGAGGTTGGTTAGCGCGTCTGACTCTAGGTCAATAGGTCCCGGGTTCGAATCCCGGTGGTGGCGACAAATTTTCATGGAACTGACGAGCGGATCTGTAAGCAGAATTCGCTCGGCCTTAATCCGTGAAAATTTGTAAGCCCGAGCATGGATGTCTACCAAACTCCCTGATGTCTTCGGACAATAAATAGTGCCTATAGATGGCTGTAGATTCCTAAAGGAATAGAAGCCACTAAACTCTCAATAAAAAAAAAAAAAGAGTAGAGGTTAACAGGATTTTTTTTTCTTATTTTTTTTTCTTTTTTTAAAAAGAAAAGTAAAAGAACACTATAGGTCCTCTAAGTACTTTTTACTTAAAAATCTAGGAGGTAAAATCGGGGTTCACCTACGTCCTATGGGACATAAATAATAGGTTCATTTTGCAAAATATCCCAAGCCGAAACTGGGTCGCATTAAGTAGAAAGGAACCGAGTCACACCAGCAACTGCCGAACTTCATGGCATATTTTTTTGTTTTGTTTTTTTTTGGGGGGGGGAGGGGGAGAACAGTTGTATACATCCAAAAGGAAATTTCCTTTATGGTTTGAAAAAAAAAATCCTGCAAAGTTCAAAAGAATCCGTACAACCGTTCTCTCGTAAAAAAAAAAAAAAAAGTTAACTGCAATTTGGCAAGTGCTGATGTGGCTTGGTTCCTCCTTGCTGTACGCTATCAAGATATTGTCGTCGATCTATCGACGAAATTGTCCAAAAGTATGTGCTACGAGACGGCAAGGACGCTATTTTGGTTCCTTACTTCCTTGTGGTTTAGGAAAGGGACCTACGTCACGAGAGCGTTACAAAGGAGAGGGGAAGGAAGGTCTATAAATCATAAATTCAGCGTTAAATATCATCCCCCCCCCCCCCCCNGGTCACCAAATGAAAGTGACGATACTGCAGATTTTTGTTCGGTTTGTGAGCCGTAATTATTGCGGTTTTCTTATTTAAGAGTAGGTATGCTCCCCTTTCTATCTGAAATTTCCTTCTTCATCCAAATTTTTTTTCATTGTCCTTGTCTGTTGCATGAAAAATCTCGAATGAATATTCAGACGCTGCACTCTCATTCAACCGTAGCATCTCGCGAACATTAATTTGAATGCAAAATAGATTGCATCTCGTATGATTTAATATTTCGCGCATGAATCTGAATAAACGTCCAACTTTCCTGCTAAATCAGAGTGGTTGACCCACTGAGAGTGAGCGCTGGCGGTCGTTGAACGGGAGGCGATTAACCTCTCCGACCAAAATGTTCTTGGATTTTTAATGACTTGTCACCGGATCGGATTTTAAGCCCCAGCATTGTCGCTACACACGTCATCGTTTCCTGGACAAAAGAACGCAACTACGTTTCAACCTTGCTAAATTTCTACTCTCAAAATAATGTTTGGAACCGAGAGCTGTCGCGCACTTGAGAATCTCACTGATTCTTACAAATTGACAAAATGTTGGTCAGAAATTACACAGCCTTATTTTTGTGAAAAATTATATTGTTTGAGTCAATTTTGCAACCTTGGAATGGAGTTACGTTGCTTTGTCTGGGGAAACAACGAAGTTTCTGTCCTTCGACGTCAGCTGCAGCTATTCACTCTTTCGGTTCTCTGAATTTGAAACTCTCAAAACCGTGCAAAAATGACACAATTATTTTCCATTTCTATCATACAACATTTTTTCGCGTAAGAACATTTTGGGCGTTATTTTATTTTGTGAATCAATCTGTATGAAGGAATACGTTGAGCTTAGAAAAGATCCCGTTTGGATAAGTTACTTCATAGCTGCTGGAAAAATATTAATCAATATGAGAAAAGAATATAATGCATCTCAAGGCAGATCGTAGCATGATGTGAACCGCCGCGATGTATATGACGTCATCCATTTTATATTTGAAGAAATTTTAGCAAATTTAAAATTAGAACATGTAAATTTGAAGCCTTCATGAATCGTTAAAATTTGTCAATCTCCATGATTCAGTTGTCAAAATGAAGTCTGAGCAGATACTCTTGACCGACCCATTCTTCCATAATTTGCTTACTTTATTTTCTTTCGTGCTTTACCACGAATCAAGCTAACTAATACGTTAATTATCCGGAAAATGAGGCTCAAAACTGTTCCTCTAGAAATTCAGAACGTGAAAAAATTCTGAAGTTGACGAGGAGTGCGGGTACGAATTCGACTACATGATGGAAGAAGGAGCTAAATTGGCTTAATTTAGAAACAACGTATGTGCTATCAGTAATCCTGTGCAAACAGGTGTTTTATGGATGTGCCAGAAAAGTATCACTCCTCTCTTGAAAATGGTATCCACATTGTATTTCACGTCGAGGCATTTTCCTGATTGTCGACCATTTAAGAAAGAACCAAACCAGGATGACATGAAACGAACGATACTACTTACGAAAGACTTTGATCTCATGGTATTCCATTCAGATATTCCATAAAAATGTTTCGCCCTCGTAAAATTACACGGAATATTCCAATGACACACATTTTAAATCTTTCATAAGTTTCTAATGTTTCTTTCAATCTTGATGATTTGAACTGCATTTTGCAATTTGGAGCTATAATTTCAGGCTCATCCGAAAAAACACTTAGGTACACAGGGAAGTCAATGACACATACGTTGTTTTTAAACCGGGCTAGAATTTATAGTTCCAAATTGCAAAATGTAGTCCATTTGAGCACCGTCGTAGAAATCAAAGTAACCAACTTCGCGTTTTAGACTGTTTTAGATGGGGGCGTTAATAAGAGGATTCTCTGTCAAAATCGGTATTAGTTGTACGAAATCAGATGCAAAGAGGAACACCTTTTTATTTCAATACCAGCGGTAGAAAATCGATGAATTTGTTTGATTTGCCTCTGAAAAGTCTTAGGAAGACCGAAGCTCCTTACCAAAAGTGCATTCACCCGCGAGGCATACCTTGACGCGTGTTCTAAGGTCATCTGCTTTTTTTATGACAGTAAATATCTGACCAAACTGTATCAACATTCATATCCCCTCTGCACAAAAATGTTTGAAACGCGGAAGCTTACGTTCACGGCACACCTGTCTTTTACCGCGCGAGCAGCAGGTGCCTGGGCAAACGAGACAATATAATCTCTGTTGTAAAATTTAGGATAGGTTTTCACACTTGACATCAAAGTTTCGTCCCCCACCCCTAATGTGCACCCACTTATTTCCGCAATAGAACGTAATTGTATCACCTACTTCTTTCCGGAATCATAAAATTTACAAATTTATAATCTCAATTTAAGCATTCATAACGAAACAGTTTCGTGTGATCCCATAACATGAGCAAAATTCTAGAGTTTAGTAGTAGGTGAGTACCTGAGTAAAACCATGAGCTCTGCTTGCTGACCAAATGTATGATATCTCCTTTTAAAGTATATTATATCTATGTTTTTTTGTCCCGGGGATTTTTTTTTGTTTTGTTTTGTTTTTGGTCACCTCTATTGATATTCTTCAGGACATTTATAAGGTGAAATTTCATGCTTTTTTGGCACAAATATATGCGGCTTGGATAGCTTACATCCTTTGTTTTAGAACATAAACTATTCGCCGTCAAGAATTCAAAATTCGATTTCTTAACCCAATGCAAACAAAATTGCTCTATTGCAAATTCTGCCTCCGTAAAATAAGGCAACATTCCCCCGTGGATGGTCATAAATAAATGGTCAAAATTTTAAAATCGAAAGGAATCGAAATAATCTTCGAAAAGAATCGAAAAGAATTCAACTTGCCTGACAACTTTGGAAACATTTTGGGAAGGAACATTCTAAAAACTCATACTTGAGAAGTTTCTCCCCCTACCCTTCTGTGTTTAGGTAACATGCTCGTGAACTCTAAAAATACTTTAGAACGCTTATTTGGAAGTAATCGCGTGAACTTGCCGTTGGCCGCGTTAGGACCGGTACTTTTCCTCGAAGGCGGTTTAAATAATTAGTCCAGCAGTAACTTCCTACCAAATTTTCGCGGAAGGGAGACACCCCTCATGATTTGCTTCACCTGCACGAAGAGTTTCCACAACTTATAAATACCTGAATTTCTCCTTTCACCGAAAAAAAGAAAATGCTAAAGTAACTTCATGGATTTCAAAAATGTGCCCGATGATCCCAAGATGCTGAGTTGACTGTCTCCGCAGTTAACCTAACGTAAAGGCGAGAGCAGTCAATTAATAAGCCGGTATCGATGGACCACGACACACTCTTGGCTTCCTGCGGGTCGATTTCTGAATCCTTATCGAATGATCCAAATCGAAAAATCCCTATCTTAGCCATGTTTTATATAGATTATAGTCATTCGATATAGATTCGTCGATTGTTGAATCCTTATCGAATGATCCAGATCGATAAAGCCCTATCTTAGCCATGTTTTATATCAATTTTAGTCATTCGATATCGATTCGTCGATTGCTGAATCCTTATCGAGTGATTCAGATCGATAAATCCCTATCTTAGCCATGTTCTTTATCGATTTTAGTCATTCGATGTCGATTCGTCGATTGTTGAATTCTTATCGAATGATCCTCATCGATAAATCCGTATCTTAGCCATGATTTATATCGATTATAGTTATTCGATATCGATTCGTCGATTGTTGAATCCTTATCGAATGATCCTGATCGATAAATCCCTATCTTAGCCATGTTTTTTATCGATTATGGCCATTCGATATCGATTCAACAATCGAGCTGCTGGATGCCAATGGACATATCGACGGCGAATGTTTATAAACGTGAAACTCACATTTTGGCGGTTTTGAGTACGCTGTAGAAATGAGGCACAGTAGACGTCTTCCACCTGCTATCAAAATATTTGAGTCGAAAAAATCTGGAGGTCACCTTAAAACGCTGAACTCAAAACACGTATCCTGTGCCGCCGCACAGCATTGACACAACGTGCATCCTCCTAGGAAGAAACATTGACAGCTCAGGAGAGAAAATTACGCTACGGAATTTGGACAATCGAAACATAAACAATAACAACATACGACGGAGAAACTCCCAAACCACAGATCCCGTTTGCGGTGTGTAAAAATGTTCGCTCCTGTTTTATTCCTCTTGAAAAAGGACAAATTAACGCAGAGAAAATTTATCACGAAAGTTTTAACGAATTTACGTTACCTGAGTAGTTCTTAAGTAGGAAATAGATCAAAAGGATGGGAAGCGCTTTGATGACGGCGCAGAGATACAACTATTCGTACTTGACGGATGTCCGTGTTGCATCTGCAAAATTGAAGGCGCCGTGGCTCGAGGCGTGAACTCGCAATGCGGCACTCTAAGCTGCCGATAAAGTGTCGGTAGAATTCGGAAAACAAGTAAAAAATTGAGGTCCAATTACGTCTTTTTTATCCTTGGCTGTGTTGCTCACGTAGTCTTTGAAGCATTACTACAAATAAGACCAACTGACTCAACACAACATGCAAGTGGAGTAAGGGAAAGGATGCGCGTTAATGACGGCGCAGAGATACAACTATTTGTGCTTGATGGATGTCCCTGTTGCATCTGCAAAATTGAAGGCGCGATGGCGCGAGGCGTGAACTCGCAATGCTCCGGTCTATGATGTCAATGAGGTGTCGCTCGGATTCGAAAAACAAGTGAAATATCGAGGACTGATTACGTCTCTCCAATCTGCGGCTGTGTTTTTCATACATCATTTGAAGCATTACTACAAATAAGACCAACTGAATCAACACAACATGAAAGTAGAGCTAGGGAAAGGGTACGCTTCGATGACGGCGCGGGGATACAACTATTCATGCTTGATGGATGTCCTTGTTGCATCTGCAAAATTGGAGGCGCCATGGCGAGAGACTTGAACTCGCAATGCTCCGCTGTACGCTGTCGATGAAGAGTCGCTCGGATTTGGAAAACAAGTCAAAAATTGAGGTCCAATTACGTCTTTTCTCTATCCTTGGCTGTGTTGCTTACGTAGTCTTTGAGGTGCCAATACTAACAAAAGTAAATAGAAGTTAAATTCATATTCTTCTGTGATAATGCTCCACCCACGACACGTCATGTTATCTACGAGTGATGGAAAAAATGAATTTGTTTAATACTTATTACTGCTTATCTTTTATCCATGTTTTAACCGTAGTTGTAGTAGAAATCATTGAAAAATGCCGAGAAACAAAGATTTGACTTAATAATTTATCGGACATCAAAATCGATAAAATAGAATGATATTCAAAATAAGTGGTGCATTTCATCGTCAAATGTCATGATAGTCTTAATAATAAGAAAATTCTAAGGTAATCATTACCATTTTCGATGTAGGTAGTTTAAACATCCTAAACGGATGCTTTTTTTGTTTTTTAGTATTATGAGCTAGAGCATTTTCACTTATTTTGACCTGATGTAAGTTAAGATAGTCTCAAGAGTATTCGCTAGTTCTCATGAACCACTCAAATATTAGCCTCCCTTGAGACTTGCTGATTTATTCCTAGTTTGCCTCATACTTGAAAATGCCCTTCTCTGACCACCGGAAACCATAAAATGCGACATTTAAGATATTCCTAAGAAAACCACATAAAATGTGTATTTATATATCTAATTCATATGCGTACATAACAATTAAATGGTTATCGTACATCGCGAACACCGGTGCAAAAAACGAACAGGAAAACTAGGTAATCTACATTAGTATCTGATTTCCTCATGAATAATAATTTTACTTGTTACAGTTCGACTTAACGAAAATACCTCGCAGGTGTTCGAGGGCAAGTTCTTGTACTTTCAATGAGACTAAAGCAGACAAAAGAAATTCCTGAATTATTCGCACAGCTGATATTTGCCTCTTCGAATCTTGGAATAAAAGGTCAGCGAAAGGGGGAAGAACGTTGCACCTGTGATTTACTTTCGAGGCGTTCGTCATGCTAAGATTAATCACCGGAGTTTATCTATCGAACACACACCAAAAAAGAGAAGAAGAAAAATTAAATACAAGAAAGACCGTACAAAGACCTCTCTCAGGGTTGCACGGGTGAAATGAAACATGTGAAACGGTGAAAATTTCCGTGAAATATATCATGAAATTTCACTGAGTTGTGAAAAATATGAAACATATTTTCAGGGGCTGGGTGTGCAACACGCACCATAAAACACCGGGAAAGCAAAAACCAGTCGTCTTTCATCTAATTTCATCCGCGAAAAATATTTTTTAATATTTTTCTGAAACTTCGTAAAATATTTCACATGAAATTTCAAGATTATATTTTTCATTAAAAATTGCAACCCTGACCCCTCTTTTTATAAATGAAAAAGAATAATGATCCGCCTTGCTATGCGTATCCGCCTCGGCTAAAAACGACCACTGGATTCTTCCGAAAACCAGGATTTTATTATAATATGGAGAAGGGGAATGGAAAGGAGGAGAAGCGGAGAAAACCGGTCGACTAACATTTCTTGGAAAAAACCTCACTTTTGGGACTGATGAGGTCTTTCACTTTAATTCCTGTCTCCTAAGGCTTATCGGAAAAATCGGTTCAGCGAGACATCGCTTACGGGCATTTAACAAGTATCAAAAGCGCCATGCGACGTTTAAAAATTTCCGCCGCCATTTGATTTTTTACAGGGAAACTGTTTAACGAAGCTGTCCGAAAATTTCACTGAATTTTCTTTGTGCTGTCGATAAAATTCAGTGAAATTTTCGAATAGACTCAACCAAAAATATCTCTGTAAAAAATAAAATCGTGGCGGAGATTTTTAAAAGTTGCATGGCGCTTGTGATACTGTGGCCGGAAGGTCAATCAACCAAAAGTTAAAAATTAATTAAGAAAATTATCAGGGTACAAAAATAAGTTAGAACATTATGGAGAGCAAGCTGGAATGACCGAATGATTATCAGCTCTAAATTGGATGCATATTTTGGCCATGTATTTCACACTGCTCGGCTAAAGCGAGAGATTCATTAGTAACCTCGATGCCATCCGATTGAAATAATAAAATTTAGTGATTCGAGAATACCTAGGTACAAAATTCTGGATTTTACTTCCTGTCATTGAATATTTTATGTCCCAATAATACAAGATAATTGATCACCCTCTGATAACGATGGGTTCTAACGACGGACAAGAACGTCTCATCTGTGAAAATAATAATTTTGCCCATAACTCTCCACTTAAGGCCGAACAAAATCATACAACTGGATAAATTCTACACGCACGAAATCTCAGCATAAAAATTATTTTTGGATATAATTGAAAATTGAGATTCACAATTAATGGGAAAAAGCAAAGTTCACACTGCGTGCTAACCGTCAAGGTAACTATTAAAAATCATAATGAGTCTGTAGTTCATGGATGGAACGTGGAGTTCCATTTTATAAAAATTCAGAGGTACCATATTGGTGAGCGTGAGATCGTGCACTAAATGAAGTGACCTTTTTAGAACTAGGCATAATTTCAGACACAGATCCTCTGTATTCCTCGTATTTTTACCGTTTTATCACGAATTTTCTGTATAATATGTAAGAAATTTAACATTTTAAGGAAGTGAAAGAGCTTTCGTAAGGTAACTCCATGATAATGATGCTGTTTAAATCGCACCGCGCAATTGATAATTGTGATTTTTAAGCAAACGGATTAGACATATTGAACCAAACTTAAACGGGGGAAAAAATAAATGAAAGCATACAATGATGAATAGGTAAATCGCTTCATAGATACATAAAATAATTAAAAATAGTGAGATATCAAGCATACATGGATCTTTACTGTCATGCCAAGAAAAAACGCCGTATGAGCCTTCAGACGTTGCCATATTTCCTTCAATTAAAATCGAATTTATAGGGAAAATACTGAGTATTTTTCTTCCCATTTTCCAGACAATTCCGTTCGTAATTTAATCTAAAAATCTCGTATCCTGAAATGTCAACGAGAATGTTCTTAACATACCTCAAAAATAAATATATTGTCGATCGAAATTTGACAACATATATATGTTCATACGACGTTCTTTTGTAGCAAGACAGTATAGCAAACATGTTATGTTTCATTTTTCCTCATCCAAGGTGGATGTAAATAATAAGAACATTTTCAGCGGATAATTTTTAAATAAACTTGTGTAATTTATGATCGTCTCATAAATTAAGAATATCGGAATCTAGAATTATTAATTCTAAAAAAAAAAAAAACAAGTCCACAGTACTTCTCTTGATGCCCTAATTCAAGACCAAGCTCGTATAAAGAAACCTTTGAAAAATTCCGAAGATAAACAGGGTTACGCCTCCTTAATATCAAAGAAACAATCATACAGAAAAATGTAAATGTAAAAAGAGAATTTTCTCTGTTTTCGACTTGCATTACTATATCGAACTATACGCTGACAACGCATAGTGGATCAGTACTGTGCTCAAAGAAAAGGATAATAGCGGACTCACAGTTGGACGTCGTTATGCTAAAAAGACCTATGTGAATGAGATTTGCATGCAATATAGTTCCTTTTAGCACAAATACGTCCAGTTAGTTGCATAACTGGAAAACGACTCGTAAACAAACCTCATGACTAATTAAAGAATGAACTGAAGAGGTAAATTGAAGTTAATCTTGTCAAATTACAGGATTGTCAAACTGCATTCTAAGTTTCACCGATTAACGTGACAATGAAATTTTAATGTAAACTTTTCTCGCATTCTGCGTTTTTTTTTCTTGAAATAACGAAATGTCGTTTGGTATTTTTTTTTTATCCTCTTTAATACATTCTTTACGAGATTTTTGTTATCAATTTTACGCCGTGCGCTCCTGGGAGACTGCAGATTGGTCTCTTCAAAACAGTGTAGATCGTAGATGTATGTATGGTGTGTAAGATGATGTGTAGTGTGTAATGTGGTGTGATGTGTAATGTGTGTAGATGATGATGTGTAGATCGCATGACGCAATTCACCCATGAATCTTAGGATTATTTTCTTTGCCTTCAATATGAATTCTGCGATCAAAATAGCATAAGAATGGACCTCAAACTTGACAATGTTCTCGAATTTTAGCTCTATTACTCCCGAAACGAGCATTTTGGGCACCATCATGCATTTTGAAAATCGAATTCTACTATAGTTAAAATCAGGAATATCAAAACCAGAATCAGCCCAACTATATCAAACATTACCTAATTTTTTCTCTTATATATTTTTTAACAAAAATCCTGTCGTGAAATTCCGTGCGTATATTCTTCATTATCTCTGGAAAATTCACAGAAAAGAAAAATATCAAGGCGTTAACTTCACTCGGCGCGCTTAGACGTTACTCACCTCGTTTAATCGTTTATCCATTGCAACTACCTGCTTCCATGCTCATTTGGCTGATTATTGAAATTGATAGATAGACAAAGCTGTAGACAAGAAAGACGTACGGAGTACGGAACGATCGTAATGAGTGAAATGGGTGGTTCCTGTAGACTAAGGGAGAATACGATGGACTAACTACAGGGTCTCTCGTGGGTTGCCGTCAGTCAGTCTCAGGGTGGCATGAAACGTAAGAAAGAAATGAAAGAATGAAAAGTCAGTGAAATATTTCATGAAATTTCACGAGGCTGTGAAATATTTCATATTTTCCAGGGACTAAAGTACGCAACCCGCACTCAAACACACAAAAGTAGAAGAAATTCACAATTTTTACATTTTGCGAAACATGATAAGGAACTGGCATTTTTCAGTATCTTTCATAAATCTCTGAAATTTCATGAAATATTTCGCATAAAATTTCAAGACTTTATTTTTCATGAAATTTTGCCACCCTGTTCAGTCTATTACTTACCTCCTTTATTCATTGTAACCACCCAGGGTGGCAAAATTTCATGAAAAATAAAATCTTGAAATTTCACGCGAAATGTTTCATAGAATTTCAGAAATTTATTAAAAGATATTGAAAAATACCGGTTACCCTTCATGTTTCGCAAAATGTAACAATTGTGACTTTTCTCTATTTATCTATGTTTAAGTGCGGATTGCATACTTTAGCCCCTGGAAAATATGAAATATTTCACAGCCTCGTAAAATTTCATGAAATATTTCACTGAAATTTCCAAACGTTCATTTCTCTCTTACGTTTCATGACACCCTGTAACCACTCGTTTCCACCAATATGAGCCCTTAATATCCATTTTGTCTTCTTTGTCTATAGATCTTTACTATCACTTCTAATCCGCAGGATAGCTTGATTTTTCTCTTTGTCTTCTTCTTCTGTCGCTTTGTCTATCAATTCCAATAATTACATTGTTTGTATACAGATTTTTACTATCAATTCTAATCCGCAGGATAGCTTGATTTTTCTCTTTGTCTTCTTCCTCTGTCGCTTTGTCCATCAATTCCAATAATTAGCCGGCTGCAACTGCACTTTGTCATAAACTCGGCAACAACGTCAAAGATGCACTGCAATCGGGGTCTCGACTTCCAGCAAATGACTAATCAGTCTTGCTCTGCGATGATGACTGACATGACATATGCAACGAACCCAGATCCTCGATAACAAGCCACTCACGAGACAGCGCGCGTGGAGCCCCACACAAAAGAATTAAGAGTCAACGACATCGATTGCACGCGCGAAAAAGTTCGTAAGAGCGGCCTTGATTGCAGTAATGAATGGACCGGCGCTGATCGGAGGCAGGCGGGGGCAGCAGGAGGCAAGGCGCCCGATTCACATGCGTCGAAATTCAGCGTCGAAGCCTTGGCGTGAGAAATTTTGAGTGATGTGCCTTTTATCGGACGCCCGCGTTTTGAGCCGTGGCTTCGGTCTCAAGGCGTGCTCGCTGATCTGGAGGTCGGGGTTGAGGCAACTTTTGGTTGGTCCATTGTCGGAGGACTCCCGATTTTGGTCGAGGGTTGCGTCATGAGGTCTTGCTTTTTGGACTCGCTCATAAGCCAACCACGAACTTCGGTCTGGCGAATTTGCATGCAAATTGTTTTATTGCTTCATCTGAAAGTGCTTAAAGAGCAGATTTCACAGTATTTTTTGTAAATTTTTCTCTGATATGGGAAATATTATAAAAATAGATTTACCTAAAAGTGAGAAAATGCACCGCCTAGTGACGTCATCTGGCGGCATTTCCCATTTAAGCACACGTATTTTAGCAGACTAGATCATTTCGTCTTATCTTCTCCAATAATTGTTCAATTCATGAATTAAGGGTATCCTCGTGTTCAGTTCAGTCAGTAGTTTCCACTTAAACACGAAATTCATCAGATTTCAGGCACCTGCAAATTTTCTATTAAACACCAAAGTTTACGGTTCAGATGTCTGATTATTGATATCAATAGACAAAGCGATGAGCAAAGAAAACAATGCTACCCTGAGTGGTTGCAATGAGCGAAACGAGGTAAATAAAAGAAAATCTAACAGCAACCCTCAATAGCCCCTATAGTTAGTCTATCACTTTCCCTCTTCTTCTGTAAAACCACCCGTTTCAGCCAATAGAATCGCTCCATTTTCCCTTTGTCTTCTTTGTCTACTGGTTTGTCCATCAATGTCAATAATCAGCCCGCTGGTAGTAAGCAATGTATTTAATTCCGGTAGTGAGCAGAGTTTTTAGTCAAATATCATATTATAGAGATTCTGTACTGCCATCTTCCTAATTTGTGTAAGAGTTATTCTCAGAAGTCACCGCTATCACGGAAAAAATTAATTTCCTGATTTAACAATTCAATTGCTAAAGAAAGTGACTGCAATGTTTCAATGTAGATTTTACAACAAAACCTGCTATTTTAACCACCCCCGTGGCTAAATTAGCTTACATGCAGTAGTGGTTAAAGTAGCATTTTTTTGTTTAAAATCTACGTTGAAACGTTGCTGTCACTTTTTTTAGCAATTGAATTGTTAAATCAGTAATTTGGTTTTTTCCGTGTACGCTGATAGGTTCTATCAGCGTTCTATCTTAGGGCCGGTTCGACCCTAAATGAAACTAAACAGTACCTACCTACCACGGTGGCGATGGCTTTTAAGAGTATTTGACTCTTTTCATTTTAATGACAATTTTATTCAGGGAGTGACTTTGAGACGAGGGTTCAAACTATTGGTCATTGAGGTATACTCTCTCAAGTCAGACAAACCGACGAGCCTCCTGTTTTAGAAGAATGGTTTTATTTTTTAGGATGAGCGTTCTCTGGTGGAGTTGCAAAATATTCGAAAGCTCGCGATTGCTTAGAAATAGGTCATCGGCCACATCAGTACGATTGCGCATTTTACATAACGGGATGTTCACCGTGGATTATTTTAGAATAATTAGACGAGTCCATAACCTGATGCTTCGATTGATAACTGCTGTGCTTCTTACGCACTGATCTTAAAATTTTACTGACCTTCAAATGAATATTCATGAGTCGTACATGGTAAATCACGCAAATGTAAGTAATCGTGGATGAATTTTTTGCTTGCGTGTTTCGACGAAGTGACCAGGTTACTTCATACTTCATGCATTTTGATCGAAGCAAGAGGAAATGCTATGAATATTTCGACACATGTAACTCATACTTCAATTTAAAAAACAAACCAAAAGTATTAATGCTACCGGTCGGTCATCGTCCTAGATGTAAAATCTCCCAGTTAATATTTTTAAGGCGGTCAGGATTTCGGATGTAATCAATTAATTAACCTAATGCACATCAGAAAAATTTTGTAAGTGAACTTCTCACTTTTAATACCAGACCGGGAATAGTTTATAGCAAAGGTAATAAATTTGAGACGACCCCTAGCTGCCAGTAGCTTCAGAAACAAAAGTACGCCTTCTTATTTCAACTTAATTCCTCGTTTCGTACAGTGACCCTCCGCCATTTCCTAAAAAACCACTAAAACCGCACCAGCGGAATTTATTAGGGCCTGGACGTTAAAATCACAACGCACAATCATTAAGGATTCTCTTTCGGAAATTATATACCCACTCCTTACTAAAAAAGGACGTCGTATGAACCTTTAGACGTCACCAAATTTCCCATCATAAAATACGAATTTTTATGGAAGTCTGTGAATATGTTTTTCCTCTAATATTATCCAGAAAATTTTCTCCCAATTTAATCTAAAAATTGCAAGTAAAAACTTTTCCTCAAAAATAAATATTATATCGTGGGAAATTCGGTGACTTTCGAGTACGGCATCATCACGGCATTTTTCCTCAGCATGCCATAGCTGTTCAATCTCACGAAAAAATAAATGTCGGGTTCGGGGTTTTCCCGTATTAAGCTTTTGCGCGACGTCCTTCAGTATAACTAGCTGCGCATCGTCCGTCTTTAAAAAAATCTGGCGATTATAAATTTCCCCACTGCGATCAACAATAAACTCTCTCATCTTTAAGTTTCTTTCCAACCGGCTTATAATTTGTGCTCGTAATTTTGACGCATGGGCAATGGGCGTACTTACAGCTGAGGGGATTAGTTATAAAAAATAAAATGCTCTCGACAATTAATCTATCAACCGAAGACATTTCAATTATTAAGAATGTTTATCGATAGATCTATGTAAACATCGAATTGTGTAATGTTTGCCTTTTATCCTTTGGATATACGAATGATTCGCTTTATTTGCTAATAGGTACCTTTGGACATCTTCTGTTACTTTTCCTTTTTATTTTACTTACTTAATTTTTACGTCCTTTACGCTACTCTATGGAGCGTTAATTTTCGTAATTTAACATACGCAAAAGCCGAATATCTAATGATCAAACCACTGCAACTTGAATTAGATTAATCATATTTAGCCATCAATTGCTCGAAGCTCATTTAGCATCAATGAACATCCAAACTGAATTTTTATGTATTTTTGAGGTATGAAGTACTGAATTTCTGTTCCTCAATTGGCTCTAATGAATACATCACATCTTGGAAGTAGATTAATGCTGTTTCTTCGCTATCCATCCTAACTTTCAATCATACCAACGCGTTAATTATTAATGTACTCTTAGACCCTATCCTAAGGAGTTTTCGTGCCTGAATGAGCGTATGACGTTAAAACACTCGTCTCGTTTTGAGAATATACAGGTTTACGTGCAATTCTAAACGCTCACAACTGTTTGAAGGCGTCCAATTCGTAAACCAGTCATAACCTGCGGCCATCGAAACGAAAATACTATTGTTCCAAGCTAATTCTTGACGAGTGTACTTCTCAATAAAATTCGCCTTACTTTCTTTGACGTGCGTTTAAGTCTCCAAACCTAGGGTCGTGGGTCGTGATGTCCAGAAAGAGTGCCGAAACTCACGATTAACTTGACAGACTTTTTTAAACTTGCTATTTTCAATGTGCTGAAAATAAATTGAATCGGTTTCTATTAGAGAGGCAATTTTCCACAAAATCGACTTTTGCAAGCGAGAAGCAAAAAACGATTTTATCGTCAAGCAAGATAACTAAAAATGTTGTTGACTATTTAAAGAATAGGTCAACATCTGTTTTTTTATGGCAAACACAAACATTTCAGGATGATTTTGACGATTATACCGTCTAATAAAATTCTCTATACTTTCTTAGACGTGCGTTTAAGTCTCCGTTGCACTTTCCAACGATCAAATCTAGTTGCCGCGTCTTTCGTCTAGGTAACAACAGAAATGCACTACCACAGGTTGCACATGTGGAAGTACCTACCTCATATAATGCATCTCAAGGGAGCCACTGCTCTGCTTAAAAGTTATGGCAAACACAAACATTTCAAGATATTTTGACGAGTATTGTCTAATAAAATCCTCTATACTTTCTTAGACGTGCGTTTAAGTCTCCGTTGCACTTTGCAACGATCAAATGTAGTTGCCGCGTCTTTCGTCTAGGTAACAACAGAAAATTCACTACCACAGGTTGCACATGTGAAAATACCTCATAATGCATCTCAAGGGAGACCGCATCTACTTGGATAACTTGTGATAAAGCAGTGGATAATTTCCGGACGATGCATCCTCCGTTTATCTTTCGAAACGTGTAATTTTAATCCTAAGTGAACCGTGCATTTTTGAGTGTTTGATTATCCACTGCTCTGAGTTTAATGATTCTCGTGCAACCGCTGAACAGAATAATTTCGTTGATTATGGTGTCCTTGGAATAAGAAAAGCTCCGAGCAGTTCCATAATACGTGGGATTTTTCATGGTTTTGCTTATGGGCTGATGGGAGAGGTTAAATACCGATTCTCGCACTGAAAAAAAATTCTCGACGTTTTTACCACGGTCCGTTGGTACCTTTACCATCTCACTTTTTTACCAATTATTGGTAATTTTACAAAGACAGACTGGTAAGCTTACCTAAAAACCGGTATTTTTACTGTTTTTTTAGGTAAGAATACCACTTTTATTGGTAATCAATTCCCGGCAACTTTGCCATTTTATCTCGGTAATTCTACCACAGTCGATAAAAAATATTGGAGTTTTTACCAAGGTTCAGTAAAATTACCGAGAAAGTTCAATAATTTTACCGAGGTAACCATGATTTATCGGTAAAATTACCAATTCCATAAATGGCAATTTTACCAAGAAAAAACTCGGATCAAATAGAACCCTGAATTCTTGGTAATTTTACCCTTTTCTTAGTGAATACACCGAGATTTTTTTTTCAGTGCGGTGTTTTTTCTTCTCGATATTGTGTGTAAAAATGATCAACAGGGCGATTTAAAAAATGTTGACTTTAAATACATCTTTAGTTTATCTCAACATGCGCACACCAACAGTTTTACTCAACAATTTAATTTATTATAATAGAACACTTTTTCTTTTTTCATTGAGATGATCTTCTATTGCACGATCGCTGGAAATTTAATGTATGTACAGAATGTTAAGATGATAAATGAAGATGCGTTATCGAAATGTTCATACTTACATAGCAAATTTTCTATTAAAGTGCATATACGTCTGTTTGGCAAGAATATTTTTCGAGCCAAAGAAACTGATCAGCTACAGAAAGAAATGAAAAAACTCAGCAAACGAGCTACACAAATGAATTGATCGCCTTTTTTCAACATGTGTCTCACAATTATTCTTCCTTCGTTCTCATTTGGTTTCATGTCTGCACTTGCAATCGCAGCTGTGTGCCAGCTGACGTCTATTATGCCATCCATGTTTATCTTAAATGCGGTTGACTTTACGTATGAGTTATAATAATAATAATTAGATGTCAAATTCATAACTCACCTAAAGTAATTCTTCTCCGCCTTTCAATCATCGATGTCAGTTTTTCTGGCAAGACCTCCAACCTACCTTTGACGCAAGTTTGAAGGTATTTCTTTTGTCTGGCGTCCTAGCTCTTACTGGACTTGCGATTTTGCGTCGCTTGAATTCCTGTCCACAGAGTTTTTATGATACTAGTTTTACGGTGCTTCTTTATGCTTTGTCTTTAAATCGGGCGACAGAGCTCGTAACTGCATTCTCGTCTTTCAAATTGTACATATTTATATCAAACGGAACTATGTGCATTAAGATATGAGCTTTGAGACCCATAAGAATACATGCATAACAGGGCTCACGTCATAATGCACATAGTTCCGTTTGACAGAAATGCGTCCAATTATTCAAACAACTTAATTCTTGAGCGGCGCACTCTTCCGGCAATATTTACAACGAATGCAAAACATTCAACTTTGAGACTTGTTGTTGACCATGAACAAAGGACTGAAGAATAAAAAAAAGTTTCAAATGAACATGCTCGCCCTATTAATATTCAATAAATGGACCACTAGATGCGGTAACTTTAAAAACTCACAAAGCTTGTTCCTGCAGGTTATGGTAGAGGTGTTGGAAATTTCCGAAAACGATTTGCAAGCGCTGAATTAGCGTGTAAAGTCTTCATTCAAACTTTCCGCTCGGGGAAAATTCTCTTAAGTTAAATTAGGAATTGTAAATCGAGTCATACATTCAACGAACCATCCGCGTCGGACCACGTAACTTTCCTTCCTTCCCTGTTATGCAGCTCTTGTAAATTTGTCAAGATAAATCAATGCACTACAAGGAAGGCTACTGTCATGTAGCTTGTTTTTAATAAATAAATAAATAAATAAATAAATAGATAAATAAATAAATAGATAGATGAATAAATAAATAGATAGATGAATAAATAAATAAATAAATAAATACATAAGTAAATAAATAAATAATAATAATAAAAAAAACTGCGACAAATGACAGCTCAATTTGAGTTTTGCGTGAAGTTGTGAAACAAAGGTGGCTGATCCATACCAAATTATGACTTGACAGTGACATATTTTTCAAGGCTCATAAACTCACAATTTTCTTATGTGGATTACAGATTTCTCTGTAGTGCTCCTCGTAATTTTTAAACAGTTTTCCATTAATAAATTTCTCATTTTCGCCCCGGCGAAAATTCGGAACATACCCGTCAAGGTTTGTCACGTGTAAAAGAAGAACTCCGTTTGAGCATTTGAGGATTTCCGAATTTGATAAAGCACGTAATTCTGAGGAAAGGCATGCAAATTTGTCCTTGAAATTTTCAGGTATTTTAGATTAAATAGCGAGCAAAATTGTCTGAAAAATTTGAAAAATATATTCACAATTTCCCCAGTAAATTCGTTTTCTATTGAAGGGAATATGGTAACATCTAAAGGCTTTATGACGTTTTACCTTAGCACGGCAATATATGAAATCAGATAAACATATATATATATCAAAAGAAACGATCTCCATTGTGACTTGGACCGTCACGCCCATATGAATGTATGATTGACAAAGCCCATGTCACACTGGAGATAGTTCCTTTTAATTCGAATATGTCCAAATGATCGGGCGTATTCTTGGATGGCCTCGAGGTGGATGATCCGGTCAACTACCCGCCTGTCACCGTTACCGGAGTATTTTCATGTGACGAATGACGCACGTCACACAGCCCGGACACAAATCCGCATCAAACCCGAATGGATTTTTCTGCCCCGTCGCAGCGCTGCGCTCACTCGTGAGGGACGAAAGTGAAAGTTTTTTTGCCTTCTTTCTCTATTGGTCGATTCGCCTCGTTTTGACTTCAAAATTTGGTTTACAGTTGTAGCGATGGTGCCAGATTTCTTGGTGTGGTCGGTTGGCTGCTCTTGTCACAAAATCGTATTTTGATGGCCGTAACCGTACAGAAAAGCACGATTTACTCTTCCACGACAATCCTCATACTTTGCAATCGGGGCAAATCTAACAGCTGAAACTGACAATGAGTCGGTCTGTTGTCCTAAGGAGAGTGAACTAGTCCCGTAGTTTAATTCCCGGAACTAATCCCGAAGTCCGGAACTTTTAAGATTTTCCGGAATTTTTCCCGAAATTTTTGAAACTTCCCGAATGTCTCTAATCTCTGCATTTTTCGGAACTTTTGAGGGTCATGGAATAGTAGCACTGATCACAACTTTTTCAGTTTTTAATAACACAAATAGAACTCTTTTCGATAACGCAGCAATACAGTCCCTAACAAACATCAACGGAGTCTGGAAACTTGGAAATTTTAGAAGTCTTCTGGGAATTTTGGGCGGGAAGACGTTCACGTGGTGAGACCGCTTGACGTGAACCCACGGAAAATTACGTTCAGCCGCCCTGCTAGGCTTTTTAACTACCTTTAAATCAGGTTTTTTTTTTAGGGATGGGGAGAAATTTAGGCCTTATAAGATTGCCGTCCAAATTTGATCACCACTTTTTCAATGTTTAATAACGCAAATATAAGTTTTTTCGATAACGCAGTAATACAATCCTCAACAAACATCAACAGAGTCTGGAAACTTGGAAATTTTTGAAGTCTTCTGGGAATTTTGGGCGGGAAGACGTCCACGTGGTGGGGCCGCTTGACGTGAATCCGCGGGAAATCACGTTCGGCGGCGGAGCGCCCACGCTGGGTGGTGGTGGAATCTGCTCCCCATCTGCATACGAGTCCGTCTCCCATCCAAGTATATACCCCCGCGCATCCATGCAGCGCCTCACTCGATCCCGTAACCGTGTCCGAGCCGGTGTGCTATAGTGCGTCCGAGCGGATCACCAATCTATAATCAATAATTTCTGATAGTTTACAGCCGCGTAATCAGACGCATCCTTCGATAGGTCCGATTTCTCTCGCGGAGTGAATAGTGATCAGTGTCGGTGAATCCATCGCAGGATTCGACTTATCGCTTTGTTTTCGTTTTTTTCCACCAAGTTCCTGTTTTTTGGATTTTCTAAATGAGGTACTTTTTCTGGCTTTATTCAAAGTAAAGCGAATCCAGAATGAATAGTTCTGTGTACTCGCTATCAGTTCGATTTGGACCGAGTTTAATCAGAAAGGAACCAACCCACATTATGTTGAAACTGAGAAGTTTTATTCCTGCATAAGAGTCAATGTAAAAAATAAACTTTAACCCTTTTTTCACATTTTTTTTTTTTTTTACTTTTTTTTTACTTTTAGTTTTTGGCAGGAGGAAATATACGGCGAGTGGAACTCGAAAATATTCTCAACTCAATTTTTTCGAAAATGTGGGTTGGTTCCCCTCTGATATACCTACTCGGTCCATTTATGACTAATAATTGGATTACATTTTGCAATGTGGAACTATAATTTCTGGCCCGGTTTAAAAACAACGTATGTTCCATTAGTTTTCCTATGCACATAAGTGTTTTTCCAGAAGGGCCAGAATTTATAGTTCCAAATTGCAAAATGCAGTCAAATTGAAGACATCTCCAATAAAATGGCTCATAAAGTTTGCAACGCGGCTAACAATAAGATTGCACAGTTTTACATACCATTTTTAGAAAAAATACTTATTTTACTGTCAAATTTTCTTCACGGAGAAATTTGAAGAGAATGCATTGCAAGGCTGTTGGATAGGTCATAGTGTATAATGAGCCACAGGTTGCACAATCTTAGCAACGTTGCAAGCCTTATGGGCCCCTTTTCTGTAGATATACCTAATTATGAGTTTGACTCAGGCGATTTTTTGAGGAGAATAAAGAAGAAGAAAATCAGATCAGAAGATAGATCAAAGTAAAAAATCACTCCAAAAAAAATTTACAGATGGATTGTCATCACCGACCCATCAAACTTTTTGAAGTATGAATATCCATTTTTTTGAGAATCGCCCACAATTAGTCAGAAATTGAGGTAGTATTCGATACACGGAACTTTTTACCATTGATTTAAATTATTGCTCAGTACACTTTCATGAGAAGTATAAGTGTGTTACACTGTTGATAACAGAAAACATGCGGCAAAAAGGCCGTTCATATGTAAAACCAATGTAACTTAAATGCGGGTCCATTGGACCCGCTATGCAGTGATACAGTTAGAAATGTCGATCAGTAAATCTAGATTTTTGGTTATAAGTAATATTTTCTTTTTTAAAAAAAAAAAAAAAAAAAAAAAAAACAATGCGAAGATGCATAATTGTACTACATTTTGCTGTTAGGAACTACAATTTCCGGCTCCTTCTTTAAAAAAAAACATACGGGCATAGGGAAACTAATGGCACATGTTTTTAAGCTAAGCCAGACATTGTAATTCCAAATTATTGTAAAACTAGGGGGCTATGCCCCCTGGCCGCCACGCGGCCTAACCCCCTGAGGGCGCTCCGCGCCATTAATAATATTAACAAAAGTATTAAATCCCTCTCTTTCTTATTCTGAAATGAAATTTTACGGAGTCATGACCTTTCCTCAAGCACGTGATAACTTTGCAAACAGAATCGCATCATTCTAATATGGAATCTAAACAGAGATGTTTCATGCCAGCTTTTTGTGTTTACAAAGGGAGATCGTATTTTATACTATCGATTAAAATTCAACGCTGCCAAACCGAGTCAAAAAATAACTTATTTTGAACGAGAGAGTCAGAGATTTACAGGAAGACGGCAACCGTAAATTGGAACTTCGCGCGTGGCCTTGGTCTTGGAGTAAACACAAGAGCCACATAGTTGCATTAATCGGTTTAATAGCGGAAAATGACCCAACCTGTTTACGGTATTTGTTAACAACAAAGTCCGGAGGATTGCTCTTAAAGCTCAGCTTTTGATGGACCAACTTAAGCCATATACCTACCCTGGCGGTTATTTTGCATTCGGATTATATCTGGGCCGGAACCGCTGTCTGCCGGTTTTAAAAGGCAGCAAAGGATTATTTTCTGGGGTCGGCACTCTTCAAATTTCGATCTTGCGTCGTGAATGTATACGCATCCTTTACTATTTTACTACCAAATACTACACTTTGATTTTTTTTTTAAACAAAAAAAAATAAAAATAAAAGAAACAAAATATTAATTTTTACGTCGAATCCAAACTTTTTTAATTCAGTTATTTTGTACGCGAACCACTATCAAAGGTTTGGCTTGAAACAGTTGAAGTTGTGCTTTAGCAGATCAGGGAATTTTTTGGGGATCTCACATTGCCTTTTTTCTGATTCCTTTATCGTAATTTTCACATGTGTTGAGTGCTACTTTTATGTAATTTTCACCTGTGTTGAGTGCTATTTTTATCGTAATTATCACGCATCAGTGTTGACACGGATTATAAATAGCGTCTCTTGCGTGATTTTGCGGGAGCAGCCGGCCTTTGTTTACATAACCACTTAACCTGTTACATTGTCTGCAGCATCTCACATCCACATGTGTTGCGACGTGATGTGCTCTATAGCCCGACACAGTTGTCAAGTAATTAATAATTCTCGATAAAGTTCATTTTTGTAAGATATTCGTAGTTTAATGGTTACATATCTTTCAAGTATAGTCCGAGCACGTAGGTACAATAGGTCCAAGATACATTCTCAAAACTCAGAATTAACATTAAAAATGTAGCTTAACATGTCGGGTGATACCTATAAGAGTTGACGTCACCAAAGGGATCCTCCTTCATAAAACCACGCCATTTGCGACGTTGCATACTTATTTTTTTAAATGGAAAACCAGTCAACATACACTGGAAAAAAACACATAGAGCCCAGACTCTTAAAATAAAAACATCACAAGAAAAAATACTTTTGATTCAATGAGATTTAAGCTTGAATCAAGAACCAAGCCTCTTAATTTGAGCGGATTTCCTTTTGATTTAAGCTTAAATCTGATTGAATCAAGAGTCTTTTTTCTTGTCAATGTTTTCAAGAGTCTTGACTCTAGACCCAATGTGTTTTTTTTTTCCAGTGTAATTTCTTGAAAACTTTCTTGATTTTTCTTCCAGCAAGTAGAATATTCAATGTGGGTAAACTTCAAGTCATAAAGTTGGCTTGTCTCTCTGTGAAAAAGTAAAATAGGATCCGACATTTTGAGATACCGCAATAGAGATACTCGGTCTCGTACTTTAGCCATCGATATATCGCACCTCTGTGACATAAAACAATAAATGTCTATATAAGATGGGCAATCTGACGTTCGTGTCTTGACGCTCGAGCGGTAGACTCAAGTTGTGTTTACTTGCACGTTGCTTGAGCCAGCATTGCCTAAGTCAGCACACAAATTCTGAAAGAGTTCCAGGAATCAGAAATATCAATTCCTTCCGATGGAATACCGTTTTCAGTCAAGACTTTCAGCAAAGCGGTGCATCTTGAAATGTGTCGGCAATGCATTTTTTTAAGGCGATATGGTGAATAATGAATGGGTCTCCAACTAGTTACAGCTGTTTACATACATGTGGGTACGTGTATGATCTGATTCGAATAACAATGAATCGTCGGTTGGTAGTTTCGTCTATAAGATATACATGTAGTCAGTAAGGGCATTTCAAGTGCATGGCAATTCAGAGGTCTTAATTGCTAGAATTAAAGTGCTTACTTTTAAACCAACTAAGAAAATATGTAATTTCGTGTTTTACATGATGCGGTCTCATGAAAGTAACTTATGAATGTGTGTGGTTTTTTGTGCAGGATCAAAATGAAGACCCAATTGGATAATGCGAATGAATCTGACCGTCTATTACTCTGTAACGAGTACAAAATGTTTCCAGAGCAGGTCGAACGGGACATAGACATTCTAATGCATTGGATTAACAAGACACCGCACTTGCCAACTCTTCCTAAGAATAAAGAAGGTAAGGACGAAATTTTATAATTAGTACAGATGGACCAAGACAGCTTTTTGACATTCACCAAAATCACTCTGAAAAAAAATTCTCGGCGTTTTTACCAAAGTCCGTTGGTACCTTTACCATCTCACTTCCTTTTACCAATTATTGGTAATTTTACCAAGACGGACTAAAAAGCTTACCTAAAAACCGGTATTTTTACTGTTTTTTTCAGGTAAGAATACCACTTTTATTGGTAATCGATTCCCGGTAACTTTGCCATTTTATCTCGGTAATTCTACCACAGTCGATAAAAAATTTTGGCATTTTAACCAAGGCCCAGTAAAATTACCGAGAAAGTTCAATAATTTTACGGAGATTTTTCGGTAAAATTACCAATTCCATGGTAATTTTACCAAGAAAAAACTGGGATCAAATTGAACCCTGAATTCTTGGTAATTTTACCCTTTTCTCAGTAAATACACCGAGATTTTTTTTTTCAGTGCAGTTTGATTCATGATCATCTTCTACCTTCACTGTTCTCAGTGCATTGGAAGGAATAGTGCAGGAATCTTATATCTGATTTTCAAATTTTTCGAGACAAGCCCCTATCATTGCCAGGTTTTACTTATAAAGAGAAAAGAAAGAAAACACTGTCGAAACAAAATGAAAAATGTTCCCAAACGGAGACATTTTTTCTGCATTAGTTCAAATGATGCTTTGATCCGCCTCATTAAAATTTATCAAGAGGAAGAAATACTTTTAAAATTTATCTTAAAAAATAAAAAAGATCTGACATGAATGTTTGTTGTAAAGGATGACCGAACACAGCGCGTGTAGAAGCAGCACCAAAAACAGCATTAGATTAAAATTTCACGTCGAACATGGTAAACATTTCGGAAATTTCCAAAATCGATTCATAAACGAGAAATTAGCGTTTGATTTTTTTAAAATTAGCTTCCACCAATTCAAACACCCCGCGACGGAAAAAAACCAAAATCAACTTTGGTCCAAATTGGCCTTCGCGAATTAATTACACGACCGGCACTCGAGTGTGGTGTAGCAAGATTCCTCTTCCTTCTTTGGTGCGCGGCACTCGATAAGTTGCCCAGGAACGCATTGAGAAAATCCCTTCATTGCTAGGCACTCCGGAAGTAGTCCAATGCATAATTGGACAACGTTTTACAATTAAAAATTGATATCTCAAGCTTATATTACAAACAACGTGTGCGCTATTAATCTTTCGATGCATTCAAGTGCTGATCCTTCCTCTTTTTCATCTTATTTTTCATCTTTATCTTCATCTTCGTCTTCGTCCCTCCTTCCTTTACCTTGCTTTTATTTTCCTTCTTCTTCAGCAATTGCAACCATTGGCGGAATCATTGAGGAGACCCTTCCCCCAAGAAATGTGAAGGATGTTGTTAGCAGTGGATTGCGATGTATCGATTAATATGCCATTTAAACTTGCGGTAAAGAATCGATTATTAAGGTGCTCACTGCGAACACCCCGATTATCGATCATTTCCTATATGTTTCAATGACAGATCAACCGATATATCACAAAGCACGCCACGCCACTGGTTGTTAGTTAAAGGCATTACAAATCTTTCGTCTTTGAAATTGTATTTCGATCAATTTGCGGCAAAAACAGCTTGAACAATTTTAACATGCTCTTGAGATGACTCAATTTTTCAAAATCTTCTTCGGACACCCTTTTGAAGCTGAGTAGATCCCCATAAAGCTCCTCTAGAGTGGGTTGTATCCCACGGATCATCTACGGTGGGGTGGTTTTAGTACCCCCTATAGACTCCCCTTTGATGCACCGAGAAAAATGTTTTGTCAGATCAACCAGAAAACTACTTGATCCAATGAGACTACTCCAATAAATATTTCCGGAATGGAATGATACTTGAATCAACTGGAATAGCCAGTTAGATTTTTTCTAGTTGAAGTAACTGGAAAGTATCCTTGTTTTAAATGGATATAAATTTTAACTATTTTTCGGTGTTAACTTAACGTAGAAAAGTTCCAAGTAGACACTTTCGTTAGGTTAACTGTTCTTTTTTTCTCCGTGTAAGGTGCCCTTCTGATCTCTCTACAAAAAGTACCCACTTCCACCCATGATCGCAACCCTTCTCATCGTATTGAATCGAGGTTAAATAACAGGGAAATCTCAGAATCGCAGTCGGTTATGTGGCAACTCTGACGATTGGTATCGGGTCATTGTGTCATCATACTCACTTGCGTTGGGCTCGATTTGTTTGAGTGGCCGTCCATCGGCGAGGCTCTAATTAAGAGAGGTGACTGAAGTCGAGCACCAGCTTTCTATCTGTTTCGTCCAAATCGTCCTGCTTTAATTCATTCATTCACCACTTTCTTTTTCCCTCCGATTGACACAGCACTGACTTAGCTTCGCGGGTTACGATCGATTACAGCAAGGTTGCCACTTGCCATTCTTTAGATGAACTCCAAAAGCATCGCCTTTTAAAATTGGACTTTTTGGGGAAATTTTTAAGTTACAAAACTCCTTGTGCTCTGTTTTCAGTAAAGATGTGAAATTTTTGTTTAAAGAAGGGAAAAAGTTGGTATTGACATTCTGATAAACTCTGATTATCACTCATATTGGTGCGCTAGACGCAAAATAAAATGCAGAATTGGCAATACCTACGTAAAATTAAAATTTATGAAAATTTTTTTTTTGGAAATTTAGTTATGACGTGTCCCCCTTTTTTAATTATTTATCCATTCTTCTTCCCAAAAATACCTCATAGTTGTTTAACTTAACACCAGTTTTTCTCTTCAATTCTTTACTTAAAGAGAATCAAAGATAGGTACACTTTCAGCGTGTCTCATACATCGAAAGCTCTGAATTAATAAAATGATAGGAATCCAATTTCCGGAAAGAAGTTCTCCAGAATTATTAACTCTTTTTCAAATTGTCGTCCTCGAGAAATCCTCGAAACGAAATAAGACCAGGAATATTCTAGTATTTGATTGACGGACGTAAACGACCCCAGATGAGAACGTAAAACTATTTATCAATGGAATGAGTTCCCATGTCCTTAAATACTCCCACGTTTCTTACGCATCCTCAAGTGCACAGTAAATAATTATTTACGTTCAGCAATTTTCCAACACTATTCATTCTGTGAGCGTTTCCAAGTAGATACATTCCGAAATTAGAATTAAATCAGGAATAACTCATCGTTGCCGAATGCGCATGGCCGCGGTTATGCTTATCAAAAAGGGGTCCGAACTAAAATTGGACGGATTTCTATCAAACGGAACTATATGCATTAAGACATGAGCCCTGCGACCCGTAAGAATATATGCATAACAGAGGTCACGTCATAATACACATAGTTCCCTTTGATAGAAATATGTCCAATTTTCGCACGTGCAGGTAGAAAACATTTATTTGGAGAATATGACCGCTGATGGATCCACCTCTGGTGGCTTAGCAATTTCAGGCTTCATAGAAAGATAAAATAAATGTTAGCCAAAGTTAGCAGTGGTATTAGTAATCTAAAGTTAGCTACAATCCTTTTCCCACCCGCTTTTACCAAAATTCGCTGTAATTTTTTTCTTTCCTTATCTCAAGGATCACCATATGAGACCCAGTCTCCGCAGACTCTCTCAATATTGGTACTACCTGGTATAGGGGTGTCAAACTGTCGAATCGGTGCCCAGTTTGCCAACCGAACAGTTCGGTTCCCATGAATGAATTTTTTCCCTGCGCCAAGAGAGTACTACGAGGAGCTGAGAAATGTAAAGATTTGCTTGATTTGTCAATGCTGCTCATAAGATGCGACCGCGAATCGGACACCAGGTTTGCCACAGCACAGAAAGTTCCACATGTAGCATTGCTACGCACATGGAAAAATGAATACGTTTTGGCGTGCTATTTGGCAACATTGCACCACACGCGAATTCTTGCGGAGCTCACCTGAAACGCAAGAACCAAAGCCGGCTTTGCCGCGGGCCTTCCGTTCGCATTGTAATTAATTCTAAAGTTGCGATTTCTTAGCGGTTGTCAGATATTCCCGAAATTCATCCGAAACATACACGTGCTTGTTACATTAATCGATTCTTAGGGGCTATTCATAACATGCGTAATGCTTAAGGGAGAAGGAGGAAGACTAGAGAGCCTGCGTCCTGCGTTACAGGTGCGTTACAAAGGGGGGAGGGCGAGTCCGGGCTGGCTACCTTACTTTATACGCTGAAATTAGCATTGTGCTGATTTTTCGAAACTAAGAAATGAAAAATCGACGTGAGGTGGAAATTCTTCATTATTTTATAATTCATTTTCAAACCCCAGTTTCAGGGAGAGGAAGGGGTGGTTAAGTATTACGTACTTTTTCAGAGGGAGAAGTAGATCTGTGTTACAAGTGCGTTGCGTAGGATGGCAGGAATAAAAAAATCAGGTTTTGAATAATTCTGGTTAAACCCGTTTGAATGTGATTCTGCTATCCAAAATTTGCTGTAGCAGATTTCGCAAATTTTTGGCAAATTTTGGCGGATATTTTGATCTCCACTATCACATTTGGACTGCATTTTGCAATTTGGAACTATGAATTCTGGCTCCTCTGAAAAAACACTTATGTTCATAGGGAAACTAATGGCACATACGTTGTTTTTAAACCGGGCCAGAATTTATAGTTCCGAATTGCAAAATTCAGTCCATTTATACTGTGGACGTTGTCTGTATCTTAGTTTTGAAGTTCTAGTCTAATCAATGCAACCAATTAGCTGAACTTCACGAAGAAAGACTGCTTGAAAGGAAAATCTCAACCGCTACACAGGTACAATAAGTCTTTTTTCCATCGTAGGGTACAGAATAAGGAAAGAAAAACTGGAATGATGATGAAATAAAAGAATGAGCGAGGCGACAACGCCGCCGACCATGCTAGGCGGTCCAGTTGGATGGCCGAGTGTTTACGTTCTCGGTCGATGGTGGTGACCTCAAGATCCACGGATACGGAGTCACAGTAAACAAGAACAAACGTCTCTTATAAATTTATGCAACAAATTTGTCGTCGATGAGAAAAATACGAGAAGAAACTCTTATTTCAGTGAAAAGCTACAAACTTATTCAAACCTACGTTCGTGCAGAATATCGGTTTTCATCGGTATAGCATAGAAAAACAGAACAAAGAAAAACTAGGAACAATGCACGGGAAAAAATGATATTGCTGATTTAAAAATTTTGTTGTTAAAAAAAAGTGTCCGACATGTTCGATGTAGATTTTACAATAAAAAAATGCCAATTTAACCAACCCCGTGGTTAAATTAGCCTTCTCTCATTGTAAAATGTACATTTGAAGCATTTCGGACATATATTTTTAACAATTTAATTGTTAAATCAGCAATCCATGTTGCTTTCGTGTGGACAAGCGCGCTTTTTTTCTGTCAGTTTTAAAAAAATAACCGTATATGAGGGAGGAGGGGCTGCTAAAATAAAATGGTTGATCGCAGGTTCCTCCAGGAAGGAGACAAGAGATAGGTATGCCCAGTAAAAGGATGGCTTAAGGCTGTAGGGGGTTTTACAAAAAGTAAGGGACTGCAACTCCCTGAGGGGCCTTAGGAGAATAAGGTACTGTAACGGTTAGGTGTCGCGCTCAGATGCCTTTCATGCACGAGCATGTAGATCAAATAGAGGGCTGGTCTGAGAGACCTAGTTAAATAAACGACGAAAATTCAAGACCTTTATGTTTTTATTTTACGAGGAATCATTATTACTATATCATGACTAGAAGCTTCTTGACCCCTATAGTTTCCTTTTTATGGTCACAGTTCGTTCTGAAGATCTACCCAACCAATTTTCATGATTTTTGCGGTGTTCGATAGGAGATGGTCCCTGGATGAGCTCACGAAGCGGGCCTTACAGGGCACGAAGCGTTTTTCGGGGAATGGGCCGCGTAGTGGCCAGGAGGCATACCCCCTAGTATTTCCTGTCAGGTGTTTGAACCAATCTGGTGTAATTTCGATTAATTGTATGTAAAATCCATGAATGCAGCTGATGAGCTTATTATTCTCAATACCCTCTTGTGCTCATGAAAATAATAACAGAGCTTTTCACCACATATTTCATCCGATCACAACTTACGAGAAGAATACTTTTAGTAGTGTTACTTTTGTACATCTTCCGCAGACTAGTTCGATCCCGAAGTTGGGAATTAGCTGATCATGTTGTCGTTTAACAAAATCACTTCAGCCTTGAAGTCAAAGTTGATTCCGAAAACTACTAATCAAACGGCATTTCAACGTCAACATTTCTGTTGAGCGTTTTTTCCCATATAAATTGATCGATCGTTGCGCATTTGAAACTCTTTTATCTCAAGTATTTTTGATGATCTTTATAAGGTGAACACGTGCATGGGTGAATCTAGTTCCTGAGCACTTAACAGATTTAGGCAGATGGCGTTTTTGTGGGTGATTTTTTGGGCGCTTCTGGGTACCAGATGCGCCCTTTCCAGCCGTTCGACTCCCCCGATGTAACATGTACTATACTACATACCGTTTTGCCTTATGGGTAATGACGCCATTCTGGTACACCCGGGAAAATTTGATTTTCTTCTGCATCTGGTATTCGTAAAAGTTTTCGTGAAATGTTTTGCTTTTAAGCATAACAATCTCGCACGGACGTATTACCTGGTTAAACTAATTTGGGGCTTCGTTATGCTTAAATGCCTCATATTCGAGGTTGTAGTTTCAGATTGATTCGAAAAAATCACGAACAGTCACGTGATCTCTTCATTTTAGTGACGTATTACAGTGCTATTTTGTGATTGGTTCATTTTCTCGGCGCAGCATCGTCAAGCGTCAGCTGTTTGCGGCTCAGGGTTGAAGGTTTAAGGTTATGTCAGAGAGAATAGAAAGTTAGAGGCCCGACCAAAGACATAAAGACGGAGCACTAAAAGCAAAAAATGAAGCTTCTAGAGCTTCTTTTCAATCACCTCTACTATTGGCTAGAGGATTGGCGGCGAAATCGGGACAAGTTTGAATTCAAATGTAGGGCGGGAACTAATAAATAAAATTGCGGAAACAAAGTATTTTAGGTTGATTTTTGCCCAAATTCAGGTACACACTCATATTTTATTAACTTTAGGTTAGTTTCGGTCCGTCGTCGACCGACTGATTTCATTTGGGAGTAACGTAGATCTAGAACTGTAACGGCCTGTTTGAACCTGCAGAACCACCATAAGCAGAAGAAAAACTAACTTTATCTGAGATTACTGCCTGTTACCGAGCAAAAGTAGGTGTAATATATTAGGACGCAGACCGAACTTTCTTAATATAATCGTTTTAAGCATTTAAAACACGTTTCGAAGAAGAAATAAGGAAAAATCAAGAGGACAAGTTCAAATCAAATTTCCGTTTGCCGCCATGGATTCCCGCGCTCATTTACACACTCACACAAACGCGCAGCGCCGAACCTAGCTTCACTTTTTCCCCGTGCTTTTAGATACGAGCACTCCGTCTTTATGTCTTTGGGCCCGACTCGATGCTAGGTAATGGAAACAGATGCGCTCGCAGCGCGCTCGCTGGCAACGTATGCAACTACTATTTTCTATTGTTTTCCAGAGACTAGCGGCGGGTATGTTGCTGCCGGACCACCTTCACGTAGGCAATTTGTTATACATCGTCCGTCCGCCATACTCTCGCTTGGCCGTATGAAAACGTTCCTCGCATGCGCAGTGTTAAAGAAGCGCCATTCAACGCTTTGGCGTTGGAACTGCTCGTTTCAACCTCTAACTCAGAAAACAAGTTTCTATCCACCCCGCACGTATTTTTCTTGAGTTCTTCTTTTTTAAGAAAATATGGGAAAATTTTGTGAATATGAAAAATTAAAATTTGCATCTATCCGTTTTTAGATGGCAATGTTCCAACAACGAGCAAAACAAACCATAATGAAAAAGAACGTGGGAAAAGAAAAAACTCGTCATTTTAAAATTAGGGTGATTTAATCAAAATCTTTTGAAATAGAAAACGTCAATGTCTGTCTTGTGATAAAGTTTCTTTCTTAGATTCTTTCTTTCATTTTTCTTTCTTTTTTTCTCTTTTTTTTTCACTGAGTCTCCCTGCCAAAAATAAATGTGATGACCCTAAAATTCTAGTAACAGAACTGAGCCATTACAAAATAGCAATGTATCGCAACAACATTCAAACAATCACCCAAAAAAAAAAAAAAAAAATTAACTCTGTAAAGAAATGTAATTATTCACTCACGTTTCTTTGCAAGTGAATGTGGATTTTATATAACTAAACTAAAAGCATCTAATAGTCTTTGAAAGCCAAATCATGAGAACTATAATGAAATTCCTACTTTATCCGTTAAGGTTTTTTCCCCCTTTTCTTTTTCCTTATTTCCCCTTTCGTAGGAAACGGCTTGAATGACAAACCACTGTGGACGAAGATTAGTTTAAGGATGCGTGAAGTAGTTTTTTGTGCATCGTCGACTTTTTTTTTGTAAGTTTTTTCGATTCGTGTCCTTTTTTTTTTTTTTCGTTCCTCGAGTTTTTTTATTGGATCCGCCGCCCGGTTTCCTCGTGGCCGCGCGCAGTCAAAGGCATGTCCACTTCTCCTCGGTCGAGTCGGTCGGTGGCATTGACACTGTAATTTTACTAACGATATATCGCGTGATACATTTTTTATAGCGGAAAAAGTGCAGGAAGTCTAGCCGCTCACATGCAGAGCGGAGGAGAATGAGATATTTCAGCAACTCCCACCCAAGGCTATCCAAGGCTGCGATGTGGGATTAATTCTGGTCTTTCCGAACATGTTGTGGGCATTTGCTATTTGAAGCGGTTTCTGGTAGAAGGGCTTAAGTTCAAAATTTTAGTTTTTTCCCGCACAGGTTTAGTCTTTTGGAAAGAACTTGCGCTTTTCCGAGAAGTGTATCCTTCTTTCTCCTCTTCTTTTCCGTATTCTTCCTCCTCTCTCCTTCTGCGTTATCCTCTTCTTCTTCTTTTCCTCCTCTCTTCTTCTTCTTCTTCATTCTCTTCTTCCTCCTCCTCTTCTTCTCCATCTTCGTCGTCTTCTTCTTCTTATTCTTCGTCTTCTTCTTATTTTTATTCTTCTTCTTATTTTTATTCTTCTTCTTATTTTTATTCTTCACCCTCTTCCTCTCCTCCTTCTTCTCTTTTTTATATTTCTTCTTCTACTCCTTCTTCTTCTACTTCTTCTTCTTCTTCTTATTCTTCTTCTTCTCCTGCTCCAACTTCTCCTCCTTCCCCTTCTTTTTATTTTCACGTTATCTACGTATTTATACACGTTTTCTCCTCTCAGAATTCTATTCCGCTTGCTGTACATCTCCTCCATGCATTAAAACCAGTGGCGTGGCGTGCTTTGCGATATATCGATTGATTTGCCATTCAAACCTATGAAAAAAGATCGATTATCAGGGCGTTCGCAGCGAACACCTTAGTAATCGATTCTTTACCATAGCTTCAAATGGCGATATATCGATAATCGATCCTTCACGCCACGCCACTGATTAAAACCACCTGAAAACAGCGCAACAACGTTGCCGTGTCACGCGATTTAATATTTAATTCACTTTAAATGAAGCCCTGAAATGTGATAATTTTGTAAAATCTTCACTATGACAGGACAAGCATTCTGCTAATAAAAAGGGCATCAGTTAGAGTCGAGTTTTCTTGGCATTCGGCCCAACTATCTTAACGAGGAAGAGATCGACTTGACCAATCGCATCCCGGCCTCCTGGTCAGCACCTCAGTGCGTTCAACGCTTCGACCCAGGTTGCCAACTATGATGGTGAAAGCCCCACATGACGAACAGTTCATAAATGAAGCTGATACTTTGGACCCAATGAATTATTATATCGTTTAATAGGCACCTTAAAACTAAAGGAAGTTTAATTTTTAGATGTATTCGAGGCTGATTGTTGAAATTGATAGACAAATGAGAAAATTGGAAAATTGAGCGATCCTTTAAGTGGGGACGAATAGTTGCGATGGAAAACGGAGGTTAGTTATCGACTAACTAACAGCAACCACCCGTTCCAGTCAATAGGAGCACTTTATTTTCCCTGTGTCTCTTTTGTCTATTGCTTTGTTTATCAATTTCAATAATCAGCCCGCAGTATCTGTTCCCTTTTGATAGCTTGGAGCCGCTTTAACTGATTAAAATAATATTCTATGTCGTAAAATTGGCATTACCATTACTTCCACCAAATTCTGCTACAGAATAGGATGATTTCTGTTATTTTGTCTGCTCGAATACTTTCTTCTTCATATATCGAAGATTATAAAGCAGATTATATTGCGTTGTCAATTGACCAAATCGGAACAAAAATTATATTGCCTTTCGCGAAACGAAAATATCTTGGAATTACGAAAGGGGGTTTCAACGAAACTTTGGTTAGCATCGACTGTAGAAATTTTTTTTGGCTTTGCATAATTCAAGACCTTTAAAAAACAGATGTATAAATTCAATCATTTCTTTTTCGACTGCTCTGATTCAAAACGTCTTTTTACCCATCAAAAATCAATAAAAACTTAAATCGTATCATTGTAATTCAACGTATCTTCGGAGAGATTCTCCACTAATTAAAGGTCACGCAATAAGTTGCTTACAAGAGAACAATTTTTTTCTCCAATTTTAAAAATCAGGGGAGAAAAGGTCGAGGAGTCACTGATCGTTAGCCATTTCCTGGACAGATGTTTTCTTTCTCACTGTGGTGGACAAATCTATACAGACCAAAGCGGCGCTATCGAGGAAACACTCAAGGTTGAAAGTTTCCACTCAAGTTCAGATATTTATTCCGCACAATCTCGACGTATTAAATGCGTCTGGATAAATACGCGCTAAAATGACGCAAACTTCCATCGTCCTCTCGACGAGGAATTGCCCGCTATTATTACGCTGCAATCGAATGAGATTTGTAAACTTTTCAAAACTCCACCATCGTCTCTAGCTCACGTTTATTCAACATCATTCCTTTTCTTTTTATTATATCGGTCAGATCAGATTACACCTGAAGCTGCAACGTTTATGATATAATAACTTGCAACTAGTTCACTAAGATTCACCTTTGACTTGCCTTGGTAGAATTGGACCGTGTTAAACAGAAAGGAACCAAGCCACATCAGCTATTGCCAAATTTAATTGGGCAATTTAATTTATTACATGAAAACGGTTTTGCGGATTTTCGTGCAAATTTCAGTGAAAAGTCTCCATGGTACGAAGCAAATTCCTTAAAATGTTTAAAGAAATCCGAACAAACGTTCTCTCGTAACAAATTTAATTGCCCAGTTAAACTTGGCAATAGCTGATGTGGCTTGGTTCCTTTCTGTTAAGCTCTGTCCAATTGGCGTTAGAAATCTCGTAAATTTCAATGAGAAAACTTCGTGGACAGTTGTTGTTGTTGTTTTTTGGGTTTTTTTTTTTTTTGAACTATCAAAACATCCGAGTTAGGAAACCCTTTGTGTTCCTTTTTACAAGTACGAAATTTTACAATGTAAAAAATATTCACAAAAATTTTCGATTATTGTTGCAGGAGAAGTCAGAAACTGGTTGGAAAATCTCTTGCTCATGAACAGAAATAGTCTGGAGAAAACTAAAGACTGCGTTGATAGCTATTTCCTATTGAGGGCGCTTCACCCGAACATCCTGTTGTCAGACTCAGCCCTATACAGCGAATATTATAATGACGTGTAAGTATACCGACATGTTTCTTCACGACTTAAAGGCTAGAAATTTCAAGAATTCCCCAAAGGGCACCTAAAACTTACTGAAGTCTGTATTTGGAAAAAAAAATTCACGTTTTTTAGAAGCTTGTATTGAGCATCTTGGTTGAGGCAAAATCATCGTGGTCATTGCCGATTTTGTTCACAATAATTCCTGTCATTTTCAGATTTAAGATTTTTTGACATATTTTTTTTCATATTCCAACCTTTACATGAAAAATAGTACACTTAATTACAAAAAAACTTAATCACATTTTATTAGGTACACATCGTGCCTCGTGAACATTATTTCAGCCCCAGAACAGGTTGCTTCGTGTGGTTCAATAAAGTTTCGCGGACAATTCCTCGATTAAACTATAAAAGATTTTCAAGCATCATCTGTGAGCTGTTACGACAATTAAAACGAAAGACTTCAGATTATTGTGTCTGTATGATACTTGTTGCTACAAATAAACGTGTAAAAATCCTGAATAAATTTCTAAACATCTCTCCGCGTGTTTGAATTTCAGATCCGTAGTTGTGTTGGAACCAAAGGCTGAAGACGGATCACGGATACTCATCATCGGTTTCAACAGCACCGATCCGCAGACATTTAAACTGCAGGAGCTTTGCCAGAGGATAAGGATGATCTTGGAAGCATTCCTGAGGAACAAACTAGATTTCACAAGCTTTGTCGTTATTCTCGATATTAGGAATCTAGTTTTTAGTCACATGGCTCAAATTGATCTCGTTTTCTTGAAACAAGTCCTGTCATTAGGAAAGGTGAGTGATCTCTATTTAAGTACCTGGCCTACAAGCCTTCATCTAAAAAAAGTGAATAAAATTTGTCGTTTTGACAAACTTTTTGTTTGCCAGTCCACAGCGACTCTCTTGAAAACCGAAGAAGTTCCTTTACTCTTCGATGCTCCAAACTTATTGATTTTCCAATTTTCAGTGGTTTTACACCAACATAGAGCTAGGAAGGTGGATAATCTAAGCCAAGCGATCGGTTTTTGTATCGACAAAACAATTTGGTTTGTTAAGAAAACGAAATCTCGGTTCGTCACGATCAAATTCTCTGTTTGTAAGACCTTTTTTGATTGAACTAAACTGACAAAAGATGTTTCATCACACCTACATCTCCAAAAGTACGAGTATTTTGACAAAATTTTTGTTCGATATTAGGTACCCATAGATTCAGTATAACTGATGAGAGACATTCTCTATAGTGATAGGAGAATTCCTTCAGTGAGTTCAATGTCGCTACGTGCGTGTCTTACTGTTCTACACGGGCGTTTAAGTCTCCATGAGTTTTTGCATCCGATAGAGATTTGCGATCAAATCTCTTCTTAAACTTTTATGCGTTGATTTTTTTCTTTTTTTTTCTTTTCAAGCTAAATGAATTACTTCTATTAATTAATTAATTACTTAATTTTCTTTAATTCTCACGATATCCGAGAGAGTAGATTGATTTCAATTTTATTTATGAGTTCCCTGAAAATACATACGCGGGCAATTCAGAGCATACGTACTATAAGGATATCATCAAATACGAAACCATTTTGGGATTTACATTTTCACGAGGTGATAAATGCAAAAAAAAGAAAAAAAAAAAAAAAAAAAAATACGGCTGAGTCTTAAAATCTAATCTGTGTAACATCTATTGTGATCTCCATTGTTACTTGAATCATCAACTTCATATTTTTCTTGTTTTCTTTCAGAAAATGTTGCCGCTCAGAATAAAGAATGTACATCTCCTTTACACTGCGTCTTTCATTGAGAAATGTATCTTGATCTTGAAACCTTTCTTCTCTCGAAAAATTATGGATAGGGTAAGTTATCTTAATCTCAAGTTGGGCAAAACTCAAATTTGAACGATCAAAATTTAATTAAATTTCCAAAAATTAAGGCAAAAATCTATGAACCAAACCCAAAAAGTTCCTTCCTATTAATACTTATAACAGTTTAAAAGATGGTCGAGCTTCTTTCATTTTGACGGACATGGACTTAAGTCAGGAAAGTTTGTACGGTTTTTGGGACAAAAGCTGCTCTCGATAAAATTTCGAAGAATATTCCGTTGATTTTCCAACATGAAAAGCGAATAGACTCATTTAAGGAAGTTAGAAATTTCTACCTACCGAGATCAATTTCAGCATGATACCCCCCTTTTTTTCTAGTCAAGAATAAATCAATACTGAAATTTCGCATACTTTTTCCCATAGGCAAAGAGATTAACTCTTATGTTAATTTTGTTTCACTATTTTTTCCCCAAGAGTCTGCGGGAAAAGATCTTTGTAAACGTAAAGATTACTTTCAACGTTTCGATAAAAATGATGTGAACCAAAATTCGTCCCGCATCTGAGGTATTTGCACTAAAATATATTTTCTTTGCATAAGGAAAAAAATACTTATTTTTCCTAAACTCAGCACCATCTTTCGATTGTATTACAGCTTGTTCACCACAAATCAACTGAGTCACTCGCAAAAAGTCTATCATCCAAGGTGCTCCCAAAGGACCTGGGAGGTGAACTGCCAGACACGCAGTGTATCAATAGTAAGTTTCTTTTGTACCTCATGTCCTTAGACCAACCACAAATGATAAAATGTCATTTTCCCCTTTTTTTTAAAAAAAAAAGGAAAAAACAGATAGTTTTTGATGGCACGGCTCCGTCCACCTGAAAGGGAAGTCCAAATTTTCTATATGAGCGAAAAAATGTTATTCAAATCGAAATCATCGATCTCCCGTATTTAATGAAAATCAATATCTGATACTCTCAAAAATATTTTGTCAAAATTTGCGTAGTAAACAAAACTACAAGCACTTGAAATGAACAAGAACAAAGGCTGGCAACAGCACTTCAGCTCTATCGTCTGCGCTGCTCTCTCAATCGCGATTTTTCAACCTGAAACGCCTCTGAAAACCTCTGAAACGCTCTAAAAATTCAATTTTTGGGTGTTTTTCTCTAGCAAGTGGTGCGAAAATAACCCTTTTAAGTAGTTGTTTACTGATCTCAAAGTTTGTCTCTTCTTCTTTAAGTCCCCTCTTTTCGCATGCCCGGTCACATTTTTTTTCATAGAGGCTGAAGGGGCTGCTTGTAGTTTTAAATAAAATTTTTGCAAACTACTTAGCCCGATTTTCGTGGGTAAGAATAGGTAGATGCGGTAATAATCTAAGAGGATACTATGCAAATTTTTGAAATTTGGGGTTGAAAACGTACATAAAATCAGAAACTTCAATGAAGCGTTTGGGAGCCTGAAAAGAATAAGATGTTGAGGGGTCCTTGACGGAAAGGAAGGCTAAACTGGGGTACAGAAAATGCAGTTATTCTTTCTTTGCCCTTTAACTCCTTTGTTTGTTTCACGGCATCCTTGGTATATGGATGACCTAAGATATTAAGGAATCTCTTAAAAATAAACGATTTTCACCACAAATACCTCTGTCACTGCAATGCTCGTCGAGTGAAATGATTTATGAAAAGAGATGCTTTTAAAACTTCATATCCAATCAATTGATTTAAAACTTCATTACCAATTAATTGAGGGGCTTGGGGGACAACGCGCATAAGTGCAGCTTTTGAAAAAATGGAGGTATTAATGATTTCAAGTGAAACTAGTCTTAATGCATATTCTGTGGGAAATTCGTTTCCAAATTCCAATCTTTAAGCATTAATTGATCAGTATGAACTTTTTATTTGCCATAAGGATCCATGTAATTTCGAAACTTCGCACACGTATTTCTCGAAACAACAAAAACTGCTTTTATGCGCCTTGTCCTCCAAACCCCTCGATTGTAGTGTCTAATCCTACTACTTCTACTAATTCTGTCTACTTCTACTGATTGCTGCGTGGTGTTTTTTCAGACGAGTGGAGGAATGTTCTGAGACGGAAAAGCAACTGGTTTTTGGAAGACGAATCGCTTGTCTCCGTCGAAAGCAAGAGATCAAAAGACAACAACAATGATAAATTCTCCATGAGTTCCGTCACAGGATCTTTCCGGAAACTGTGCATTGACTGATGATCGCCAGACAAAAATTTTGACGCCAAACAGTCCGTGTCTTTCTTTGAAAAGATGACATGGCATCCTTCACGAGAATGTGATGCTTTCCCGCGGTATAACTTTAGGAAAGAATGAATGTTCCTTTGAAAGCTTATTCTGTCAGATGTACTTAGCTACATTTGTACTTTTCTTTCGATTCGGGTTCCTTGAGTAGGAAGATTTTCTCTCCTAAGTAATTTATTAGCTGAAGTGATATAGATCCAAATTTGTGAAGGTAAACATTTTTGACCGTGGTTGGATATAAGTACATAACTAGATCGAAGAGTAAACAACCTGATAGTTGGACAACGTACCTGAATTTCTTGTGAATTTTCCTTAGTGTTAGTTTATTTCGAAAAAAGTGTTTGTCAATTACGGGCATCAGGTTGCTTCAAGTATGGCCATCGTACTTTGGCAAATCCATCTAGCCATTTTCTTAGACGAGTACTTCCAATTTCAAACGATTTTGAAATGTCAAGCGGAAAATAGTTGACTTACTGTTTAATATTGAGAGTTGACTCTCTCTTGACACCGATGATTTAAAATAATTTTATCACCAAAAAAAGCGTTTAACAGAGGAAGCAGTTCCATGCTTGTTTACTTTGTGATTTAGTTCCTCCCGAATCGTTTATGTATTTACCTTCTCTTGGAGACGGCTAATTATACTTCTTTAAGAGATTGTTTGATTTTTCGAAATACAATGACTAGTAATCATGTAAACGCTGATTTATCAGTGCGAACATGTTTGCTAATTATTTTTCGTTAAAGTCGTGATTGAAGGCCTTTTGCTAGATCCCAGGAATTTCTGGAAATTCCGAGCGTTGGGATATTTACCTATTAAGTTAATTTTTTAGTATTTAGTGTTTTCATGATCTTTGCGATATTGTAATTTAAAATCATTATTTCGTTGTACATAATATATCTGTATTTATTATTCACACATATGAAAAAATATACGCCTAGATCTAACCATGATTATAACTTTTTATTAATTTCACTGTTAACCCACTTGGTATTGGCCAGACAGATATGACACTTTTTATTGCCAAAAACGGCGCCGGCATTTGATGCCGTTCATTCGAATGAGTAATTCATTGATAATAACGTATTCAATGCCGAATATCATCCAATCATCTTTCTGGTTTGGTACACATTGAGTTGTACTCATCCGAAGTACCACGCAGCCGTGATAGTGAATATACCTCATTTAGGAAACACAAAATGTAACGATCACGGTAACTATGGATCAAAAATCTTGGATGCATCTCATTTTGAACGTGACAGACGTGAGAAACAAACGAAAATCAAAATTGAGGGGTATATAATCGAACTCTATGCCGTAGGCAATTAGCAATCGCTGGCAATTTGCAAGACTTTGGTGTGATAAATACAAAATCATAAGATGAAAAAATTCAGGAGCATAAAAAGAGTATTGATTATGTTGCCTCTTAATTAAGTTGACGTAGGCGATTTTTCTTCCGTTAAAACAAGGTGGCATCTAGGACACTCGCTCGAGAAAGTCGTGAAATCAGTGTCTTCAGTTTATTTCAGGTCGGATAGACAACCTAACTAAGTTCGTGACTGTGCGTTGAGTATCGCGGAAAAATGAAGGCGAGATTGAATGAGGAAGATTCCAATTTATCGAAACAAGTTGCTGATTGCCAGTGATTGCTACTGGCGAGCGGCATAAATGTTTATTCTTTTTTTTAAGCACCACTGAAGTGTAACAGTAAAAATGTAACACTGGTATAAAGAGTTTTGATATGAGTTATTGAGGTACCAAAACTTTTTATTTGCATAGCCACGAGAAGTTACCACTCTGTAATTGAGAAATCAGACAGAGAAAATATCCTGGTAAATCTTGATTCTTAATCCAGGATGCATTCTGAGGGTGAGGGAACGTTTTCCAGATCAAGTTTTAGGTTGAGGCGGTCTCAATCCGGTGCGCATTCTCATTTCTTCCGCTGAAATTGAAACCAACTCCATTATTGAAGTACTTAATCTGATAGACACATGAGTTGCATACAAAATTAGTATCCCTGTTTATATTTTTTTCCAGTCTCAGAAGATCTCGTTTCTTTTGAAGATTAATATGAGTTGTTGAGCGTAAATATTTATACATGCTCTCCAAAAATTATCCAAACTGTTTCTGTAGTTCAAAAACTGACCTAGGTAAACGCTTGATGTTGATTTCATTTTAAAGATTAACTTACAAACTATCGAATGAAACCAAGATCAACTCATTTGGTCAAAAATTGACAAAGTTATGACAATTTGATTAGATAAAAAGTTGAAGTTGTGAAGTTGTTGTTAGCCCTTTCATTTGAACGATTGCAAAATCTTACGTAATGACAAGCCTAAAGAAGGAGAAACTTCAAGCGACAAAAAAATATTTATAAATTATTTTTATAAACCTAAATTTTCTAAAACTTTTTAGATTTTTTTTAAAAAATGGCTTTAAAATTTTTATTGTATTTTAAATACTTTTTAACATTTTAAAATGATCAAACATGTCTTCAAAACATATTAAAAATGCGAATACGTCACCATAGGTATCATATTTCCTGAAACGTTGGAAAGTCGTGTCTGAAATTTTAAGTTTTTTCCATATTACATGGGAACATTTGGACTGCATTTTGCAATTTGGACCAATAAATCCTGGCTCATCTGAAAAAACATGTATGTGCATAGGGAAACTAATGACATACATACGTTGTTTTCAAACCGGGCCGAAATTTATAGGTCCTAATAATTGCAAAATGTAGTTCATTTGTAAAACATCTTCTGTTTTTAGAGATTTTTCAAAAAACAGCTTTTAAACGTCAGAATTGTGTTATTAGAGCAATGACTTGCAATCTGAAATATGTACTCACGGGTTAGATCGAAAAATGCGTTGATGCCGTAAATGGCGTCATCGTTGGGGTTTGCGTTCAACTTTTGGACCTTGATGAGGTTGTCTTTGAAAATCTTAAACCTTTTCTCCTCCTCCGCAGCGTCCGCGTAGTCTCTAGTGAAAATATTTTTGAATTCCGCAAACTTCGCCATCACTTGCTCGTCGTTGCTCGTGTCAATCATCATCAGACCGTCATTTATGTCATATTCAAGGCTGGAAGTTTCCTCGGTGCTTTCTGTCGTCCCCTAAAATATCATGAGCCTTTAATTATTAGTTTAATTATATCAGGAGAAGTTTTGGTAATTTACCAAAATAGCAGGGCCGGATTTACCTACTTGCCGCCCATGGGCCGCCTGTATTTTGCCGCCCCCTTCTCATTCGTTTTGAAATACCAATAAAAACCATCAAGTAAGCGTGCCAGCGGGGGAGGGGTGCATAAGAATCGTTTACTCGTGTTGTACATATTTTTGGGAAAGCCCTGCTAACACTACTAGCAAAAGTTCACGGAGCTTTGCGCGAAAATTAAGTTCCGTAAACCCATCTCTGTGTGGACAAGGCCTTCCTTTCATAAGAAATGAACGAACAAATTATGAAAGAACAAACATAGATGTAGTTTAATGATTTTAACTTCCGCCGCCGCGCCGCGCAGACTGCACTGTCTTTGGCGCAATGCGTGAAGTATTCATGCACTCTTGTAGGCGCTATCCGTTCCATGCTGACCGCAGTGACCGCACTGTGTTTGATGCCAGGCGTGAAGTATTCGTACAGTCTTGTAGGCGCTAATATGCGTTACATGCCGACCGCCGCGCCGAGGGCTTCTCCTTTTCATCTCAAGTCCTCGTCATCATTTCTCTCTTAGTCCATGCCAAATTGCGTGTTTGGTGTCTCTCTTAACTCGATTAATAAAAGGTGCTGTCTCTTTTATCACTAAAAGACAAAAAAATTAGAAATTACTATACTCTCAAGAAATGAGAGATTTTGTCGCCTTTTCTCGTATGTAATTTTTTTCTCAAATTTTTTTTTTTTAACAAATTGCAAAATTTGCCGCCCCCTTGATTTGCCGCCCCCTTGATTTGCCGCCATGGGCCGCGGCCCATGTGGCCACCCCCTTAATCCGGCCCTGCAAAATAGATCCGTCGCAAAATTTCGCTAAAATATTTATTGTGATACCTGGCTTTATTAGCACGATGAGTGCATCGGAAAAGCCATAAGCAAAATTAAAAAAATTAACGTAAAAAAAAATTGCGCATTGTTAAGGGTGCTTTCATATAACTGCGATAACTGGAACAGTGTTGTCGCCGTAACAGACAACATATTTTTCGGACATATTTTTAGTAGAAATGATAATCACTTTAGTTTTTTCGCATTAATCTCCAAAGGGTTTATTACAGCGCTCTATTTCAGCGTTCTATTACAGCGCTCTTTACTGATTTATTGCTCTACTTCTCAATTAATATTATGTAAATTCCGAAAATGTGCTGTCTGTTACGCGGTAAAAAGTCAGCGTAACAGACAGCACATTTTCGGCCATTTATATGTTAAAATTGAAAAGTAGAGCGATAAATCTCTGAAAAGCGTTATAACACGTAACCCTGTGTAGCATCACTACTAAAAATATGACCGAAAAATGTATTGTCTGTTACGGCGACAAAACTATTCCAGTTATCGTGAAACCACCCTTAAGCTGTCCATTTCAAAAATGATATAACGGCAAAAACCTGATGTTCGATACACGGATGAGCAGATAACCCTGATTTCACTACTCTTTGGGTGTCATGACTCCTTATTTAACAGTCCTTTGCTAATTGGACTAAAATCGCGCAAGCAATTTACTAGAAACCACATGTCTGTGAGGCAGAAACAGTTAAAGTGCCTTCATTTTTAGCGATGTGCAATTCTTGTTACAGAGCAGGAATAGTCGCATAACTCACCAGGCGTTACCATTTACAACGGATTGCGTTTGGCGGCCGAGTTACGGCAAAAGCAGAAACGTTTGGAGTGATTTAATATCTTCCTGCTATTGTGCTTTATCGAATGAGGACGAACCAATTGTTTGGAATCATTGCAGAATATCATAGAGAGAGGGGGAGAGAGGGAGAGAGGGGGGAGAGAGAGAGAAAAAAAAACAGGAGAGTTTTCAAGAAATGACTTTAAGTATTTTTCCATTTAAAAATTAAGTGAAGTTTGACAGGAAGTCTGCAACGTTGCAAACCGAGATAATACGCGTTCCTGCAGCTTCACTACCAAAGTACGGAAGCTCTTCCACTGATATTGATAATGGATTGTCTCCTATTAATGGTTTGATAAGATGCACGATATTAGTGGTTTCAACTCGATTGTAATCAATAATGCCAGGTTAAAAAGCAAGAAACTTGAAACTCAGGCGCTCCTAGGATTTATCCGCGAAATTATTGAGAAGGTTTCATACGAAGAAAAATTGGTATGCAAGGAAATCAATTTAAAGAAAAAAACCAATTTCTGTGCTCAACAAAGCATAACGGACGAGAGATGAAATTAAAAAACTTTTGACAGCTAGGGTAGAAGTTCTGATTTCATTGCAAACAAATTTCATCATGCACTAATAAAAGGTCACGTAATCTTTTTAAAATCTTCTCTTATAAATGAGTTCTGCAAAATTTCCCATTTTCATTTAATTGATTACAAAATGTTTTCAAAAAATTATGACCATGACAACCAGTGTCCGGATTTTTATACCGTCACACGCAACGCAATTTTTGAAGAGAACTTTTATTTTAGTATCGTATCAATTAAGTATTTTCTCTATTCTTGTCAATGTTTTCTTCTGTAATTTGTGGCTCCCAATTTTATGTAATCTGAAATATGTTTCCATGTGCACCAAGGATATTGGCCAAACAATTTTTCGATTGTAAAAAACACTATTCACGTTTACACCGACTATCAAACAGCATTATTTTAAAACAAATCTAACTTAAAAACACAAAAATATCCCCGGACCTAAATCGCCGATATGCAACATCAAATGTGAGACAATTTCTGAAGAGTGGATAAAATTATGAGACATCGAATACACAGAGACAGGGGGAAAAGTTACACAGAAGAAAATTTTAAAGTAAAAACTGCCCTAAGAGCTACCTGTAAACTACCTATTAAATATGATGTGATAATTTACCTGCAGGATGCAGTTGGATACGAGAAGGACTAGCACAGCTTGACAAAACATCTTCAGAGAGTCCTCTACACTCCACCTAAGTCAAATGAGAAATGTTAACGAACAAAAATCAGGATGAAGCTAAACGCGTGTATGTCGTGGTTTTCGGCAAATAGAAAATGAAAAAATCTTCCCGTATTGAAACACGTTCGTTCGCGGAAACGAAGCGGTTGGATGCGTTTGACGCTAAGTGTCATCAAATAAACAAAGATAATTGCGAAAATGGGCTCGATTGATGGGTGGAGGGAGAAGGGCCGACTGCCATGGCGCACAAGCCTCGGCGTATCTCAGATTAGTGCATCCTGCAAGGATCGATCTATCGATGAGATCGAGTGTGAGCGAACACTCAAAGGGGCTCTTCTGGACGATAGAATCATTCGATTTCGATTAATCGTCGCTTTCAGTTGTAGACCTCGCTGTCAAGTGGACCAAAGTGAGGTGTCGACGAGTTTCGAAAGTATAGTAGGTGCCCTGTTTCATCCACATGCCCTTATACGGTGGGCAGTCATGGGAGNGGGGGGGGGGGGGGGGAAGCGGCGGCGGCAAGATCCTATTCTTCAAACATGAATTTGCATTGTAAAGAAAAAATATAGTACAAGATTACCGTGTTCCAAAAGATACTTTTAAAAGTCTTTATAGAGGTTAGATTATTTCCAGTGCCTGTCGTTATCCGTGTCGTCCATTTTCAGCAGCTCATTTTGCCTACCCTATCAAATTGAAGGCGAAAATACAGTAGCTGTAAAAATGTATTGGGAATATTGCTCATTAATAAAAGTATGTATTGTTCTAATGAAAGACATTTCGCTCCTCGGCATTTTTTAATAACGAAAATGTTTAATTCTTGGATAGTGTTTAAACATGATAGTCCGCTCGGTGTTTGGTTTTTACTAGTCAATGTTCCTTTTTTAGCTTTTTGGAGAATCCCTCAAAACGGCGTATCAAAATTCGTATTGTGACATTTTTTGCAGTCATTATTTTTCTTGGCCGCAAAAAATTTGATGGATTTGACAGAATCAGCCATATTACACCAGCCGTTGTCTAATTCCTTCCATGTTTTATTTCTTTGAACAAAAAATAAAGCAATGCTCTGACATGAAATTTTGAACGTATTTTTAACAGCCTGAGAAAAATTCAGAGAAAGGTTCATGGCTTCATGTTTTCAGTGCTCTGGTAAACAAATAAAACGTGAGAGAAATCTGGGCGACGTGCATTGCAGCTCAGCTAATTCTGGTTAGTGACATTCACTCCAGTGCCGTGGCGTGAATGATCGATTATCGATATCTCGCCATTTGGAGCTATGGTAAAGAATTGATTACTAAGGTGTTCGCTGCGAACACTTTGATAATCGATCTTTTTTCTTAGGTTTGAGTGGCGTATCGATCGATATATCGCAAAGCACGCCACGCCACTGATTCACTCATTGAGGAACGGAAATGAAACTTTCGAAGTAATCTCTTTAAATCAATTTGTTCATTAGCTGACCGCGGGACCCTCGTTAATTTACCTTATCTCCTTTAAAACCTAGAATTAAAGAGAGATTTGTATTTCCTGCAAAATTTTGAGTTTTTGTTTACCACGTGCACGGAAAAAAGATCATCGGGAATTTCCGTCACTCCATCGTTTACAGGGACCGAAAATTCACGCGAACTTTGCTGCACAAAGTGACAATAAGCGATACCTTGCACATTCCCTCATCAATCATCCGTGGTTTGCACGAAATATTCTCAGAGATAGGAGCGCATAAATTTTCACGTGCTTGCGAATTTGCAGAATTCATTGCAGCAGATGTTTCTAAAATCCAATTATGTATTCTGTGCCGGAAACCGAAATTCTGGATCTGTTGGCGAGCAGGACGCGTCTCAGGTGTTGCTGACAATTAATGAAGCCAAAACATCACGAAAGAGCAATAAAATGTTTCATCTTCTTAAAATGTTTCAGATCAGGGTCCGTTCATTAAATACATAACGCTCCTAGAAGGGAGCCTAAGCCTGCGTTAAGTGTGCGTTACAGGAAGGAGGGGGCGTTAGGAACTGCGCTACGAAACTCTGGATTGAACGTGTGGCGCCGATATCTCAAAAATCTGCCATGAAAAATCGACGCAAGGTGGTCTAACTAACGTTAACGTTACGGCATAACGTAACAGACGGACGGTTACTTACAACAAATAACAGTGAAAATTATGTGACATCCTATAAAAGAGCTGCACGAGCTTCTGAGCTCCTGGTGCATCCGGTAAATCGCACAAAAATATATTTAAACATAACAAAATGCAGGTACCGCTTTGTGATATCACAAGGCGGCATTTTTTATTCACACGTGTATTTCTCGGCAGATTAGATAATTTTGTCATCGCTTTTACAATAATTATTCGACTTAGAAGTCGAGGATATTGTGCTCAGTCCACTCAATAGTTTCGGTTATAGGACATTTCGTCAACGATTTTTTGTCTGCGCACCTGTTTTTTCCAGTAATTTACGTCCACGCGTTTTTTCGGCACGGGGGTTTTGGTCCACGTGCCAGTTGAGACCCACAGTTAATTGGCCCACATGTAAATAAAAACGCCAATTGTTCACGACGTTTTTGGATGAAAATGTAAAATGTCTTGGAAGAATGAGGGTTTGCTTGTTTTTTTTTGTTTTGCCTGTTTGGTCCAACGGAGAATAATATATGGTTGAGAGTTTTGGTAAAAATGGGGGAGCGTCAATTCCACGAGACAAAATTCACTAAAATTCTCTACACCTCTTTGGTGTAACAGGACTTAATTATCTTTCAAGATTTTCCCACCTTGTTATACCTGAACCGAACCGGATAAACCTCTATATTTGCCTCAGCTAAAGGCTCTTAAGATTTTTCCAGCGTACAATAAGTATCTTGATTTATTTTGCGAGAAAAGATCTGTATTTTAAAAGGATGCTTGTCATTCTTAATACGTTCAATTTCGTATAATACTGTGCAACACCTCTGTTGTGAAATAGTTGCTTCAGGCGCCGCCGCACGGCAGGCGGGCGGCCAGCGCGAAACGCGCATTGGCGCCTACAAACCTAAGTGGATACTTCAAGCATTGTGCAGTGCGTGAAATATCCACTTAGGTTTGTAGGCGCCAGTGAGCCTCTCGTGCTGGCAGCACGCCGCGCCGCTTCGCTGTTAGGCTTTAATATTTATACTCGCATAGTCAGCGTTTCTTAACTTAGGATTTTGTAATGTTTGCACACTCTGCATTTATTATTCTCATTTAAATTGATGGGGGAAAAAATATGTATCAGTAAGTATATCAAAGGAGAATAATAATATTATATGTGCTTTTTAAATATTGGTGGTTCCGTGTTAAATTTAATGATTTCCAAAGCACTTTAATTTTTTCTTTTACATTTTGTGCTTTTATTGTGCTGCAGCAAGGTGTACGCGCAACCAAACGCTTAAAATTTGACGTATACGACTCTAAAAGATCGATGTACAAATGAGTTAAAACTAAAGATTGCGTGCTTCTTGGTTTTTTCCCTCTTTTATTCATTTTTGCAGTTTCTGTCGGCACAACTGCGGCTTATTGAGATTAATGTCACTTGGAAAAGGTTTCACAAATATTTGTCACGATTTAAAAATATAAATGTCTCCAAAATGAAGTAATAATTTCGCAAAGAAAAAATTGAAAAAATGATAAAAAAAAGAGTACCTATACATATATAAGGTATATTGGACATCGAATATTTTAAGGATAGAAATAAAACCAAATATTCACCAATGACAATTTAAAAAGATGATTCAAAAGGAGAAAGTAATAACATTTCATTTAGAAAATGAGCAACCATAACAACACCTCATTCTCTCTCAATTTCTCATTTCCATATTGTCAATATAATTTTTCATACCGACTAAAATATAACGCTTGGACCAAGTCACCGTTGCTTATTTTACGTGTGGGCGTAAACTACTGGACAAAAAATCGTTGACAAAATGTCCTGAAACCAATAGTTTCCATTAGTAAACGATAAACCAATAAAAGTTAATCCACCCGCGTGGTTGTACGTTATTGATGAGCAAAATAGTGAGAGGGATAGAGAGAAAAAAGTTGCGCCCCGTGAAATAAGTGCTGATGAGCTTATATCGTACATTTGAACTTTGCTACTGGAAACTCAGTGATGCATTAATTTTTTCTATTCATTGCATGGAAAAAACAAGAGGGAGCAAATGATTATTACATAGTAAATTTTTCCATTTTCAATTCTGTTCAGTTATATTTACTTTACCCAATTCATGCGCGTGGGAATAAGTGGAGCTGGTTACTTATACTACATTTCGCGATAGAGAACTACCTTTTGGACGTATTTCTGCCAAAGGGAACTATATGGATCGATTGAGGCATGAGCCCTGAGGCCCATAAGAATATATGCATAACAGGGCGCACGTCATAATGCACATATGTCCGTTTGGCAGAAATATATCTATTTTGAGCTTATTTAACAAACAGCATGGTGCGTCTGTGGATGAATAAAAAATAGTAGTTCTCGGTTGTGAAAAGTTGCCCAAGGAGGAATGAAATTCAAAATAAATATTATTAAATTGTAACATGATTTTATTTGATAAAAAATGTGGACGGTTATGGTGTATAATTTTGTGAAGCTATACATATATATTTGCTGCTATACTTTATTTTAGTCTGTCTGTTCAAATACTTTGTAAGCATTGACTGCTGCAAGATTCAGTTTGGGAAATTCACTTTTACAACACAGAATAATACATACAAGTAGCTATTTTGTAGTAAAAATTAAACATTTTTGATTGATGCCTCAGGTAAAGGCAAGCTCTCTCTCTGGGAGCTACCCTTATTTTTCAAAATCACAAGGGGTATTCGTTCCTCCTTTTCCTCAGAAAAAATTGAATCTTAGAGTGTTAAAACAAAGATCTGAGTTCCCGATGATACTGTAAGAACGTTTTAATAGTTTGAAAAGTTCAATGACTGATTACAATACAATTGTTAGTTTTAAAACGATAAAATGATTTTCGAATTCGGTGTTCAGCACCTGGTCATTGGTTTGGTCTTCTCAATCCACACCGCATTCGCATTTCTTCCGCTATAAAAAAAATAAAAAATAAAAAATGAAAAAAAAATTAATTAATTAATTAGTAAGTGTTACAATTTAAGTACTGGTTTCGATACCACATTAAAGTTTAATAGCAGTAAGATAAAAATAAAGGTTATCATTCTTGAAATATTTCGAGAGGTTGCACCCTTTAGGTATTGAATTTCCAAACTTTGAACATGGTATGGTATTGTGGTTTCTTCCACCTTGTGTTTTATCAATCAGTGATGCACTTATTTGCACTGGATTCTCAACGTAAAACACGGAAGAAATCGTGGCATACACTACAGCAGTAGATGACGTTATACGCCACGTATTTTGAGAGGCGATATCTCCATCAATAATGGATGAGGAAACTTGGTGTTAAGACGAACTCTATTATTTTTTGCTGATCTATCCTCGGAAATCATCAAAACACGATTCCGTGAACAGCGCAACTGGTCCATTTCTCGTTTATACTACAATACATTTCTCCAGCATGTATAAACTTTATACTATAAAGGTGCTCTACGAATTGGATTGCATTTTACAAAAAGGAACCACTAGCATTGCAATGATGCTAAGATTAAGCAACTTCATCTTTTGCAATAAAATTGCGGAAATCGTGAAAAACTATGAAATTTAGATAGTAATTTTTGTCTTAAATTTACAGTTTTTAGCGAGTAAAATAGAAGCTGTTAATGGATAATCGGGTTTTTCTTCCAAGACAAAAAAAGTTGCACAATCTGAGCAACATTGCAATGCTAGTGGTTCCTTTTTGCAAAATGTAATCCAATTATGCTCAGCACTTAGCGATATCAAAACTAAGGCAAAAGGTACATCCTACACCTGTGAGCACATATTCGTGCCTAAAAGATACTTTCGTGGTATGAACGAAGAATTGAAGGCGCTCTGTCATTTTCAGATCTCTTAAAACAATCACGCCGCCGCGGGTGAAGCGGTAAGGACCCGGTACGTCAAAACGCCTTCAAATTTGTGCATAGGCAACACGGACATCCCTGGAGCTCGAATAGTTGCATCCAGGCGTTTTTTAATGAAAGTCGGCTTGTGTTCGGCGTATGCAGTACTAAATAAGGACGGTTCGCTTGTTTCTTTTACACCTTAACATGATTCTAGCGTTGGGTCCTGTCCCGATAAAGTAAACTATTGCTGATTTTTATAGCAACATTGTCAATTTTTCGAAATTTGTTTATTTTTTAATCGTTTAAATGTCGCTACCACAAAATAATTCCGATTGTTTTTTATATACGGAACACGGGTGGACCGATGGCGAAATTTGGTAGGATGATAAAGAAGATTTCATTTCTTGACTTAAACCCTATGATTCTCTGTTTTAAATTTTACACCAGGGTGTCTAGTTGGTTTTCATTTTGGGAAATTTTGATTTTTTACTGCTAAATCCTGATGTCATAATTTTTCCAAATCCTGATCAAATATCCTGATTTTTTGCGGAGAAAAATTAAAGGTCGGATGGCGAATAATTAACGGAAAATAAGCGGACGACCGACTTCTCTCAAATTCTGATTTTACGACAGAATTTTCCTCAAATCCTGATGAAATCGGGATTAAAGCCTGGTTGACCTCAATTCCTGATAGAATCGGGAAAATTGGGAAAATCCTGATGCTAGACACCCTGTGCACATATCGTCGTAAGTGTGTTGAGTATAAATTACAGAAACTGACTCACGGGATTTATCAGCAAAGTCGTTGAGGCCGTAGGTGGCAGTGTCCTCGGGATTTGAATTCAGTTTTTGGATCTTGATGAGGTTGTCTTTGAAAATCTTCAGCCTCTTCTCCTCCTCTGCAGAGTCCGCATAGTTCCTGTCAAAGTGCTTTTTAAACTCTTGGAACTTGGCTGAGACCTGCTCGTCGTTGTTCGGGTCAATTTCCATTATACCGGCGTCTAAACGCTGACCTTCGGTTAGTTCCTCACTCGAGCTTGCCATTACCTGAAATGACAAGGATTCGATTTAGAGGACTTACAGATGTCTGAGAGTTTATTCCCTTCGCAAAAAGATGCGGAGGGTGTATTCAGCAGTGGCGAGGCATGAATGATCGATTATCGATGGATATTTCCCCATTTGAAGCTATGTTAAATAATCGATTATTAAGGTGTTCGTCGCGAACACCCTGTTTATCGATCCATTTCCATTGGTTTAGATGGCAGATCAATCGATATATCGCAAAGCACGCCACGCCACTGGTATTCGGTATTCAAACGCTAACACTGCGTAGGCAATACAATAGAATCACCGAAAAAAAAAGAATGCTGATTTAACATTCTGGATGTAAAAAAGCGTGCGAAAACTCACAAAACACTGAACTAACCGCCGCAGCAGTTAGTTTTACATCTTGACATCGCTAAAGTAACTGCTGTAGCGGTTAATTCAGCATTTTGTGAGTTTTCGCACCTTTTTTTTACATCCAGAATGTTAAATCAGCATCCCTTTTTTTCGGTGGATCACATAAGCTGAAATAAAAGCGTGATTGAAATGGAGGGTCCGCGGCCGTTCAAGCATTACGTAAGCTACTCAAGGGATGGAGTTACGCTTGCCTTAAGGAGTAATACGAGATAAGAATGGAGGATTAAGCTCATAATCAGTCTTGCGTAAGCCTCCCGAAATTTAAAAAAATATGTTTTCCAATAAAACAAAATTTTCAATTATTTGTCAGGCTTTTTATGTTATTTTTTGAAAATGGGACAGGGGACGAGTACTGACGTGCTAAAGAAGATCGCCGTATGAACATCCGAGAGTTGCCAAATGTCCACTCTTGAAATATTAATTTTTTAACACAAATAACGAAGACTTCTACTTGAAATCTTCTGATACTTTTAAATCATATTGCGAAGAAAATTCTCTAGAAAATAATTGGACGGAAAATTTTCATAAGTTTTCCTGAAAATTCGTATTTTACGGAAAGAAATTTGGCAACGAACAATGGTTCATACGGCGTTGTTCCTTAGCACGGCAGGGTAGGGGAGGTTAGGACAGTCTTATGTTCTTCAAAGGGGTGGAGGTGAGGTTCTCGACGGTTACCTCATAAATTTAGGGAGTGAAAGGAGGAAGTTCAAGATTTGGTCAAAAGGCCTTTATTTCAGTTCCTATATTAAAACAATTTTAAAAGATTTGAGAAGCAAGTTGGCCCTGTAAGTACATTCACGGGAAGCAATAAAATTTTTGCATTCGAAAACTCTTACTTAAATAGAATTCAGTATATTTACATTCAACGGTTGGTAAAACTTACATCTTTATCTTCAAATTTTAGAATTTCACGCGTGCAATGTTATTTTTGTCGGTCGCTTAAGATACAATGAATACAATGTAAAGCTTTAAAAACAGAAATCAAAGCTAACGTCAGCCCCCCCCCCCTTTCACTGCGACGTCGACATGCTTTTCTGAATAAGGTTACGGTTTTAGAAAGTAATACTGAAGGTGGATGTCTTGTGATTCACAAGTCACAAACAAAGAACGGTTAAAGTATAACATCATACATTATTCAATACCCTTATGATAAGAAAGTGGAATGAACTCAGTTGTGAGCGAAAGTAATAAGTGACGGACGAACGGAGATTGAGCGTAGGGGAGAATTTCATGAGTCGCCGCCCGCGGCGCACTATGGTCCAAAACTCAAGAACAGGAAGAAATAAGTCGTATAGTGACTGATAGTTTCGTTGCTGATGTTTTTGGAGTCGCTATTTTCAGATTTGATGTCAATTTTCCAAGATTTTAATATCCTAACATATTAATTGTGTGCAAGTTTACGGCGCGGCGCGACGCGGCGTGCTACCAGCTCTAAACGTGAACTGACGCCTACAAACCTAACTGGATACTTCAAGCATTGCGCAATGCGTGAAGTATCCCCTTAGGTTTGTAGGCGTCAGTTCGCGTTTCGAGCTGGCAGCACGCCCACACCCGGCCGCTGTTCTCCCGGCGCGGCGGGCGGGTGGTGAACGATTTCTTGCGGGGAGAGCTTCCTGGCGGAGAAACTTACATCGTGTAATTTTTTTAAAATTTATTTATTTTATAATTTTATTTTTTTTTTTTTACTTTTTGATTTTTAAATTTACACATTGGTCGTGTGAAGTAATTAGTGAACTCTCAACGGTAGATGAAGTGTAAGTGAAGCTGCGGACGTCGCGTCGCAGGGCGGCTCTTGAAATTCTCCCCTCAGGTCTGTCGGACAATCGGAGTCAAGTCCGTCAAATCAAATTTCCCGCTAAAACTCCAGCGGGCAAAAACCGAGAGCACCCGAACGCGTCCGACACAGGCCGAGTGCTCGTGCGTTGCTGACGTCATTTTTGTTGATTTTCGTTATCAGCTAGTGGTCGGGTGGAGAAGGAGAATAGCGACAACTCAAGAGGAAGAAATAATGTCTCATTCGACTCAATTCATGTTCCTGCTAGCGTCCTTTTCTTTAAAGCAATCGGGGTAGTGAAACTTTCAAAGTGCGGTGTTGGCACTGACTGAATCCGAAATGGCCGAAGTGAACAACGATAAACAGAAAGTTGCCCTTATCACAGGGATTACAGGGCAAGTACGTAAACTGGTGATTACTTAGAGTGCGATTATTGTGTTAAAATGGAAATTAAATGCATCAGATCTTTCGTCGAGAAGTAATTCATTGCTTTCCGGAAGTGTGATTTCAATAACTTCGTTTCTAACTCCCCCTACGCCCTGTTTTTCCGGTTGGAGCTTGACGTGACTCACTCTACCCGGCTTTCGTATTTACGTACGATTTACTTACGTGGCGATTTGTAGTAACAATGTTGTAGTTTTCTTAGTCACAAGTATATTCCGAAGGTTTCAGGAGTCCGAATGGTGTGAAATTCTTGCTATGCACTCGCACACACACTCACAATAAATACCATTATGAGGAGCAAAGATAACAGATTAATGGATGTGTCAGTGTCAGCTCTGATGTAAACAAACTCGCCTGTACAGCTCTGATTGGCCTGTGATAGCGCGGTGATAACACATGAATCATCTCGTTCCGTTCGTGACAGGATGAAAAGCCAGCCACAAAGTGATGCATCCTGTCAATGTTTGTTCCTGAGTCATTGACTGTTTTACCTTTTATGCCAATGATCTCTATGTCTTTATAACCTCTTCATACTTTTTATAGGATGGCTCGTATTTGGCAGAGCTGTTATTGGAAAAAGGATACGATGTTCATGGAATCGTACGACGTGCTAGCACTTTCAACACCACCCGCATTGAACATCTGTATTCCAATCCAGAAGCCCACACGGAGGGTAAAATGAAGTTACATTATGGTGATCTCACGGATAGTAGTTGTTTAGTCAAACTCATCAGCAAAATTCGTCCGCAAGAGATTTATAATCTTGCTGCCCAAAGTCATGTCAAGGTAAATTTTTCACTCAGAAGGTATTCTGAGTGGTTTTCAGGATCACCCCGTCACCTTCGGGCCAAACTATCACAAGCATCATGCGACGTTTTAAAATTTCTGCCGCCATTTATTTTTTTACAGAGGAATTTTTCAACGAAGCTGTCCGAAAATTTCACTGAATTTTCTTTGCGCTGCTGATAAAATTCAGTGAAATTTTCAAACAGATTCAACCAAAAATTTCCCTGTAAGAAAATAAAATGGCGGCGGAAATGTTGAAATGTCGCATGGCATTTATGATACTCTGGCCGAAAGGTGACGACCTCTCAAAATTCAGTGGAGTCCAATACTTATGATGACGAGGTGTGCAAAAACAAATTGCGCTCCTTCTTATTTCTTCTCCCTGAATAAAGGGCACTTAAGTATCTCGATGAATGCATATTATGCCCTTGTATCATAGCAAAGTGCAGCAAGCAGGCAACCTCACAACATATCCAGAGATTTGTTTAAACAAGGATGAATTTCAAGGTACAAAATTAGTCAGAATAGTTTGAAAGAATAACAAGGTTGTTACTTATTGGTCAATTGAGTAAAATGCAAGGCATTTAGTTTGCCACTTAATGTTCAATAATTTTATGGTGAACGGATGTTTTAATGGGTGCAAATCACATACAAAGCCAAAGAATGTATGAAAGATTTCATAGAAAGCTCAGGCTCCCATTATACTTTCTTGGCTCTAAGAATTACTTACTGTTACTTACAAGTTTTTTATTGAATGCACATACTGCATAGCAATATCTTCAGCCATAGTTTGTATGCTGCCGCTATTTACAGTTGAGCATTCAACTGTTTACAATTTCTACTTCTTGACAGTGAAACTGCAAAGACGCTGCTGTGTTCAAAAGCTTCTCTTCCAATTTTGTTTTTTCAAAGGAGACCAAACTAACATCATGACTTGAAATATGCACAGAGTATTTTTCATACAAAGAATAAAATTCTCTAAAGTGGTCAAGAAATGACATTTTGTAATTTTCCTTGCAGACAATAAAGTATGACGGGAAGCCTGCTACACTGGAAACTGAGAGACCCATTTCTGCAGCTTCATCATCTATATGCATGTCAATTGTTCTATCAGCAAGAAAAAGCGAACAGGTACTTACAAAACTAAGAAATAAAAGCACCTGAATTTTGACTGATCAGATCAATTGTTTTAATACTCTTACTCATTTTTTTAAATATCAAGTGTCATGTTTTAGGAACTCAGAAACATTTTTGAACATTCTATTAAGTATTCTAAGATTTTCAATTTCGCAATTAGGCCTGCTTATTACCTCTAGCTTAAATTGTACTGTTCTGTTTCAGATCTCATTCGATTTAAGTGAATACACAGCGGAAGTTGATGGACTTGGCACTCTCCGTTTACTAGATGCCGTGCGTACAGCTGGTCTAGAAGACTCTGTGAAATTGTACCAAGCTTCGACTTCTGAAATGTATGGCAAAGTTGTTGAAACGCCTCAAAAAGAAACTACACCTTTTTATCCAAGGTCCCCATATGGTAAGTAAAGGAATACCTCAAGCTACTCAAGCACCATTTTTTCAGCGTCTAAAAAAGACGCTCTCATTTTTGAAAAAGCACTCCAACAATGAGCAGAAAACTTAATTGCTTCAACAGTGAAAATCATAAGATCTTCAATACATGGGTTTTAAAATTTTGTTTTTAATCAAGTAAAAAGACGCAAACAATAAGTTTGAGCATTATAAGACCCGGTCTCAATGGTTACATGAATATTATTGAAGTTGTAACTGCTTTTTAGTTATTTATTCCTGGTCAAGATTATTTTATGTGGCTCATTTCAACTTCTTTGTATTTCTGTATTTCAGCTGCAGCCAAACTCTATGCATATTGGATCGTTGTAAATTATAGAGAGGCTTACAATATATTTGCTGTTAATGGGATCATGTTCAACCACGAAAGTCCAAGAAGAGGCTCAAATTTTGTCACTAGGAAAATCACAAGATCGGTTGCTAAAATTTACCTCGGATTACTTGAGTTCGTAGAGCTTGGAAACCTTGATTCCAAACGAGATTGGGGTCATGCCAAAGATTATGTCGAGGTTGGTCTCGTTACATCTCATTTCGCTTTAATTTTAGACAAGGTGCTATAATAGCTACTACCAGCTGAATTTTTAAAGATTTGTAATCTCAGAAATTCTAAACCGGTAAGCAGAGCAAGTGGTAAAAAAATTGGCTGTGTTTAAATGGCAAGCATGTAGGATCTGTCAAACAGCTTTGCAACATGCTGCCTCAATGTTTATGTAGCACATCAATTTTTAACTTCGGGAGCTGTTTGGTTCCACGTCCTAATAATCTTTTCACTATGCGTGACAAAGCTTGCTTTTTTCAGTGAATGGACCACTAGACAGGGTTCAAATTAAAATCTTGCAAAATATATATGATTGTCAAAATTTCATGCAAAACACATCACTTTTGAAAATCGAAAATCAAAATGTAAGTGAGGTGTAAGTGTTTAAAGTCTCCTCTAGAACCAATGAGATTTAGTATCCCGCTCACAGACAAACTGAAATTACTGTTCAGCTGTTACTTATGAAGCTTTAAGTAAAATTATCAATTGATAAAAATCTTATGCATCCAATTATAACAACCTAGAGCTAGGTTTCATAAAGATCTCCTTTCTCCTTTGATGTATGGTCGCAAGAAAGTTTTTTTATTTTGTCGCAGGCTGAAATTAATTTAGCCACCGATTTAACTCAAGTAAGCTTTAGTTTCTTGACAAGCAAGAATTTTGCTTATACAAATGCAGATTACTCTAGTTTCCTTATTTTTTTCTAGTATCCCTGGTTTTCTAATTACTTACAATTGTTTTCTCTCTTTTTTCAAAATTTTCCTGACTTTTTTCTTGAACCCCGTTGCACAAAAGTATAATTTTAAACTTTCCAATAAGCTTAACATCACTAGGCTAAAGGGCACTACACAGATTTTGAAACTTATGCTATATTTCTTATAAGTACTTACTTCAATTCTCTCAAAGTGTAATCTTTGAAGATTTCAGGTTTGATATTACATGTATTCCTTTTAATTTTGGAATTCAGGCCATGTGGATGATGCTTCAGTTGGAAAAGCCAGAGGACTTTGTCATTGCGACAGGAGAATCGCACAGTGTTAGGGAATTTGTCGAGGTAGCATTTTCACTAATCGGCCAGAGGATAGTTTGGCAAGGTTCAGGTGTGAATGAAGTAGGCATTGAGGAAGCTACAAAAATTGTCCGAGTCAAAGTCAATCCTAAATATTTTCGTCCTACAGAAGTGGTAAGTCGAATTATTTCCTCAGTTTTCTGTTTTCCTTATCTTAATATTTTGTTCATGTGCTTGTAGAGCTTCGTGTAGAAACACTAAGCAGTGAATTCTGGAGGACAAACTTCACGTTTCAATTCATGTAAATACATAGTTAAATGATTTGATTTCTTTACTAGAAAAAACTCAGTCATTTTTGAGAATAATGGACCAAGACTGACAAATTTCCTAGAAGTAAACTTTTCCAGTACTTTTTTATTATTCTTTCACATCAATGAGCGCACCAATAGAAAGCTTTTCTCTAGGTGCCGCCATTAATTTCAAGAAATTCTAGAGGATGTTTATGTCTGAATAAAATTGACTGATAGATTTTCCCGACTATTTTTGCATCAATTACCATTGAAAATGTTTTAAGATCATTTCAATTTAGAATGCAAAAATGATGAAAATATTCTAAAAAGTAAAATTATAATTATCCAAGGAACTTAGATCATAATTATTTAAGGAAGGAAAATATCAGCTGTGCCAGTGGTCTGTTACCTGTCTCCTCTTCATTAGCATTGATGTAACAGGAAGTCTCAAGTAAATGCTAGGAGGATATTTTGCACCTGTCTAAATGGAAGGAGTTTTTTAATCCTTCTAGTATCTATGGTTTTATCACTCTTGATTTTAACTTTCATAATAAGTTGAAGTCTTGACCTTTTTCGAAGAGTAACAGTGCAGTCCACATAAAATATGTCCTAATTGAGTTTTAAGGCATTTTTATTTTTAATGCAAAAAAATGGAGAGAATCATTTCGATGGTGCAAATTTATGCCAAAATCTTACCTAGTCAGTTATTAATTTAGTGTATTGTACTCCTTTCAGACTCATAACTGAATTTGAATATTGAACAAATAGAGTTCATATTTTTTAATATTCATTATCTACTTTCTCAGTGTGTGTCTGGAGTAAGTGAATGTTACATAACTCGGAAATTAGTTATCATAAGTTAATTGCCTTAATATTTGGCCAGAATTTTCCATCTTATATGCAGTATGACTGGTGAGAGTATGGCAAGCTGCATGATAGGAATTTGAAGGCACTCAGATGCTTTGATTGAAACGGATTTGCAGTTTCATTCTAACAGTAGTAGATCATTTTTTCAGTCATTTTAATTTCTCCCAGTGTGAGAACAGCTTTTTGAGCTTTTTGAGCTTTTTGGTGGATTTTTTCTGCTTACTTTGATTCCTTTCAAAGTTGTTCACAACCAAAGCATAGGAACATGCTTTTCTAAAGGAAAAATCATCCTTTTAAACTTTCACGTTTCATAATTCATCAATATTTGTATGTATTTGAGTGTTGGCTTCCCAATTGACTTTCCGCATGTTTTCAGCATTAGGATGGATCTAGTCCTAATTTATCCGAATAATTACAAGTTTTTGTACATCTTTTGTATGTGCATCAATAATTCAGCTTAAAAATAAAAATTTCCTACCTCAAACGGGTCACATAAGTGAAATATTCTAAAGGTGATTCTAAAAAAGAGAAGAACTTAAAAGTCCCTAAAAATTTTCATCAGTCAGTTTAATTTCTCACTCACAGCAATTCTGTAGTAATTTGTTTTCTAAAAATAAAAGTGAAATTATGATGCTGGCAGAAAGCTTAAGTTCACATTGTGGTTGCAGCTGAAGGAAATACGATTATTGCAAAGCAAAGACAAAAAGTATGAGCTCTCCATATGTTTTTGATAGATGGGTATCAATGCAACAGAACTGCAATGAACGTTACCCAGCCAAAAGAAAGTTCAGTATGATTTATTCTTTCCACGTGCCTCAGTAGAAACTTCTCCAACATGATTCATGGAAAATAAATAATTGCTCTAACTTTGTTTAGAATCTCTGTTTCCCTGAAACATGACACGGCAAGGAGAGATGCAAATATTGACATATTCTTTTTTCCTCTATCCATTTCCGAAATTTTCAGTCAACGAGTTTTTTGTTTGCTTTTTTAATTTAGCTCTGTGTCAAGGGGCGCTCGCATGCTCTTGTATATCTAATAAACACGTCAGGTCCTTGTCAGTGGTGTTTGTTATGTTTTGAAATTTATGCTCCTCCAAATTGGGAAAAAAAAAAAAAAAATCACACGTGCCCTCATGGATTCTTAATATTTTAGATTTTTCCTCCTAACAATATTTGATGACAGAATCATCTGGAAGTTGGTACACAATCAACTTTAAAAATGATGACAAGGAAAAAAGCATTTCTATTTATAGAATGTGCTTTTCATTCTTTAGAATTCATGTAGAACTTATAAACTGTTGAAATTAAATAACTCCATCCCCAGATTTCCTCTCCTTACATTGTAGACCATTTGAAACCATGAATTGAACCCAATTAGTTAGGTGACTTTTGAAGCATAGTAGAAAATATGTGGTAGTTACTCTTTTGTGCTGCAAAAACTATATGCTTCAGCCAAGATGTCGGATTTTTTATCTTGCTCTAAATGTTGGCGATCATATTTGGCTTGAATCGGAGAGTATTTCCATTGAGTAATGTGCTGAATTATTGAGCTAAATTCTCAGTCTCACTCTTTTTTCACGAACCGTACCTACCGTTTCCATTTTCGTCTTACTGCTCCTTTCAGAATTTTATATTTTCTTCTATCTCATCCAAATTTTGGAGCTTGAAAACCAAAACAGAGCTTTCCTGAGATAGGTAAGATACTAACGCGATGTTGCCGCCGCCTTCATTTCGATGATTATGCAATTTAAGCCGCATAGAGGTCGATAAAGTTGTATCACAGCTCCTATACCACACTTACGAGTTTATCATTACAGGGATTTTGTATCCAAGCCTGAAAAATTATTCAAATTAACAGTTCGGTCGAGCACAACTTTGTTGAATGATTACATAAGTGAATTATAAGTGTGTACAGACGGTGGACGGATGATGTGATCTCTTCACTTTTCTCGTTTCGTTCTCCCCACTTTCCCTTCTATTACCCCATCATCAACCCGTTTTATTCTGAATTTTTTTTTTATTAATTATCACGAGCTTTAATTTCAGTCGTTCATAATCGAACAACTTACTCCTTATTTTAATGCTTCCTTTCATTGTCTCTATCAATGGCCGTTCACGGGAAACGGGGCTTCAGTCCAAGATGGCAAAATTTTTAGTAGAGCGAATTTGCAGGGTCGTTTAAATAGTGAGTTCCAATATTTTACATTGTCAGCGGGCTGATTGTTGAAATTGATAGAAAAAGCTATAGACAATGAAGACAAAAAAGATATGATCGGATTCTATTGGGGGAAGTTGGTGGTTGCAATGGACAGAGGAGGTAAGTAATAGACTAACTAACGGCAACCCACGAGAGACTCTTTAGTTAGTCCACCATTTTCTCCCTTAGTCTTGAAAAACCACCCAAATTAACCCATAGGATCGCTCCTTACTCATTATGTCATTTTTTTTCTATCGCTTTGTCTATCAATTCCAACAATCAGCCCGCTGAACTGGAAAAGATAAGAAATCAGTAAAAACTTACGTGATAGACATATCGATGACCAAATTTCAAAACCGCATATTTCCAGTTGCGACGTTGCAGACCTCCTGTCATACTTCGCTGTTCGTTTGGAAAACGAGTCAATGTAATTTCTTGCTTCCTTGAGTTTTCCTCTCTGTTAGTAGAATATTCTGTTTTTTCAAGCTGTAAAGTTGCCTTGTTTCTCGTCGAAAAATTAAAATAGAAGCAGAAATTTTGAAATACCGCAATGGAGATTCGTGGTTTCGCACTTTGGCCATCGGTATGCACCCGAAACTTTCGGTTAAGATTTAAAAATTTGTCGATGGATTCGCAAGAAATCTCAATTTTACCGAGATTACCTACCGTTGTGTCTCCGCGGGTGCTTTTTTATCGATTGATCTCCCATATAAACCTATTATGAAGGATCGATAAACAAGGTGTCCACAACGAACATCTTCATAATCGATTCTTTACCATAGCTGCAAATGGAGAAATATCGATAATCGATCAAACACTCCTGTTAGTGCCGGTATACTAGCAGACCGCACCGAAGTTTTCACAGCTTGTAGTGTAAGCAAAGAAAGCTGGAAGCAAAGAGTGGAATTATTCCAAGTTTTTTGTCATATTCTCAGCTTAGTTTAGTATATTGGTTTGACGTTTTTTCATAACCGGTTAGCGAGAAGAGTTGAGATCTGCGTCTGCGGCGCATGTTAATCCACTCGGTGTGCCTTGAATTGAGTGAATCTGATTTTAAAAAAATCCGCCATTTTTTGTTAAAGTGTTAAGTGTTAAGTGTTAAGTGTTTAAGTGTTTTAAGTTTTTCAACATTGTTACAGTATTACACGCATACTGATTGATATATACGCATCATTTTTTTTTCTTTTTTTTTTTTTCTTACCTAATGTATGCAATCTGACATCGCGATTTTAAATAAAAACGTGCTGCCGAATGAGATCGTCGCAAAAAAATTGATTTTTCTACTGAGCAATTGATCAAAAATGTTAAAGCAATACACCAAATTGAAGCAGGAGATACAAGGATTAAAATTAATTCAACATTTTTGCTTTTAGCAATTTTCACTTTTGAGGAAAAAATCCAAAAATGTAGTGCAATCTTCTGGCGTATCCGTTGATGAGTTTCCACCGACAGTAGGTGGTCTCAGTAAAATCAAGTTTTCTCGCGAACCTGTCGAACGATTTTCTAATTTCTGGGATTCTTTTAAAGCTCAGTGTGAGTATACGTTTCGTTCAGAAGGTATGAAATAGCGGAACTTACCTTTTGGATGACCCTCATGATTCTAAAGACGTAGTGTCGGGAAAAATTAATTGAAATTTTTTATCTACCGCGCATTTTAAAGGCTCAAAATTTCCGATTGCCTACGTAATATTACGCCTTTTCTGAAAGTGAAAATAAATTGGACGGTTTACAACCTTTTTCGTGGGATAGTATACTGTGTATTCTTTCGAATACAGGGTGGCAAAGCGTGAATTATCAACTATTGATGTATTTCCTTTTTAAACTATGGTAAAATATCGATCTCAAAGATGTTTGTCGTGAACATTCTGATAATTGATCCTTTTCGAGAAAAAGTAAAAAGAAAGAGAGGACGCAGGCACAGCAGACAAGACGAAAGAAAAAAGAGCTAAAAACATATAATGTGAGAATTTCAAAGTTTTAAATGATGTAGCTTTTAAAAGTCGTAAACTGCAGCTTCCACCTATTCAGAATTACCATGTTAATTTCTTTTTTTTAAAAACAAAAAAGGAAGGAAAAATTTGCACACGTAAAACAATTGAGAGCACCTCTAAAAATTGGAGGATTTTATTTTTGAGTGATTACAAAAATCGTCAAAAAAATAAAAGATTGAAGTTTCTGGAGCCTTCCTTTCGCGTATTTCGGTATGGGTAATTTTATGTGATGGCGAAACTCTACAGGGCCACTCCCAACCGAATTATTTGCAACTCGCTTTACAAGTGACATTAGGAGCGGCTCTGATTTTTCAGGAGGATCATAAGTATTCAGAGGAGAGCCAAACTTTTAATTTTATCTCTCGCTGATATTTAATTATCATTTACTTTTAAGTGTCGAGTGTGGCGACTTTTGAAGAGAACTATAATTCAAACGCTCGGCTTAATAGAAAAAGAAAATCTCAATTCTCAATCTTAATTTTTAAGTATTATCCATGTTCTTTCTATATTATCTCGTTTCTTAAGGTGAGAAAAGCTTTGTTTTTTTTTTTTTTTTTTTTTTTTTTTTTTTTTTTTTTTTTTTTTTTTTTTTTTTTTNGCGCCCCCCCCCCCCTCGCTTTTCAATTCCCCAGAAGAGATAGTCGGTCCAATTTGACTGGTCTAGGGATTTATAGAGGTTGTCTCCAAAAAAAAAATTCCCTTCACACGGCACAACTCTCTCCAAAATATCAATTTCTACTCGTGTACCCTTTAGGACGCTTGAGTGACCACTAAACAATTTGTACTCATTTCTTTACTCAGAATGATTATACATTTACACACATTGTAGTATATTACGAGCGAGCTTAACCTTATCTTCTCTCAGCGTATGAGTTAAGCGATTTGAACTGCGCATTTCTCGGTTATTGAGTTACTTGTTCGCGTTTTTAATGTGCGCATCGTGTTCTACGCGTCATTTTCCTTCAGAAAACTATATTCGCAAGTCAAAATTCGTTCATGGCTTAGTGACCTATTGTAATCTCCCCGTCGCATTTCTAAGGCGCAATGATACGACTATTTGAACTCTCCGGAACGCGTGAGGTATCACGGCGCGTTTGAAGGCGTTTTCAAAACAGCCAAGTTTCCGATACCCGGATTATCGTTTTGCATAGTTCATATTCTTATGTTTTATTCCGTACCACTTGTTTATTTATAATCCTCGTATAAAAACCACCAATTTGTTAAATTCATTTCTAGCTGGAGCGTCAGCTATGCATTCACCACTGCAAAAATGTCAAAGAAATCGACAAGGCCAGCATGCATGAAGGCTATTTCAATGGGTCACTAAACCTTGTTTCTTTTATTGAATATTCTGAAAGTACAATGTGAGTAGATAACTTGGTGATTTTTCCGCATTCCTATGGAGCCAAAATCGCGGAGAAACCCGCTTTTGAAAAATCTAAAAACTCTTGTCTTGCAACTTTTCAAACGCACCCGACTGACGGGAAACTGACGGTACGCACTGCGGTAGTCATATCGCAATCTTCTCTCATTTTCCTCGGATGTTTGTTAAAATAAAACGTGTGTCAATGTGGAATTGTTGCTCGTTTATTACAGCTAACATATGAATTCAAAAGATATAATTTCGACTTTAGTATTGTTTTCATATTTGAAGAGTAGATAGACATTTGACGGAAGTCGTGAAAACCCGTGCCCGTTTTTGATTGGTGCCGGATGACATCATTCGGCGCGGCGCAAAACCGGGGCGTTTTAAATAAAAAATTAGAGACATTTCAACGCGTGTTGTGATAGCGCAGAAATACAACTATTCGTGCTTGAGATGGCAAAAGGCGCGAACTCGTCATAATCATCCCTGTGCTGCCGATGAGCTGTCGCTCAGATGGGGGAGGAAACTAAAAAAAACGAGGCCCAATTATGTTTCTCCTATCTTCAGCTGTGTTGCTTACGCAGCCCTTGAAGCACCACTATAAATAAGACCTAAGAGCCCAGCTTAACTTGGAAATAGAGCAAGGGGAAAGACGTGCGTTGATGACGGCTCAGAGATACAACTATTCGTACTTGATTGATGTCCGTGCTGCATCTGCAAAATTGAAGGCGCGATGGCACGAGGCGTAAACTCGCAATAATCCGCTCCGTGCTGCCGATGAGCTGGCGCTCAGATTGGGGGGAAAACTTAAAAAACGAGACCCGATTATGTTTCTCCTCTCTTCGGCTGTGTTGCTCACGTAGCCCTTGAAGCACCACTATAAATAAGACCTAAGAGCCCAGCACAACTTGGAAATAGAGCAAGGGAAAAGGCGTGCGTTGATGACGGCTCAGAGATACAACTATTCGTACTTGATTGATGTCCGTGCTGTATCCGCAAAATTGAAGGCGCCATGACGCGAGGCTTTCACTCGCAATGATTTGGCTTGTGCTGCCGATGAGGTGTCGCTTAGATTCGGTAGAAAACTCAAAATACGAGGCCCGATAACGTCTCTTTGATCATCTACGGCTGAGTTTACACACAATTTTCCCCTTGTTTTTTTATTAGTTGTCTTATTCTTTATATAGAATTTACCTATGTTTGTAGACCTATATCTAAAGCTCGAATGTACCGGTATCGTAACTCCTCAAGAAGAGATTGTCGGAATGTCGTAAGTTGTTGAAAATGATTCCCTGACCCTCGATTTTTTCCTTTTTTTTCCAATTTTATGGCCGTCTCTGTGTTCAAGATGTATTTTTAAAACCTATATCTGAAGGCCGTATGTACCAGCTCCATGCAACCCGCGGAGCACATGTTTTTTATCAAGACTCGCGGGTTAATTTGACCTGCCTCGGACATCTAAAGGTCAAAGTTCCTTCAATTTTTCTGCATAGATTATTGTGCGGCTACAGGTGTAGACCTCATCCCATTTTGGATGTTCTCAGGCAATTACAGCTCGATCGATGCATTTTTTGGCATTTAAATTTTTTGTTTTCTTCCTTAATTTCTAGATAAATTCATCACTAAACAGAAAGTTATTCTCTTGATCAGTAACTTTTCTAATGCTACATTTCTATTCAAGAATATTTATGTCACATTTGACGAGCATACTTATATGTTTGAAGTGCCTCAATCGCCTTTCTAATCTCATCTCAATCAACATTCGTCTCTCTTGAAGTTTCATTTTAAATCTCATGTTTCACCGCTCAAATCAGCAAAATTACAATCTGAAAAGTTTCGTGCTCTATAAATCACGAATTTTAAAATTTCAGATCGGGAGTTCTCATTTCATCAGTATTTTTTGTCCTGGGTAAATTCATTCTGCAGAACTATTGTTGGTTTGCTCAAGTTTAATGAGTTTCAAGCACAATAAATTCTATTTTAGAACCATTGAAGTCATTAATCTAAATTCGATTAAATTCGCCTATTCAATCGTAAAAATGCGGAAAGAATCTTTGTTTGCCGATGGAAACGGGAGCGCTTATGATTGTTCCGCTATGATTTCCCATTCCTTTTATGAGGAACAAAGTGATAGGAAATACTGAATTTGCTGAAAATGCCATTTTTGAGAGATTTCATAAAAAAAAAAAAAAAAAAAAATTGTATCGTGGGTCTTTCCCCGTGGGCCTCTCTTTACACCGGAAAAACGTCTTTTGGATCCAGAGTCCAGATTCTTAAGGAAATTGACAAGAAAAAATACTCTTGTTTCAATTGGATTTTGGATTTTTGGATTTTTTTTTTTTTTTTTTTTTTAGGAAATCCGCTCAAATTAGGAGGCTTGGCTCTCGCTTCAAGCAAAAATCCGATTGAATGAAGAGTATTTTTTCTCGTCAAATTTGTCAAGAGTCTGAACACTTGATCCAAGAGACCTTTTTTCAGTGTAGCTGTAGTTTACTCATTTTTATGGCGGGGCGCCTACATTAAAGTCGTCACGAGTAAAAACATTCATAAACCGGGACGGCACAGCGTATCATGAACCCTGCTCGTGTAAGTAACCACCATTAACCTTGCGTTCCGTGTATTTTCCGGCGTGTTTCCTTGTAGTCCCGAGCGACTGTTTTCTGCGCTCCATCAATTTGCTTGAGTTCCCCTCTAATCGACAACTGTTCAATTGATCATTCCCAAACAAATCTCGTGATATATTGCTTCTCTTTTTCGTGGCTCCGGGCACAGTAGGCCATGGCTTTAATTATTGTTGGTTTTTCGATCGCTTCCCCGTGAATTTCGCCTCTCAGGATCACAATATTAAACAAACAGTCTGCTATTTGCACGATCAAATCACGCAGGGAATGTCAAAAACCTAAGGGCAGCCAACTATAGCAATCAAACTTTGAGGTATCAGTGAGCATGGCACGCCACATGGTTCAGTCGAAATCCCTTCCTAAATTTGCAACAAACAAAACATGCCAATCCGAACAAATTAGTGCAGCTGCATTAGTGAATGATCATGCTTATTGCGTCAGTTTTTCACAAAACACTGGAAAAAAAACACATTGGATCTAGAGTCCAGGCTCTTGAAAACATTGACAAGAAAAAATACTCTTGATTCCATCGGATTTTTGCTTGAATCGAAACGAAATCCGCTTGAATTAAGAGGCTTGGTTCTTGATTTAAGCTAGATTCTGATTGAATCAAGAGTACTTTTTCTTGTCGGTGTTTTTAAGAGTCTGGACTCTAGATCCAATGTGTTTTTTTTCCAGTGAACTGACCAACTCTTCTAAAGTGAGCCGTTGGTAGGGCAGGGATATGCTCTTACACGGAAAAAATTAAATTGCTGATTTAACAATTAAATTGCTACAAAAAAAGTGACCGCAATGTTTCAATGTAGATTTCACAACTTAAAAACGCTACTTTAACTACTATCGTAAGCTAATTTAACCACGGGCACGGGGGTGGATAAAGTACCATTTTTGTGTTGTGAAATCTACGTTGAAATATTGCAGTCACTTTTTATAGCAATTGAATTGTTAAATCAGCAAGTTAATTGTTTCCGTGTAAGCAGTCCCCGTTCGCTAATTTCAGAAGCTGGATAGCACGAAAGAAAAGCTGGTCCTTGTGGAATATTTCAATATTTTGGACGCATGCATTAATCATACATTTTCTCCCGTAATCTCAACATTTTCAAGATAATATTGCATTTGTTTCCAATCTCTAGATTTAAAAAAAAACAACCGTATTTACCTCCCCTATCTCTTTATTTTGGGGAATTGAATCATGTAATTGTCTTCTTACAGCTCTATATTTTAAGAAAAAATATGTTATATGTCTTCCTAAATCTCAAAATTTAAAAAAAAGTGTACTTATCCCCCCTCGTAAATTGGCATAGCATGAAAATTATATTTGAAAAAAAGGGAGAGTTAGCGACAACTGGACTGCATGTTGCAATTTGGAACAAAAATTCTAGCCCGATTTAAAAACAACGTATGTGCCATTAGTTTCCCTATGCACATAATTGTTTTTTCTAGAAGAGCCAGAATTTATAGTTCCAAATTGCAAAATGCAGTCCAACTCTTATTATGTAGGTGATTCTTTGCTTCTTATTGTTTTCAAAAATGGTTTTATCACTCGTCGAAGGAAGGAGCACACTGCCGTGATAAGGAAAAACGTTGTATGAAAATTCGAGAATTGCCACATTTCCTTCAATAAAATGTTCATTTTCAAGTAAATTTATGAATATCTTCCCTTGACATTTTCAGGACTTTTCGGTGAAAATGCTAGCAAAATTATCTGAAACATTGGAAGAAAAATATTTATAAGTTGACCAGGAAATTCGTGTTCTATCAAGGGAAATTTGGCAACGCCTATAGGTTCATACGGCGCTCTTCCTTAGTACGGCAGCACAGTATTGCCCCCTCCATTAACAAATTGGCACAAAATTATGGGTCAGTTGGTCATCTAATGAAATTTTCTTATCACGTCACGAGCGTACTCACATTTTATTCATTACAATTTTATCACGCCCTTTAATTTTTTTTTTCAATTTTATTTCGTTTGTCCCATTCAAACTCTCCCTCGATTCCTGGAATTTATCGTGTTCAACTAATATATGCTCTGCACACAGTAGCGGGAAAGTCCCGGGAGTCCAACCATGACCCCATAAATTTTTTTAAAGTTAGCCTATTTTGTATGGTCCCATCATTTTCAAGTTGCTGGAAATGCAGATTTTGATGACCATGACCCCATAAAATTTTGGAAAGTTAACCTATTTCGTTTGTACACATTTAAAGCTATTTGAAACGCAAATTATGATCACAGCTAACAATAAGTAGAACATTATACATGAAAGATGCGTATTGAAAGATACATATTTATCAACCTCTCAATCTCTCCAATGGTGTTTTTCCCCCGCTTTCACATACGCAGATATGCAATCATGGATATTAATGATTCTACTTTTTGAACTGCTAGACAGGATTGATTCTAGGGGTTGTAAGACCAGTAAGCTCACCGTGAATGATCGATTATCGATATTTCCTTACTTAAAGCTGTGGCAAACAATCGATTATTAAGGTGTTTGTTGCGATCATCGTGTTTATCGATCCTTTCCCATAGGTTTAAATGACTGATCAATCGATAGATCGCAAAGCATGCCGCGCCACTGAAGCTCACCTATACTGCTTCACACTCATGATCAGGTAGTAATCAGGTAGTTTCTTCCGACATGCTGAATGGTAATTCCTACCAAAGGACCGAATTCGTCGCCTTGTTGTAACGTTGCTCGGTAGAATGTACATTGTACATAGTTAAAAATACCACTATGCACGGCCAACGAAGGAAAAACTCGACGTCTTTAGAGCAATTGAACATATTTCTGCCAAACAGAACTATGTGCATTAAGGCATGATCCCTGAGATCCATAAGGATATATGCATAACAGGGCTCATGGCATAATGCACATAGTTCCGTTTGGCAGAAATACATCCAATTCACCCGAGGAGTCCACGAAGTATGAGATTGGATCGTGCTAAAAATAATAAATTATTTGAAAGAACCTAAATGCATGTGAAAATGGAAATATTTGGTTTCCCATTTGATTTCGTATCCATGATATTTACGCTCAATTTTCGCTTTTCTTGTATTTGCTTAGGACCTCTTACTGGGTGACGCAACCAAAGCTAGGGAGAAGTTCGGATGGAAACCCAGGGTCAACTTTCAGGTAAGAAACAATCTCAGTTTTTATGTGTGTCTCTAAGTTCTATGTTTAAGTTATTTTTTTACTCTATTTTCTTCGCTTTTCTCTTTTGCTGGAATTCGATTATTTATAATTTAAGGAAGAATTTCTACGGGAAACTCATCGGAGATCTGCAAACACACTCCGGTGCCGACATGAAAGGCAATCCCAGTTCGGCTGAGCTTTTCATGCTGAGCTTTTTTTTTAGCTGAGGATTTCATGAGAAATGTAGTGGATTAGTCACATCTTGCATCTGAAAGGTTGCAAACTTCATTTCCAGTGTTCACGTGTCCTTACAGATTGGATTTGGAAAGTAAAAAATGAATCGAAAATTCTAGAGAAGTTTTTTGTCCTTTTTGCCGAACAATTACCGGAGGAATGTGATTTTCTCACTTTATGAGCTCAACGAGAGCTCACGAGGACACTAATGAAGTAAATTACAAAATTCTGCAAACTGTGTTCTAATACTTTCGCGAGTTTGCTCAGAGCAGGCCAACTCTCAGTTTTTTAGGGACATCGCAGCTTTCGTGTATACATGAGAGCCCTTTTCTAGCGCTGTGTGGCGCTCTGCGACTTCTAACCGCCACAGCGGTTCGACTTTTGAGACCATGTTGGCCTGAAGTCATAGCCTGCAGATAATAATCGGCCCGCAGATCCCTATTATCCCATAGTCCCTAAGGAAGTTGGCACCCCCTCAGTTCTTGTAAAACCACCTGTCACCACCCTTTTTTTAGGTATCCTCCAACCTCATCCGAGGGAATCAGTCAAATACCTTTTTTGCGGCCTTTCACACTTCATCCATAGAGTACTCTGTACTCTGAGACTTCATCCTCCTGAGATGACTGTATAAAACCAGTCGCCCGATCATGGCGTAGATACGATGCTATATTCCCCAGTGTTCATACTTCCCCTCTAAGGGACCGTTCAAGTATTACGTAACGCACTTTTCCCGATTTTTACTCCCCCCCCCGCCCTTATAACGGAGCCCTGCACCCCACTTTAGAATTCCGTAACGCTGACCCGACCCATCCTCTAATTTTCAAAGGATTTCATTCGAGAAAGGAGGGCTTTTCAATTTTTTTTCACATTTTTTCCTTCGGCCGGAATTTGTTACCTACGTAACGCTGAGGTTGACCCCCCCTCCCCCCCTCGTAATGCACCCTAACGCTGGCGCAAACCCCCCTCCCCCCTAAGTACGTTATGTAATACTTGAACGATCTCTAAAGGCACTCGAGCAAATTCTAGTATACTGCCGTGCTAGGGAAGAACGCCGTATGAACATCCGAGTGTTGCCAAATGTCCTTGGATAAAACGTTCATATTTGAGGAAAATTTTGAATATTTTTCCTTGAAATTACCAGACTTTTTAGATCAAATTAAAAGCAAAATTATCCGAGAAATAGACCGAAAAACTTTCAAAAATTTCCCCGTAAACTAGTGATTTACCAGAGAAAATTTGGCAACGTCTGAAGGCTCATACGGCGTTCTTCCTTAGCACGGCAGTATAGTCAAGAAACGAGGGTGCGTCCAGGTCGAACACAGGTATTTTATGGATATTCGCTACCTGTTTTTTGACATGTTTGTCGATCGCGTAATCTGTGGCCATTGTTACGTTGGCTTTTGTCGGGGGGTCGCCCTGTGCTTGCATGAGCGCGCGAGAGCAAGGGGAGACGGGAGATCACACCATGATCGTCATCCCGGAGCATGAGAGGACGACATCGACGGCGGCGGCGATTAGATTAGACACGAGGCCCGGGCTCTTGTCTGCGGCGAAGAGAGCGAGCGGATGCCTCTTTAATGACTCTACTCGGGCCGGTAATGGGTGCCGAGCCGATAAACGGATCAAAGCCCAGAGTCAATACTCTAATTAAAGCTAAATTAAGATAATGGCGAGGTGTGAGGTGTCATATCGACGTGTCCCAATCGAATCCCAGACCGAGGACTCATGCTTGCTGCCGGTGTCATGCTCCGCGACTGTGCTCCAGAGACGAGCCTCTTCAGCGCCGCGCGCCGCGCGCCGCGCGCTCTTCCCGCGGCTGATGCCGAGCCGAATCGCGAATCTTGTCCTCTTCATCTCGTCGTGTTAGGCCCTGTCCACACGAGCGGGGTTCGAGGAACTTATTCGACGAACTGCTCAGTTCCCGGAACTTGTTTCTTGAAACGAGGCATGCTGTCCACACGAGTTCGTCCGAACGGGAACCGGAACTTCAATAAAACTATACAATTACTGCAAAATAATAGATTACTACGGCCGCCAAAGTAACAAAAATAAATGTCAAGACATGTAAAGGACGTAAAAAACATAAACAAACAAATTCACGTCAACAGAAACATATGTAGATGTAGAAGCTAGGAGTACGAGGGAAGTTCCGGGTTTGCGAGGAATAAGGTTTTAGCTCAGCTAAAACTTGTTCCGGGAACAAGTTCCTCGAACTAAGTTCCGCGAACCGCGCTCGTGTGGAAAAGGCCTTACAGGGTGTCCAAAAATCCGGAATTTCCGGAAAGTCCGGAAATTGTACTTATTATTTAAGGGCCCTCCGGAAGTAGTTGAAAGAGTAGCTGAGGTACCGGAAGTAGCTGAAGGAGTAGCTGAAGCATCGGAAGTACTAAGAAAGTGCAGAAATTCTGCAAGAAGGTCCGGAATTTTTTCATTTTTTTGTCATTTTTGTCGCAAATGAGCGTGGAATTCAAATTTGCGAAATTTTGCGAATTTCGTCAAATGGAGGTCTTGAAAAAGTACTGAATTTTCCCGTTGAAGAGGTACTGAATTTCTCGGGAATATACTGAAAAAACACTGAAAAAAGCACTGATTTCTGGCCGGGCTGTTTCAGTTGACAAACTGTGTTGGATCTGAATAATTGGGTCTCATGATCCTGGACTGGGACTCAATCGATACGAGTCTCTTCAATGGGGTTTTTCTATTTGGACTACGGACATTTGGACCGCGTTTAGCAGAAAGGAGCCAAGCCACATTAGCTACTGCCAAATTTAACAGGGCAATTTAATTTTTTACATGAGCAGGGCCGGATTAAGGGGGTGGCCACATGGGCCGCGGCCCATGGCGGCAAATTTTGCAATTTTTTTAAATGTAGCTTTAAAGAAAAATCGGATTCAGAAAAAAAATTACGAACGAGAAAAGGTGACAAAATCTCTCATTTCCTAAGAGTATACCTCTAATTTTGTTGTCCTTCTGTAATACAATAGACAGCACCTTTAATTAGTCGAGTTAAGAGTAAGAGAGAAACCGAACACTGAATTTGGCCTGGAACGGCGCGGCGCAGAGAGCAATGATGACGAGAACGTGAGATGAAAAGGAGAAACCCTCGGCGCGGCGGTCGGCATGTAACCCATATTAGCGCCTACAAGACTGCATGAATACTTCACGCATTGCGCCAAAGACAGTGCGGTCGCTGCGGTCAGCAGCGGGCAGCGTGAAACGCATAGCGCCTACAAGACTGCATGAATACTTCACGCATTGCGTCAAACACAGTGCGTGCAGCAGCGGTCGGCCCGAAACGCATAGCGCATGTAAGACTGTAGGAATACTTCGCTCGCATTGCGTCGAACACAGTGCGGTCAGCGCGGCGCGGCGGCGGAAGTTAAAATTATTAAACCACAATTATGTTTGTTCTTTCATAATTGTTTGGTATATATATATGAGTCGCTTTCACAGCACTCTTTGGCGCTTTACGACGCCTAATCGCCACAAAGCTCGGTCTTCCCACAGGTCATCAGGGAGTTGACACTCCCTCATCTCGTTTAACACCCTCTGTCGCCAACCTCTCACTGGGCGTCCCCTACGTCTCCTCCCAGGAGGAACCCAATCAAGCATCTTTTTTGGCAGCTTCTCTTCCGTCATCCTATTGACATGACATTACCAGACAAGTGTGTTGTTTGGTTCATCTCTTATAAATGGAGGGCCTTGTCCATACAGAGATAGGTTTACGGAACTTAACTTTCGCGGCAAGTGCCGTGAACTTTTGGTGGTAGTGTTGACAGGGCTTTCGCAAAAAATGTGACCAACACGAGTAAACGCGTCTTATACGCCTCTTTCCATCCGGGACGTCCACATGATGGTTTTTATTGATGTTTGAATTGTTGTATTGTTGTTTGATGAAAATTCACCGAAATTTGTACAAGAATCCGCTCAAACGTTTTCATGTTAAAGATTAAATTTCCCAGTTAAATTTGGCAATAGCTGATGTGAGGTAATTCTTTTCTGCGCCGAACGCGGTCCATCGGAAGAATAATAAAATTAGTGACATTTCCAGTTGAAGATGCCCAACGGTTTTCTAATAAAATTTCAATTAGCGATTCGAAATTTCGAAACGCTGGAATTTAATTGCATCCTTTTATTCAATGAATGGTTGCATATTATACAGTCCATAGTTCCGTCCTTATAGTTCCGTTTTTTCGTGGATTAAGGAATATGTTAGTTCCTGCGAAGCTTACACGAAGAGGTGAGATGAACGCACCGCCTGTGGCGTGGCAAAAACGTGGTCTCCTATTATCGGTCCCAAAGCGACAAGTACAAAAGTAAACACTCGAAACAGTAAAAATATCCATCCAAGCACTAGAAACCAAAATATTCAACAACACTTACTGATTCGCACTCCGGCTGTGTTCTCTTCCGTTCCTATTTCTGTCAACGCGAAGACAAAGTGGCCTGAAGACCCCTTGTCTATTTCCAACTTCGAGTGCGATCTAGAGGTATCTATTTAAGTGACAGAAAGTAGATGGGAACAAGTATAATCCAAAAAAAATCACCACTTTAGGTCGGTCGCATGAATTTGAGTGGTCTCGTTAAAATAAATGTCATAACAATTGGACCTACACGACTCGAAATCGAAAGAGTTCGAAACTTCGAGATGCCGTAGCCACAAATTAAACCGTTTGCTTCGGGGAGCGCCCAACTTGGTGGAAAATGAAATTTTTTTTTTATTGCAAAAAAGTGGTTTTTGACGTATCGCACATCCCTTTTGTCCATCCTTTTCTTCATTTGTTGTACTTTGAAAATATAGGTATAGGCTTGAATTTCTTTCGATGCGCATATTTTTAGCCACTGACTCTTTTTGTAAACTGAATAGTTTGTGCCAAAAAAAGGGGAGGGACGCCGAATTCCCTTGCATTCCTTACATCTATTTTAGAGATTCTCTCTTTTTTATCATCATCCTCTTCCTCTCATCTTTTTTTTCATCCCATTCTCCATAATCTTCTTCCTCTTTCGGGTTTTATTCTTTTCCTCCCACCTCTTCCTCCTTCTCTCTTTCTCCCTCATATTCTTCCTTTGTATCTGTTTCTTCGTCTCTTTCTTCTTCTCTCTCTTCCTTTTTTCCCTCTCTTCCTTGTATTTTTCTTCCTTTCATTCACTAGCCTGGAAAGGGGAAATGCGCCAAATTTGCTATCTGCGTTGGTGACAACCTACCCTCACGACAGTCCTGCACCTCCTACACCCTCTCTTAAATACCAACCCTTCCGCTCGAACAGTTGCCTACATTTGGGTATTTGGTGATAAATGATAAATTCGATAATTCTTATCATATACATCATCGATGCAGATAATCGAACGTTTTTCATTCTATTCAACAGGAGCTCGTGAAGGATATGGTCGAGGCCGACATCGAATTGATGAAACGGAATCCTACTGCGTGAGGAGCAGCAGTTCAAACTATATGCAACACTGTGATAGACGTACATTCTACTATTATACTTATCATTTCATCAGTTCTGCGTTCCAGTCGGGTAAATCTGTATCGATACTAAGTAAAATCGTAGGGATTCGTATTCACGGAAAATCTTAGTCAGTTATGCCAATGATAACTGCCGGTCCGTCGCATGATAAAACTTAAGCAAAACCAGTCGTAATTCACCTCTTAATCATAAGCTAACTTATTTCTCCAGTGACGAAGTTACGCTAAAATTGTACCGGAGGTCCTAAATTATGCAGATTTTTTCACCTCACATCAATGATTTAAGCTTGTCTATTGAAAATTAAGAAAAGCTCTGCTTGTGGAGTGTATAACAATTAATTACTGTATAAGTTTACGGTAACACGAATGTGTATCGCTTCAATCGTTAACTGAATTAACAAGGAGAGAATAAGGGAAAAACCTGACATAGCCGTGTCAGTAGCCTGTTGCAGGCAAAAATCGCAGCAAGTACAAACCAAAGCTCTCCCTTACATGTTTCCTCTTCAAAATTTTACGTGGAATACTATTCTTATACATGTTCAAGAATCCTCTCCTTAAGAATATGTATAAGTATCTATAATTAATGCAAGTTAACTGTCGACAATAAAAGTGAAGTCGTTTGTGTAAGTTTTATTTTATTCAATCAGAGTATCAGTACTTTACTCAAGAATTGATTCTTGAACTTCCAGTTATGCATTAATCACCTTCCATGTCAAATTTTTTTGAGAAAACATGGAACGTGGTACTTTAATTTATATTTCGTCTCGTCGTCTTTTGGAAGATTTTACGTGTAACAAAGTGGCGTGAAATATCCATGACTTTGAGGAAAATGCGGTTAAATATGTAAAATTACATAAAAAATCACGACAAAAACGAGCCTTGAACTCGAATGTCGAGGCAAAAAATAAGCTCCAAATTGCTCAAATTTTTCACAGTGTATACCCTGAGACAATATTTCCCTGAAAATGGCCACTATCTTAATTTTTTGAAGAATGTCGCCTAAATCATCATCCTTGATTCCTTTTAAGATTCAGTGAATCGACGCAGAAACAGATTCGCTTTCATATGGATCACAAACATAGTAAATCTTCCAAAAATTAATCACAGTGAACAGTTGGAGAACTTTACTTCTTGATGTACAACGTGTCCACCGCAACAATGCAGTGAGGCTGCAGTGAATTTTCCGAACAAGAGAAATTAAGTTTCACAACATAGTTGGAGCTAAGACTCATTAGATGAAAAAAAGTCGATGAATTTTCAATATTTTCCGTGTCGAGGGAAAAAAAGAAGACCGGCGTGTATTTTTTCTTTCTTATTAATTGTAACTGTCAAATCTTTCCCTCGCTGATCATTGCTGTTCGACGACTAAATGCTTTCAAGATGGGTTATTGGAATGCCTCTGCGATGTTGCATCTAATGTAATTTAATTCTCCAATCACTGCTCAGTATGTAATTTAGGTTAGATCAGTAGCCCGAACTTATATAAGGTGCTAATGCACATCACTATTATACGTCGCATTTAGTTCAATTTCTCTTCATGTATTTCGTTGTGCAATTTAGTTTTATAATGTTATCATAAATTTTATTATCTTGGGTAATTGCTTTATTAACTGTCCATTCTGTATCGAATGAGGAAAATCAAAGGCGCACATTGGGTCGAGTCAATGGGAGATGTGGGACGAAATTCGAAAAGTTTAAAAGCTCGTAACTCCATCTATTCAAACTTTGAGGTTTTGAAAGTGGTTCGATTGGTTTGCCTCGTGAAATTTCCCTTCAGAGGCACCCCTTGAACGTTAAAATTTGACGAATTAAACATCAAAATTTGCAGTTTTAGTTAAAAATTGCATGTCCAACCTCTCTAATTGACTCGAGCCACTGTGTGGCGGCGCGATTAAAAATGTCAGTAGAGAGGAGAAAAGGGAACAGAAAAAGTTGAAGGATCATCCCAAATCGTTGCTCAGTCGCCTTTATTCTGTAAAACGCTCAGGTTTTGAGCTTACCTTTTGAAGCTAATCATTTGTACCGTATAGATTTTACTATCTACTTTATTTTTTATTCAAATAATAGATTTTATTGACTTACGCATGAAATTGAATCATGAGATGCGTCGTCGCACAAATACAAAAAAAAACTGATTGCATTGTTTTTATCCGAGTGTATTTTTACAGTTTAAGTATTATTACAGGGTTCTCTGTTTCCTTTTAATTTTATTTCGTTTTTCAAGTATGATTTTACCGTTTTTACTTTTGTTTTGTGAATTATTTACATGAATAATTTCCATGTGTATTTTTAGAATGAGTATTATTATAGCAGAGCACCCTGTCTCTTCTAATTATCCGTTTATTACACTTTTTAGGAATATATGAATTTCATACACCAAGAATGAATTTTTTTAAAAATATTTTTCATTAATCATTGAATTTATTTTCTTTCACAAAAATACCTCCAGGAGGTATCTAAAATGAGTGTGTATGTGAAAGTGAGCTTTGCTTAATTGAGGTACAAGTACATGCATAAGTTGCAACTTGCCTGCGGGCCGATTGTTGAAATTGATGGACAAAGCTATAGACAATGGAGACTTAGGGAGTATGAACCGATCCTATTGGTTGAAATGGGTGGATCTTATCTACTAAGGGGGTAAAATGATGGACTAACTGTAGGGTCTCTCGTTGGTTGCCGTTAGTAAGTCTATTATTATCTACCTCCTTTGTCGATTGCAACCACCCACTTCCACCAATAGGATTCCTCCATATCCCCTTTGTTTTCTTTGTCTATAGCTTTGTCTATCAATTTCAGCAATCAGCCCACTGGTATAAAAAGTGACTCGTGAGTCAACGTTTTTATAAGAAAGTCTTTATTTTAAAAGAAAACAAAATTTAAGCAGCCCTATTGTAATCATCATAATATTCTTCTAAAGAAACTTCTTGTGTTTTTTTTGTAAAAATCAATTTTGTTGTACTGTGTTTTGCAGGTGGGAATATTTTAACATTTAAGAGCGGTAAATACAGTGTACCGTTTTAATTTGTGTTTTTCAGTTTCTGTTTGCATTTATGAAAAAAGGAAACAATACATTTTTTGTTTATTACGCAAGTGTGCTGTGTGCTTATTCTTTTTCAAAGCAATAGACCCCGAGGTAGGCTAAAAAATTAAGCACTGCCGGATTTATTTTCTTATCAAAATTCATCGTTAAACACGACGAACATATCGTAACTTTTCAAATAAACTCATAAGTAAGAAATTTGCGTTTATCGTTCCCATAAATTGATACTTTCCGCTTTCCAAAAACTTTAGCCAATCAAATTACGTACAAAAATTTCAGCAAGAACTTTGCTATGAAATCATATTTTCAGATGCTGAATTATCATTAATAAGTCCGCAGGCACGGAATAACAAAGGAGTAGAGAAGCTTGCTGTTAAGCCAAACTTTTTAGTTGCTTGCCAAAAGTACAAGTAGTTTTATGTAAACTAGGTGAACCTACATTGATCTAATCTCTTTACGAGCAAGCAGTGTAAATTGGCTTTTTTTAACTTAAGCTATACGCCCTAATATTTCACGAATACGTTGCAGTTTTCTTTTGGGTTTTTTTAAAAAAGCACTATAAGCTCTGCGTGAACTTTGTTACAAATCCGAAAAAACACCTTTTACCAAATCGGATGAGTATACTTTCACGCCAAATCAGTTCACCGAGAATTTTTAGTGTAGGTAACACAAGCTCCCACGTAACCAAATTGTGGTATCATCGTGAAATGGCAAACATCAACTCGAGACACACAAATAACAGCGTTTAAATGATACGAAAAGAGGTCACATCAACGTTATGTCAGTTCGCCTTCAATTTTCAGTGTAGGCAACACACGCTCCCACGTGGTCGAATAGTGGTATCACTCTATCATCCTCCGTAATTCAGATTGTCTCCATTGCCGGATTTGCTCTAGAAACAATAACTTTTGTTGGAATCGCGTTCGCTCATTCCAATTTTTTATTGGTGCGCTCCATGGTCGTATGAAGGTTGTTAAAATGTGACGAAATAAACTTAATTTTCAGTTTAAGTCAAAAATTTCATGTCCAACCTTTCTAATAGACTCGATCCCCTTGCGGGGCATGGCGGAAGTCCCTGAATCGCAGCTCAAATCGTCCATTTGACATAAATTCTTCCGCGCTTCGGCCAGTTTAATACCTAATATTTTTGAAACAAATTAAGTTCAAAAGAAGAGAAACTTATCCAAAATTTCCACCCAAATACCGCAGGTTGCAATTATTGCAATAACTTGGTGATATAATTGCTATACCACGTCGAAACGTTGCGTGCACTGTCTATCTATAGCAGTGGCGTGGCATGCTTTGCGATGTATCGATTGTTATGCCATTTAAACCTATGGTAAAGGATCGATAAACAGGGTGTTCGCAGCGAACACCTAATAATCGATTCTTTACCATAGTATTAAATGGCAGAACAATCAATACATCGCAATTCACGCCACGCCACTGATCTATCGATGGAAAGGGCTCTTCGTCGTGAAATTCATTGCAGTAGAAATTAATTAAGATTTAAAATTAAAGATAGTTAAATAAGATTTTTAATTAAGACCTTTTGTAATTTTTCTTTACATTGCAAATAATAGCCCGTCTTCCTAACACATGGAATTCCCTTTCCTGAGTTTTAAGAAATCGGCATATTTCTTGACCAAATAATACATAATAGTATTGAATTTTCATGGTAAAGAAAAATTGCAATTTCATGGCAGAAAAATGTAGAAATTGTATTGTATTTAAATGCAATTGTATTCAAATATTACCATTGCCTCGTGTTTTTTTATGTACGTATTTCTGTTGTACGCAAAATAATCACTCACGTGATTAGATTCAAGTCGAAAGTTCTGCGTGTGGAATGAGAACCAGCCCAGGTCTCAACAAATTTCTGTGTAAAAAAGGACACTTTTCCTTGTTTAAAAACATCACGCAAACTTTCAACCTTCACAACCACGCTTTTCTTTTTAGTAATGCAACTTTGAGGCTCGGCTATAGTAAAAAAGTCCCTGTACGTCTACCTGCATGAGGTAAATTCTACTGTCAATTTTTTTTGTTGTCAATAATGGTTGTTTGTTACTCGCGCGTCAAAAAGTCGTTTTTGTGCAAACGATGAGGTCGCTCACGAAGAAAAAAATATAATGAACCTTTATTTGACGTCTTTCACAATTTGTAAAACTATACCTAGTTCTCTCGACGTGGCGTTTTAAAGGTCACCTTTCAAAAGGCTGGAAAAGGTTTGAAAGATTGCCTACTTACAAAACGCTTCATTCCGAAAAATCGGCTTGCCAAAAGTTAATTGGCAAACTCAAGTGACGTCAATAGAATATTGGAAATGCTCAGTTCGGATTTTTCAAGTAATACTTTATAACCCTCATAAAAAGTCTGCTACTAAGAATGAAAATGAATTACTTTCATAAGAAGAATTCATTTGAAGGGGAGATGGGTACAAGTTAAGGATGAAGCGATGGGTGTCATGTCGCCTAAAATCGAAAATAATTTATTTTACCGAGCTCCTAGATTTTATATCTGTTGTTTTCCTTTTTACACTTCCTGGCTGAAATGTTGTCGCGGGTATCACACCTTTTACTTTTTAGTGATGCCATCCTCGGGAATGATTTCAAAAATAACAGAAAAACATGTAAAAATACTGACCTACTTTCTGCTAAATAGAAATCCATTTGCGCCCTACGCTAATAATAACTATTACGTACGATTGCTATTAACTTGTCACGCGCATCAGAAAATTTACAAAAACTACTCAGATGAAATGGAGCATCTAAAACTAAAATTATTAGTTTTCGGTCATTGACTCAAAGCCTGCTCGGCGGAATGAAAACTTGAAGTGTCCCTAAAGACATAGTTATATAAAGGGTGGGGGGGGGGGGGGGGGGGACATAGGTTTCTTCAAACAGTATATATGGACCATGTTTTGCTGCAAGAAACCACACTTCTGACTCGTGCATAAAATCACCCATTTGCACGCTGCACGGGGGTCTTTATGGCGCGCATGCCATTTTTAAAATCAGCCAGAATAATAGTACTTCCCCATTGCAAAATGTGGTCCATGTATCCAAAAGATATCGAAAGATGTGTAACTTTTCCACAAAGACTGTTCTGAATAACGGTCGACTGTGTACGAATTACAACGGTGAATTTAATATCGAAAATGGGATTTTCGTACTTATGGTACCCTTTTTCAGTTATATTTCCTCTGTAAAGGTCAATATATGGACCGCGTTAAGCAGAAAGGAACCAAGCCACATCGGCTATTGCCAAACTTAATTGGGTAATTTACTTTTTTACACGAAAACGGTTGTGCGGATTCTTCTGCAAATTTCAGTGAATGTTCGGCATGGGACGAAGCAAATTCCTCAACATTTTCCCAGGAATCCGCTCAAACTCGTTCTCTTTTAAATAAATTAAGTTGCCCAGTTAAATTTGGCAATAGCTGATGTGACTTGGTTCCTTTCTGTTGAACGCGGTCCATAAAACCTCTACGTAATTATTATAGAATGAGAGGTATGACTAATTGGTGTGTATTATTATTCTATTGGTTTCTCTTACTATTTGGCGGTGAGAGGTAACATTTTCCTTTTTTGTTATGTATTTACATCTTTCTTTCAGGATATCCGTTTCTAAAAAAGTTTCGTGGCAAATCTTTTACAACGGAACTGTAGAAACATTCAAGTATCTACGAGTTAAAAATTTTTAACGTATTAATTTTATTTTCCATCTCATAGTGATTTACCGAAAACGGGTACTTTTAATAAAAAACAAACCAAAGAAAAAATCGTATTTTTGTTGTATGTGTCTGTTATATAAAAGTATTTTTATAACCGTCGTCTTTTTTCTATTTATTTGTTTTCCTAAAAAAGGAAACCAAAACTTTCCTCTTACACGTCATAATGAGCTAATGGTTTTCAGTCATCGCCTTAGAATAGGAATAAATTATTCGCCTGACACATATTCAAACCATGGAAGAAACGCAGCATTTTCCTGTTAAAGTCAGCAAACTGTTAGCGAGTGTAATTTCGGCAACGGCTGCCTGCAGGCTGTGGGTTTTAAGTAAACAAACTTACTTCGGTTGCATTTCTGTCCTCTGTTTATACGAGTGTGTTGAAGTGTGCGTTTTCTTGTTTGTTTACCGAATGTGAACTGCAGTTCCGCCGTGCCGCCGCCAAAACATCGCATCCATTCATTGAGATCATGGGGATCAACGCGGTTTTCGCCCAGAAGGGTAGACTCACTAGGGGTGATGGGAGTGGGAGGGTGCTCTGTGCAGCTGCTGCAAGTGGATAAGCCGGGGTGAGGGCGGGTCGAAATGGGGGGGGGGCAGGGGGCTTTTCCCTTGGCCCCCGCGAGTTCCGATGGCTAGGCACTTGCTCGCCGCGGACGTCGGTCGGACGTGCCAAAAACGACGCAAGAAGAGCCTCAGCTGTTCCTGCGAGACGTAAGCATGTACAGACTATGACGGGATAGGCCCACTACACTGCCGTGCTAAGAAGAACGCCGTAAGAACATTCAAGAGTTGCCAAATTTCCTTCAATAAAACGTTAATTTTTGAGGAAAGTTATGAATATTTTTCTTTTAAATTTTTAGGAACTTTGGATGAAAATGTGTACAAAATTATCTGAAAACCCGAAAGGAAAATACTCATAAATGTATCAGGAAATTCGTGTTTTATCAAAGGAAATTTGGCAACGTCTGAAGGTTCTTACGGCGTTTTTTCACAGCACGGCAGTACGGTCGCGCGTCAAGTTTACTGAAATTGAACGAGGAAACCCGCGGGTTGCGATCAACGAGTCTGAATCACGTCAGAGAGCAGACAGTTTTCCCGATTTTCCAACCCCGCGACGAGTGTCAATGGCCACGCCCGAAGCGGTGTCAGCAACCTTTACCGCCGCTCGTTCTAAGTTTTGCGATTTTTTTTTTGGTATTTTCTAACGCAATGCCCAGTCGCAAACAAAAGCAAAAAAATAAAAACCCGATCTCGCCCGCGTTTCGGTTTTTTCGGCGTGACATTTTCCTAATGGCACGGCACAGCTATCCCGAGCGCAAAAAAATAAAAGCTGGCACCGAGCTCCTGGAAATAGAGCGTTGTGTCATGGTTTTCAAATTGGAAAAATCTGGAGTGGAATTACGCTTGGACGGCTATCTCTATTCCCGCGAAAATTGCAGAAAAATCTATCAAAGTCATGTCAGGCGAGAGTGACAACCCCTTCCCCCCTCTCCCTCGACCTATTTTGTTGAAACGATTTCAAAGTGCTCAGTTTTTAGTTTTTGCCCTCTCGTTTATTCCTTAAATTGTCATTTCTCTCTCTGCCATTTCTCTGCAGCAAGGCTTAGTACGTTTCATAGGAAACTTATGAGCGCATTTAAGTGATTTCAATGTAATCATTGGGTTAGTTTCAGAATCGTTTTTTCTCTTGAAAAATACACTCTCCGGGATTTAAAAATGAAGAGAAAAAATGAGCTTCACTATGGAAAGTGATGCTCTTGAAGTTAAAATTGAGGGGGGAAATGTGCTTCAACTGTCAAATACTATACTTAAATCAAATTGAAGTGATCAAATTGCAAGTTACAATAGTCGGATGAAAAATGTTATTAATTTCAGGAAAAGTTCCCGAAGTTCTTTGAACTCAGGACCACCCATGCAATTCCGAGCAGAATTATATCGAGGAGTGACGGTCGGTAAGTGATGTTTGACGTATCCTCTAATGTTGACGTTCGTGATCTATGATGCTTAGGTCTGTGAGGCAAAACCGTGCGATCCCATGAGAAGTTTTACGTTCGTTTACTTGTCACCTCTTTTAGTTAAAACGTGTAATATTCGGAGCATTGCGTACCTAGAACCCTAAAAAATGTGTCGATTCCTTGTCAAGGCCGAAAGAAAAAAAAACTTCGCTACCACCTCAGCCTCAGCGCTTACGCTGCACAGCTCTAAAAATGAACACAATAACGATCATTTGCGTCGGAGCGTCGCGTCGTACTCATTCCTACTCATTTCCCGTACTCATTTCCACCATGGGATGTCTGTCTACGGTCATTTCCATTACGATTCTGGGCGACTCAGAGGAACCACATAAACTGTTTTCCATTGTAATCAGCGGGCTGATTGTTAACATGGATAGACAAAGCTATAGACAAAGAAGACAAAGGGAGTATGGAGCGATCCTATTGGTTGAAATGGGTGGTTCCCGTAGACTAAGAAAGAAATTGATGGACTAACTATGGGGTCTCTCGTGGGTTTTCGTTAGTTAGTGGGGGGTCGTAGTCTATTACCTAACTCCTTTGTCCATTGCAACCACTAGCTTCTACCAATAGGATTCCTCCATATCCTTTTTGTCCTCTTTGTCCATAGCTTTGTCTATAAATTTCAACCATAGCCCGCTTAATATGACACCTTTTTAAAGTACAGGGCCGGATTTAGGGGGTGGCCACATGGGCCGCGGCCCATGGCAGCAAATTTAGGGAGCGGAAAATTTCGCAATTTTTTCGAATGTAGGTGTAACGAAAAATCGGAGTCAGAAAAACAAATACAAACGAGAAGAAATGACAAAATCTCTCATTTCCCGAGAGTATATATCTAATTTTGTCGTCTTTCTGTGATACAATAGACAGCACCTTTAGTTAGTCGAGTTGATACTAAGAGAGAAACCGAACACCGAGTTTGGCCTGGAACAGCGCGGCGCAGAGAGCAACGATGACGAGAACTTGAGGTGAAAAGGAGAAACCTTCAGCGCGGCGCGGCGGTCGGCATGTAACACATATTAGCGCCTTCAAGACTGCATGAATACTTCACCCATTGCGTCAAAGACCGTGCGGTCGCTGCGGTCAGCAGAAACGCATAGCGCCTACAAGACTGCATGAATACTTCACGCATTGCGCCAAACACAGTGCAGTCAGCGCGGCGCGGCGGCGGAAGTTAAACTTATTAAACCACATTTATGTTTGTTCTTTCATAATTTTTTCGTTCATTTCATATAAATGGAAGGCCTTTTCCACACAGAGATAGATTTACGGAACTTAACTTTCACACCAAGTTCCGTGAACTTTTGCTAGTAGTGTTGACAGGGCTTTCGCAAAAAAATGTGTCTAACACGAGTAAACACGTCTTATGCAACCCTCCTCCTCCGGGACGTTCACTTGGTGGTCTTTATTGATGTTTCAAAACTAATGAGAAGGGCGCGGTAGGTAAGTAAATCCTGCCCTGTTAAAGTATACCATTCAATCTTCCTTTCTATCTCTCCCCTCCCTCTCTTTCGAATATCTACCCATACTATTGGAGGAAAACATTAAATTTCGGACCTGAGGTAGCGCTCAAGTATTGCGTCACCTTGGGGGNGGGGGGGGGGCACAAAGTCAAAGTCTCTTAACGATTTGAATTTTAAGAAGTACCAGATTTTGTGGAGAGCATAGTAGAATTTTTGGTCCTATACGGTCGAAAACCTGCGGAAAAATAGGAGGTGAGCGGGGGTTCTGCCTGTTGTGAGCTTATTCGCATGGGTTAGAGTAGAAGACCATGGTTTCAATTAGTGGCGTTTCTTGAAAATTAACGACACTTTTTTCTCTATTTATGTGAATGTAAATCAATCGATTTTTGGTAAAATCGACGTTTTTAATGGATTTAAATGGAGGAAAAACAATGTTGCTAACTTGCGAAGTTGCTATTGATCTCAATGTTGTCGTTTGGTTAGTTTTACGAAAGTTGTTTCACGTCGAACCTCTACAAAACGAATCTTTAAGAGAAAAAATATACCTATCCTCAAGTTGCGTAAGGATTTTATTCTCGTACAACATGGGAATCATTCGATGTCAAAATGCGTAATGATCACAATTATGGAAAGTTAACTATAAGTCAACGACTTTGCAAACATCAATCATGAGTCTTGAGCTGTAATTTATTTCCGCACGAATCCACTTCAGACGGTTACTGATCCGAAAGCACTGTTCGTAGAATTTACTCTGCATCATTTTCGATTCAACATATTGTATGATACAGGGAGTTGAGATGTAGAAAATTATATATTATATTTCATCATTATCAGCCAAGAAATTATATGAATGCAAAAATTAAAAATGTGTAAAAAGGCTCAAAACTGGGTGAAGAAAGCTTAATTTGTAGAAATTAAAAGCGGGATTTTGCGATTTGTAAGCGCAGACTTTTATTTCCGCATCAAAAAACATTTAAAAGAAATCAATTGATTTTAAGTATAACAGTACAGCTATAACTAAAAGCAGGGTGGCAAGCACTTGAAAAGTACCGACTTGAAAACCTGGAGAAGACAAGGAATTTTCCCCAACCCTAAAAAGTCAAGGAAAAGTTAGGGAATTTTGCTGCAAAACCTTGAAGGTCTTTCTTCCGGCCGAAAAAGTTCAGTATTTTCAGCACTAAGTCGCTGTATCGATAAAAATTAGAACCTTCGTCTTGAGGTTTAGAAATATTAGAGTTTTCAATCTCAAGCGTCTTTTCGATAAAGTACTCTCGTGCATGAAAAAGTCAGGGCATTTTATTTTCAAAAACCCTGAAAAGTCGTGAAAAATTAAGGGAATTTTGAATTCCAGAAAACCTGTCGCCCCGTAATAGCGACAAAAATCTGGTTTATCTGTTTCGTACACTGATAAAAATAATTGTGTTCTTGTGTTACTTGTGGTTAATATATGAAAATAAATCACAAACTGACCCCTTTGTGTTGATTTTGGTACCTTTTTCGGTGAATTTAGCAAACTATGGAGAGACTTGAAACCTATGAGTCAACCAAAACCTTGGGTTATTTCGTGTTTTACTTCCTGTATCAACCAAACTTTTGTGTTGAGTTTTCTCTCGTCTAGATTCCGAAGAGTGTAGATTATTTGGATTTTATTTTGCGAAAAAGAACCAAGAGCATTCCAATGTTGCTAAGATTGTGTAACTTGCAGTCTTTCAACAAAATTACAGAAATAATGCAAAAAATTAAATTTATGGAGGAAGTTTTCGTCTTGAAATGGACCACTAGACAAGGTACGAATTTAAGCATTCTGATACATGTGTCCTGGTCAGAATTTCACGTAGAGCACGATTCGCAAAACGAAAATTACTTAAACCAACTCCTAACGAAGATATTAACGTTTTTATTTCACATTGGTTGCGAGGAATTTGAACTGCCCGCTCATAAGAAACTCAAATAAGCTCTAAGCGAGTCAAATCGCGCACTACAACGGTTTCAGCAAGCTTCTCAGTCGAGCAATGTTCATTTCCCACCAAGTTTTGTTCAAACTATAAGCAATTTTCTACAGGTGAGCCAAAGCGTCAAGATTGAGGTTGCCAGATTTGTATATCGTAGAGACTGTCATAATAACGTTTAGCGCGCTATGTGAATCACGTAGAGCATTGAGTTTTCATGAGCGGGTGATTTGAATTCACGCATCAAGAATCATTTAATATCTTCGTAAGGAGTTAATTTCGGCAATTTTCGTTATGCGCATCGTATTCTACGTGAAATTTCATTTAAGAAACATGTATCAGAATGCTAAAATTCGTACCTTATCCAGTAGTCCATTATAGTTTATTGGGAGTAAAGATAAAATTTGTTCAGATAATCCGTTTATATTTGCAAGGCAAACAAAGTTGCACAATCCTAGCGAAATTGGAATGCTCTTAGTTCCTTTTTGCAAAATGCATTCCACTTTTCGTTAGTTTTTGATCCCTCACGTAAAACACACCAATTTTACGCCATTCCTAATTAACCAGCAATGCAAATTTTTAAGAGAGTTCTTTAGGAAAGCATTAGGTACAGTTATCCGTTTTTGCCTGCTTTACCACTATTATCCCGGAAATATTTGTAAAACTATTGCACAAACGGCAACACTGTAGAAATGGTGCGGCCAGTGCTTGGCGCCTTAAAAGAGCGCCTCGAAAAAACCATTCCAATATTTGCCACCACCACGACCGCGCCGCAAGAGGAATACCTGTATACTTATTTTGTTTATGGAAGAAACAAACGCAGGATAGTGTAAACAATATTAAAAAATGAAAGAAGTGGATAAATAAATAAAAGTAAAAATTTGTGTCTATCTGTCCAAGGAAATTAAACAAACACAAGATCCACGATCCGGCGCGGCGTAGATCTTTCCTACTCTCTCGACCCTTCTCTTCTCTTCTCCTCCTCTCTGGTCGTCTTCCTCCTCTCTTCGCCCCTCAACACTTTTTCCTTCTTTATGCTTGGGCTTTATTTCATGTCTCTAGAAACTCCCTCTGTCTTGACCATCGCTCTAGTCTCACCGCCATTAGTTCTGAACTATTTTTCTTATTCTTACTTTGAGGTGAATCCGTAGCAGGAATAAGTGAAAATCGAGATCACCACTAAATTTTACTAACAAACAGGTTTCACTGTAAATTTTTTTTGCAAAAACACATCAATCTCGCTTATAAATACATTTTATCTATCAAACCTGAAAATATCTCTTTAATTTACCCTGTATTCAAAGTGAAAGTGTGTGGAATTAACCGTTCAAGTTGACGTACTGAATGCAATTTTTCGAGTTCGGATACTTTCAGCTTTATTTTAGGGTTCAAAAAATAATTTTTTGGTAAATAAACAGCTGAAAGGAGTCTCTAGAGATAAAGCAGGTCTGTTTCATTTGGAATGGAGCCAAACGTTTAAACTTAAACAAATATTTTAGCAAAATTTGTTCGAAATCTCGATGTTGTTCCGTTTACAGGTAGCTAACTTCAATTCATGGCCCTTCAATCTTTTCATTTCAGGTATACTTAAACGTTTCGATTATAGATACCAAACTGGTTTCAGATAATTACTTCATATTTCGATATATTCCCTACATCCAAAACTAATGGATCTCTGTTTGCAACGCACAGTGGATCGAGTCCATAGGAGAAGTCGGACAAAATTTGGAAACTTTAAACGCTCATAACTCCGTTTATACAAAACTTTGAGGTTCAAAATGTGGCTTCATTGGTTTTCTCGTGAAATTGTCTTCTTCAAGCACCCCTTGAAATTCAAAATGTGACGAAATTAACATCAAAATTTGAAGTTTAAGTCAAAAATTTCATGTCCGACCTCTCTAATTGACTCGATCTACTGTGCGACGTGGCAGCCTTATCATACTTCATTTTTTCATTGGAAAGCAAGTCAGCTTAAAAATTTCTTGAAAACTTCCTCGATATATCGTATCTATTCGCAGGATATTCCGTAGGAATTTCAATTAGCTGTATAGTCGACTCGTTTCTCTTTGCAAAAATAAAACAGAAGCAGAGATTCTGAAACACCACAGAGGAGATAAGTGGTTTCGTATCTTAGCCGTCGATATGCTATGCAATACATCGTGGTACTGCGGTCATCGCGCACACTATGCAAGGAACCCGGACATAGTTCCTTTTTTTTTGCATTAAGCATCTTTTGGAGAAAACGATGAAGCTGGAAAGAAGATGAATTTCAAACATTTTTCCACTCAAGACATCGAGAAAAAGGATTCAGGTCAACCCTGGTAAAAATTGGCAGTAGAATCTGGGTTCCAAAACACCACAGACCTACAGCCGGCTGTAAGATTTTCAATAGCTTCTATAGCCGGCTACACAATTTCTTATAGCCTTTTATAGCCGATGGCGATTAAGCAACATCCAGACGATAAAGTGTATGCTTAACGTTACTAATTACAGATGCTAGGACTGAGTGAGTTTTTGGAATACTGCTCTCTTTTTGGGCCGTAGTATCTTGATTTATTTTGCAAGGAAAGCTCCGTACTTTTGATGGATGGCTGCCATTACTAATATATTAGAGCGCCTTCAGTTTCGAATGATACTGTGCAATACCTCTGGTGTGAAATAGTTGCTTCAAGCGCCGTGGTACGCTGCGGCGCGGCAGGCGGGCAGCCAGCGCGAAACGCGCATTGGCGCCTACAAACCTAACAGGGATACTTCACGCGTTGCGCAATGCGTGAAGTATCCCTGTTAGGTTTGTAGGCGCCAGTGCGTCGCCGCTCCGCTTTGTGTTAGGCTCTGATATTTAATTTGGCGGATTCAGCGTTATTCAACTCATGATTTTGAAAAGTTTGCACATCCTGTATGGATTATTCTCATTTTAATTGATGAAAAAAAATATGTATTAAAGGAAAATACATATAATGTGTGTTTTGTAAATATTAAGGTGGTTCCGTATCAAACTTAATGATTTCCAGAGCACACAAATATCTACAAAATTTCTTATAGCCTTTTATAATCGATGGCGAAAAAGCAACAACCAGGCGATAAAGTGTAAATCCCGGCGATAGGAACTATAGCCCGGCTGCATAATTTTTTATCGCTTCGTATAGCCCGGCCGTATGATTTTCTCCGCATTCTACAGCCAGCTATATGATTTTCTGTAGCCTTCTTTCGCCGGCTATAGGAATTCCTATGGTATTTTGAAACGCAGCTCTTATCGCCAATTTTTACTAGGGAAAAGCGTTATTCCCAACAGTGGTCTACTAAATAGGGGAAAATAGTCAACAGTTATAATAACATCACAGATGCCACACTGGACTAACTTATAAGTGTGAAATCAACGTTTCCCCTTAAGGCGATTTAAACCTCCTACTCGCTAAGGAAACAAAAGTTAAATGGAATATAATTGGACGCTGAACGCATTTCAGTATAGTAACGATCAAATAATTTTTTGTCGTGCCGGAACTTTTTCGACAAGTTCATAACTACGATGTTCAAGGAAGAGGAGAAAATGAAAAACGAACTTCTAATTACACACGTCTGCCAAAAAAAAGAATTAAAAACGCTGGGATTATGATGGTTGATTTTTATGTAATTTTTTGCGCAGAGTCTGAAAATGACCTCAGTTTTTTACCCTACACCCACCAATTTTTTGCGAAATATTCCCCGAAAAATGAGTTTTTCAGAGGAACATTCAATTTTCCAGGAACTTGGTGGATGATTGTAACAAATCAAGGTCACTTTCAGATTCAGCAGCTCAAAGTACATTTTAAAAACGCATTGCATACGTGAACAATTTTCGTCATGTCTGACACCGAGGTTTTTCCGGTCAAATAGAAACCGCTCATTTACTGTCATGTAGAAATTGTCCGTTTATTTGACATCCAAGAGGAAGAGAAAATATATATTATTTATTTTTTCACTAGGGCTACACCTACCTATACTTTCTTATTACTGTTGGGGCCAAAGATGACGTGAACTTCTTCCGTCATTCTCAGATTTTTCGAGGAAACACATTTTCCAAAACGGAACGCCTTTTTTAGGTGCCAAAAAATGTGAGAAAACTGGTGGGTGATGGAAAAATTTGAAGCCACTTTCGGCTTCAGAATCAAATAGTAGGGTGGCCCCGATAAAAAAAATGAATAACACACATTTCCCTGCTTTCTTTATGATACACCTTAAATGAGCCAAGTGTTACGCATACTGATACGGGCGGTTTATAACATTCGAACGGAAAATCATCGCTAGTAGACACAGCTAGGGAAATTTTTGCGGCATGCGATGCATGATTCCACATGTTCTTTGAGCCATTTAATCCGAAAATGACTTTGGTCTAGTCACTATCATGCACCTAAGTAGCATTTTTCAACGGAAAAATCGCGATTTTATCGCCGGTTTTATACGAATCGGAGGATGGTGCTCAATATTGGTCGCACTGTTAGGTGCATGTAACCGTCCCACAGTAGCTTTGTCAAAAATCGGAAATTTCAAAGAGAAAATTCACCAAAAAAACTGTTGAACTGTGAGAAACCTATTTGGTTCCTTTTCAAGAAAAAATGTCACAAATTGCACTCTTGCAAAAAATTTTCGCTTTGTTTTGGCAAAAAATTTTTACACGAGTTTAGTGCTTGTGTCGCATATGATGCAGTTTATGTAGTGTCAACATCAAGTGATTTTCAGAATTTAACAAAAATGAGGTGTCAACTTTTTGTATAATTTGTTCAACGCAAGTTGTACATGAATTGGACGTATGAAGACCCACAAGAGTTTCCTAACTCGTACATTTTGACAACTATTGTGTTTTTGTAAGGGGTAAATTGAACAATCATTGCTACTATGCGTAGATTACTATGTTTATTGGTAATCGTATCCTCAGCCGTGAAGCAACTGTGCTCTTTCTAAAGTTGGGTTCATACTACCTACCTATTTTCACGATTCGATTTTTTTTTCAAGGTTTCAAAGTGTTTGTCTTAGAAAAAATTGTAACACGTCATTATAAACGATTTTTTTTTATTTTCATCCGTGACAGTATTTACACAATATACATAAACAGACAATGATACATTTACTCTAAATGTTTGCGATACCTCTGTTTTTGGAGGGATATTTATTTTTTCCAGGAACTTTGCTTTTGATCACTCCTGGTAAGATTTCAACGTTGCATTACTAATCAAATCCTCCGTCGAGTTCAGTGGCTATGGAATTCACAAATAAATGTTGAACCCATAACAATCAAAAAGTGCACCTTTTTCAGAAACGCTGAAATTGTAATGATCGTTTTTTTTTGTCTATGGTAATGTTCTTTCATTTCTAAACCACCGATTATGGACTTTTGGACCATCTCCAGGGACTTAGATACATTGATTTAGTAATAACGAAACAGAGGTCATTTGTGTACATTTACAATGAGTTCAGAAGTATGATCAATTTTCTTCAATTCTTCCCTCCTCCCCCCGCCATACCTCGAGGTTTTCTTAAGTAACTATTAATATAAAAAAGAAAAAAAATGTAACAAAAATGTATTCAGTAACCTACAATTTAATAATTGCACCATCGATAATCTCTCTTCAGTACTTAACTCTCATCAGACAAAACTTAAACGGAGAGGTGAAAATGGTTGAATTCGTGACGCATTGTGACGGAGACGGTAAGTTTGTGTAGCAAGAACCACAGTAAATTCTCATGCATTGACTCTAACCTCAGAAAATGAGATGAGGGAAGAGGCCTACCAATAATTTCCAAATACGACAACTTTTAACGTTGCAAGGGTGCAAAAATCAAACACCTCAAGCTTAGGTGTATCAGTTGGTATACCACATTCGGTATCAGTCGGTTAGGTATATCACAAACTCAAACATTTTCATGAGGCCTCTCTCCACCTGCGAAATAATACAAATAACTACCCACAGAGATCAGTTTTTAGACTAGGGAAACAAACAAAAATAAGATCGTTGATTTCTAATTTCAATTTACAACGCACAGACACAATCGCATCCAATCAACTGAAAGTTTACAGGTAAGTACAGAGTGGTTAACAATTCACCATTAACCAGACCATCATAAAAATGCCTGAACAAAATGAGAAACGATAATTTTTACCGTGAAAATAATCTTCTTTCGGCTGAATTTTAATCTTTCAAGTCGCTGGCCACTTAAAATTGCACGACAATAGTCTTTCACGAAAAAAGACATAAGTCAACTATTAATTACAAGGTAGACCAACATAATAAAAATCAAAGTGTGATCCTCAACATTGAGGAAAACACATACTAGGTACAGTTTTCATTATTTGCTCAATTCAATGGTCTCCATATCCAAAAAATATTTCCGTCCCCACTCCTATCCCTGTCTTAAGCCAATTTGCACAGAAGGCACCAGGAAAAAGTCTAAGTACTTGAAATCCTTGGAGAACAATGCATATTAAATCCATAAAATGTTGAGATTTCTTAAAATTCAATTTCAAAAGCTCATGAATTCAGTCGTGCATTTTTTCACATTACCAAATCCTTTATCAGGAGGCATGCCGCTTTGTTTGACACTTACTTATCATTCAAATCGTACCGGACCATTTAATAATGTATTCGCCATCTAATCTAACATTACATCGATGTTCAAGCGAGACAGCGCGATCTCTATCCGTACAAGGATTGAATTTTAACAGAGATGAGAGAAAAAATTTGTCTCGTACACTGGTCTTCGTGCATACATTATTGTGAAAGTAAATCCGTAGGTATGGAGGTATCTATTTATCTACTCTCAATTCAATTTCAGAATCTCGAAGAGATTGAAATTTTTGAAATAAATGCTTGTAAACTTTACAAATAATTCCAAAACGCCTCTTTTTTGCAAATAAAATTCAAAAAGTTTCACTCCTCGGAATGGCATAACAATTTCTTCGAATTAAGCATTACTTTCTTCCCAATGACCTGAGATTGAAACCGGAATCAACCACGTACCACAAATCCTCATAGCGAGAAATGGTCTTGATATTTCACACCAAAAATATCGGTACACTCGAAAGGATTCGATGTGGAACTCAAGATGTGGGGTGCTCTTCATGAAGCACACGAGCTGGAGGTTCCACCTGCATGTGTGTTGGCCCACTAGCGCGGTGCGCGGGATTCGTCGGAACTAGAAGGATCCTGTTCAAAGCACTGATGAGTCTATTCAAAAGCACTTATCAGACATAGCATCATCCTCGTTACAACTGTCGGTCTCCTCGCCGTCCTCGGAGGTGCCGGAGGAGCGCGGAGGTTCGGGGGATCTCCTCATGAGGCTGTCGATAGTGAAGGTGGACTTCTTGCTGAGGTTGAGGATCTCCTTACTACAATCCTCCTTGGTGAGCCGTATGATCTCCAGCTGGTTCCGCTCGGGCTTCTTGCTGAGGTTGATCACCCCGCAGTCCTCCGGGTAGGGCTCGTTCTCGCGGGAGATGAGCTCGATGTCGACCGAGTTGAGCTTCCGGGTGAGGTCGGAGAGGTCCTGCCCGATGAAGCAGTGCGGGGGCTTCTTGCTCAGGTTCATGCCCAGCTCGGGGTTGTCCTCCTTGAGGATCTGCTTCATGAGCTTGCTCACGTCGATCGGCTCCGGGAATATGGATTGGTCGTTGAGCTGGTCGAACGAGATCGGCTGCTTCCCGCTCTCGCTCGAGAGGTAGCCTCCTGGCGATTGTGGGTACGTCGGGGCCGTCACCGGCGAGAACCTCTGCAACAGACAATACAAATTTTGTCAATTATTTTCTTGAAAAAATAAATACTTAGGGTTTTTTTACATATATATAAAGCCGCTTTTATAGCGCTCTCTGGCGCTCTGCGACACCCACCCGCCAAAGTCCCCTATCCTCCCAAAGCCCTTCTGGGAGTTGGCTCACCCTCATTTCTTCTAAAGTTTCTCTTCTTAGGGTTTTTTTTATGTGTACTAAAAGTGACATGTCATTGAAAATGAAAGTATCGAACATCGATTTGAGGATTATATAGATCAATCTACGATATATAGTGGACTTCGACATTTTTTGTTGGTAGACAATGTGCGCTACCAATCACGGAAAAAACAAGTTAGCGTTGAGCCCTAACAGTCCTAACACTCTAGGTAAAATAGTGCCAGCACGACTGGCGATAGTGCTGAGCCCTGTAGCTTTAGGGTCCAGCCCTACAGATTTAGGAGCCAGCCCTACAGTTTTAGGGTCCATCCCTACTGCTTGTAGTTGGCGCTATTTTACGTAAAGTACAAGGGATCAGCGATAAGTCGTTTTTTCCGTGATGAGAATTAATCGATAGGTAAACAGCGCTTTTCTGTGAAGTGACCGGAAAAATGTGGGATCCAAACACCATGAATTGGTTAATTTATCCTGGATAGCCTTTTAAGCCAATGTGTTGATAAGTCCTATGTGTTTCTCTTGAAGTCTGTGTTTATGCAAAGGACAATGGACATACTCTCTGTATTCACTAGAATTCGCAGCTTCTAAAAAAAGGAATCCGCTCCAAAGTTCAACTAAAATCCGCAACTTCCATGTCGGCGAAAAAAGAGTAGATGATACTGAGTCATCTAACTCCCCTCTAATTCTCATCAGTGAAATTTTTGCGCTTTGCAGGTGTTTAAAAAACTTGTTAGTATGTAAAAGTTGTCAAATGAACTTAATCACCTGACGTGGAAGAATCATCGACCGATTGATACCTATTATACTTCGCCCTGATAAATTGCAGAGATATTCATGAAAAAAAGTGATCTGTATTTTATAAACCGCACGCATTCCTCCTCATTGATTTCCTCGTCATTTTTCTAATATCAGAGGGAGCCTAAGCTCTAGAACCAAGTGCTGACTGAAAGCCGACGATTATGCAGATATCTTCCGCGGGTCTATACCTAAGCACCGACTGAAAATGACGGATGCCGCGAAAAATCTCTGAAAACTCTTTTCCTTATCGCGGAAAAGCTCAACGATAAAGGAGAATAATTCAGATGCTGCGGTCCGAATTTGAGCTGTACACCTTGTCAGTAGTCTACTTAAATTATGAACTAATAGACAGCGATCGTGACTCCTAATACAACGGCTTAGCGTCAGAATTATTCGCATGATTTCAAAGTGTCTATAAATTCTAATCGGCACAATGTCTCGATGATCCAAGAAAAAAAATCTTCCTCTGAATAATTTATTCAGAGCTATACATCTCATACTTCGGTGTGGACCTCGTCGTGAAAGCTTTTGACCGGTCAATTCATATAGGGCATTATTAATCGTATAAGGGCTGCATTGGAATGTTGTCTTATCATAGTGGGGGTTTTGGCCTCGAAGTTGCACCTTTATTTCACTTTTATTTTCTTACCTCTACCCCCTCTTTCTTGTCGTTCTTGATTCTTGTCGGAGCACCAGGCCCCTCCAAGAATCGATACATTTTCATTGGTTTAAGTAAATAGAGAAAAAATTATGTTGGCAATTTGCTGGATTCGTCGATGCCCGCATGTACTTCCATCCCCTATCTCCCTCTTGTTATTAACTATTCACCAAAACATTTAGACAGGAACTCGAGTATCTATCAGATTTTGAACATCCATTATAGGGTGGATTTCTCAGATTTTGAACAGAGGGTGGATTTCTCAGATTTATCATGTTCTGACAGAGCCAGAAATGACATTTAGACTTAGAAAAACGATGGAACAGGAAATACGTTCCCGGCGGAAAAAATATTTGAAGTTGGGCTTCGACAAGAGACATGAGTAACAAGAAATTCCTGTTCTCGCGACATCGAAGTAGGTATCGCTTTTGACATTTGGATTACAATTGCAATAAGGAACCACCATCGCTGGCACTCCCATAATAGCACCTTTCTCCATAGGGAAACCAATGATATATATGTTGTTTCTAAAATGAGCCAGAAGTAGTGGTTCCTTATTGCAAAATGTGGTCCATTTGGTCACTATTTCGCTCAACGGAGACCGAGAGTCGTCTATAACTCTAAATTGTAGGTTTTCCGCCTGCTCTAAGATTTTTCAAAAAACATAGAGATCTACTGAGCAAACGATGGTGGCGCCACGTCGGTGCGTGGTAAAAAATCGCACTGATCACGTCATAGTGCATGTCTTAGTAATTAACCAATGCTGCGCGGCAACATGGGGACAATTGGGCGACTGTTTTCGTAGCATGCGAGAAGACTGTTCGACTCAAAAACAAGCGACGCGACGCCAGTCCACAGCCCACAGCACAGCAAGCGATAACTTAATTGAAAAAACAAACTAACGCGCAAACAAACAAAATCCAATAGCACTCAGATTCAGGACTCTGGTTGGTTGCATTGTTCGTGGTATTCGCTTGATTTGTGACTGTTATCCTTCTCCGAAAGGACCCTCATTCGCGCAGGCAGCAGCGCTTTCGAGCAGTCTCAAGGAATCATTTCATGTTTGATGACCTACTAAGAGATCTCCCAAGTTTATACTTCTGAACGAGGTTGATATCCATTGAATTTTCCTAGCCTTGAAATGTCAAGTTTTTATAATTATAAAAAAATAATAAAAAACATAAACTCTAAATAATGACTCAAAAATTGTATTTGTAATTGTTTTATGATTTGCCGACTCTAACTTCATGACATAGAGGTACCACATTACATAAGGGAATCCACGTTAACCACCGGGCAGCGTAAAGTCCGAACTGGGAGCTACTGCATTTGTGAGAATGGGTCCGCCTTCATTTGACGAGATAGGCAAGACGAGCTCCGGAGAGCAGTAATAGTGGTATGTAGGCGCCTTAGCCTTATTGACAGAGAACATCTATCTACAGCCTGTCATTTTAATAACACTATTCAGACGTGATGGAACCTGCCTTTTCCTATCCTGAAAAATGAAGGAAAATTAGTTCGATGCAGGATATCGTGAGGTATTATGATGCAAGTTTCGGCATATCATGTAATTTTTCGCTTGCTATCAAATATTATTTAACTTCACTGGGAATTTTTCCATTTCCTGATTACGAAAGTTGCAATCACAAGACACAATAACGATAAAGAACGCATGCTAAGTTGCAGTGACGTCATCACTTAAGTTATTATCATTTACTTCTTGTCTCTTCTTCCGAAAGGCTCACGTCAACCAATAATAATTATCCCGAGTCTTTAGTGCCGCCTCTCGGATCCTCTCTTTGGAGAATCTTCTCGAGCATTTCGTCAGCCGCGAAAATATTTAAAATTATTCGTCAAATTCTTGAGCGAGTTATTCAAATCATCACTGGTAAGTGAACCTATCCAGTGAATTCATTCGCAGTGAAACGTTTTTCGCATGGTTGCCATAATTTCATTTTTGAGTAAGAGCCTCATGCAACGGGCAAGGTATCGGTTGTGCGACTCACCGGTGAAGAAAGGATATTCCAAAACGTCAGAGATCGATTTGCATATTGTTTAGAGTACATGATAATACTCAAATCAAGCACACTATTTTTCTTCCAATTGCAAAAAAAGGAAGAGAGAGGGGTAAGAGAGGGAGAGATGGACATTTGTGATCTAAACGAAAACATGACAATCAGAGCAGGGGTGGATGCTGATTATTTCCAAACGCTTCCGACTTGTTCACAGAAGATTATTTTTCTCTCTGTTTTTCGATCGACCGAGTTCAAATCTTTTCCGGATATTAATCTCTACGGTCAATTTTAAATGTACGCCTCGATTTACGGATGGATTGCGGAAGGTCGCTCTTGTCAAACATTTTTTAGTTGCTGAGTCGTAAAATTGAAGGAAAAAATTCTCAAATAATGGTTGATGGTTCCTCACGTTTTATAAGAAAAAATGATGTCCTACGACGATAAGCGGTACCTATTGACAGTTGACTGTCATTTGCGGTCATAACGGTTTTTTTTTTCGCACACAGTGGTATTATTTGAATTTGTTCAGCATAAGCACTTTGATACGCTAAATTTAAATAGAGGTACGATGTGAATGAAGAATACTTCCAATGATGATCTCAAAATTTCATTTAAAAACTTCGATGAATGGACGTTTTTAAAAGAGACCCCGTTCACGTGGGCTTCCACAGATAGTGCGCAGAAGCGCCCTAAAACCTGTTGAATACCATACGACACACAATCTGGTTGAGTTGATTTGATTACAGTACCTCTTCTTCACGTCATTATTGTTGTAGGTGCATTTAACTTATTCAATATTGATTTCGACCAAAATATCCTAATTTTAGGCTACGGATAAAAGTGGTACGTCGCTACAGAGTATCACGGAGAAATATGAATCGCACCATTACAGAGAAAATTGCCCATGTCATGCACGAAAGATTAGAATGACACATGAAACCTGAATAAAATTTCATTATTTCGACACGGACTTTCTTTCTTTTCGTTTTTTTTTTAGTCATCGTGGTGACGGTTCTTTCTTCGCGACAAGGAAAAAGTTATCTCAAGAACGCTCTTTTTTGTCTCGCCGAAAAAGATTCATTATAACAAGAAAAATAATTGTTGAAGTAGGCACTAAGAAAATTTTCTACTTGTGATTGTGATTTGATTCCTCCGTGGGAAAGTAAAGTTTCAATGCCTGGGACGCTTTGATTTTCCGTGTCTCTTCTCTCTAAGCGTTGCATGTCTCAGCAACTTATCACTCCAAGGTGGAAAATGGATGAAAACCAATTTTAGAAACGAGCAATCTCCACAGAAAATCGTCGACATTGCGGAAGGTGCAGGTTTGAGTACAATACGCTGCTAAAAACTGAAGTTTACAGTCAATGAGGCATGATCTAACTACCTATTTAAACACAAACGCTGTGTAATTACCTATTCAACAAGTTTTGAAAATCGGCCGATAAGGATCTCATTATGCCTAGATTCGCTATTCTTGCAGCCTCACATTGTTTTATCGACGTCAAAGTTCGTCATTAATTTGTTTTACGTCAACGGAGTAATCAAAACCAAAGTGTTTCGAAAGATTATGAACACCTCGCTGGCAGATTTGCGAATCAAGGCCGTTTAGAGCAGAGGAGGTTTTTTGAGGTAGCTCGACTTCTTTGGGACTTCAAGGCTAAATGGGACCAAAATTATGAAAATATACCACGTTTTTAGTACAAGAAAAGACATGTAAAAAGACATTTCGACGGTGAAACTACCATACCACGTAGCTCGTTCACGGTGTTGAAAAATCTCCGTTCCAATTCAATTTTTTTGAAGGAGAACGAAACGATATAATTTCTTGAAATGTTCAGAGTTTTCTTCGCACAGGAAAAAATGAACAGGGAAGTTTTTAAAAATTACCTTTGAGTTGTTTTTCATTTGAAAAATGAAGTAAGACAGGAAGTCTACAGTGTTGCAAACCGAGATACGCGGCCAGTGGCGTGGCATGAATTTCGATATATCGATTGTTATGCCATTTAAACCTATGGAAAAGGATCGATAAACAGGGTGTTCGCAGCGGACACCTTAATAATCGATTCTCTACCGTAGGTTTAAATGGCATAACAATTGATACATCGCAATTCATGCCACGTCAATGTACGCGGCCTGACACTTTCACCGTCGATTTGCTTTCCAATTGTAATTTCATATCATATTGGTGCATTTTTGAAAGTTCCTTTTATTAAGTTACGGTAATTGCGGTTTTGTGATTTCTATATGCAGATGACTTATCTCTCATTCTCCTCTTTTCTTTCTCCTTTTTGCAATTACATTGTGCAATGATTTTTATAGCGAGATTAAGTTCGCTACATCTAATAGTGCTTTTTCCGCCTATGGGTGAGTTATTCTCTATGTGTCCATTATACTAACAATACGTGATTTTCAATTTTCGTCATCGGATGATCAGTAGTCTTTGTTCTATCAGGTAATTTGTGCTCTTTTCTCCTTTGTCCTCACAATGTGTAAAACTAGCGTCAGAAAATTAAAATATCCTTTCAGACAAGCGCATCCTGTGCGAACAGGTAGATACTCATTCAGGAGAGGTTTTCGAGTACAGTCTGTCAACTTGACAGTCACACCACCGTGTTAAGTGCATCAGAATACACTGATGTGTACCTACTTGAAGTTCACGTCACGAACATATTAATGAGTTGTCGGGCGATATTAATCGATTTGTTTTTAAGAAAAAAAAAGAAAAGAGCCGTCTTTAAAACGAAGGAAACTATCGAAAACTGATCAATCGCCGTTGTAGTTCCAGCGAGTCTCCTCGAGTGAAGAGTGAAGGAGAAAAGTCACTGACAATGAAAGGATGAGTAGTTTGAGCGGCGTTGCCAGAGGAGCAGGAAAAATTACCCATCGCTACTGCTTTGAAATTTTCGAGGGTCACTCCTCCGGACTCAAATTTTTCGAAATTTGATAAACTTCATTCGTGATTGTGCCTTCCTCCTCCCTTTCCTGAGAAATTCCTAGCTACGCCACAGATGCGCGGTGACTGATAAGCAACTCTTCGAAAATTCGCAATTTGATAATGCCGAGGTGAGCAATTTACTTGGCGGGTTCGGGAGTTTTTTTTTTGTAAATTATTATATGTTTGCCCAGAAGTAGATTGGCTCCAAATTTTTATGGGGCGGGCCCCTCCGAAGGTACACTTAAGGGCCTTGCCTGGAAAGGGTTCTGGGGTGTTCTCCCGGTGTTCTCACAGTGTTTGGAGCAATGCGTGAAGTATTCACGCAGTCTTGTAGGCGCTATGGGTTTCACGCCGACGACCGCTGCTGTGTTTGACGCAATGCGTGAAGTATTCGGGCAGTCTTGTAGGCGCTATCCGTTTCACGCTGACCGCAGTGACCGCCCTCTGTTTGATGCAATGCGTGAAGTATTCATGCAGTCTTGTAGGCGCTAATATGGGTTACATGCCGACCGCCGCGCCGAGGGTTTCTCCTTTTCATCTCACGTTCTCGTCATCATTTCTCTCTCAGTCACGCCGTTCTTGGCCGAATTGCGTGTTTGGTCTCTCTCTTAACTCGATTAATTAAAGGTGCTGTCTCTTGTATCACTAAGAGACGACAAAATTAGAAATTACCATACTCTCAGGAAATGAGAGATTTTGTATGTAATTTTTTTCTAAATCCGATTTTTTTACACCTACATTTAAAAAAATTTCAAAATTTGCCGCCTCCTAGATTCGCCGCCATGGGCCGCGGCCCATGTGACCACCCCCTTAATCCGGCCCTGCTCGTATAGAAGTAAGGAAATAGGGAAACACGAACCTGATACTGTCTTGAGCGCTGTCGGCGACGCCTCCTGAAGTTGCCTCCCTCGAACATGCGGTCGGCAATGACAGGGTCGAGCGTCCAGTAGCATCCCTTGCCGCGGGACTTCTCCCGGTCCTTGGGGATTTTGACGAAGCACTCGTTGAGGCTGAGGTTGTGTCTGATGGAATTCTGCCAGCCCTCCCGGTTATCCCGGTAGTAAGGGAACCTATCCGTGATGTAGCGGTAGATCCCTGCCAGGGTCATCCTCTTGGTGGGGGCGGAGTCTATGGCCATGGCGATCAACGCCACGTAGGAATAGGGCGGCTTCTTGCATGCTGAGTTCTCCGCCGAGCAGACCTGACTGCTCTCCGTTCCGTAATTGCTCTGAAACAAGGGGTAACGAAAGAAAAATTAGTAGGCTGCGCTCAAAATTAATATCTATAGTGATTCAAGAGGCGATTCCATCTTTATTTCATCACCTTCCGGCCATTTTAATATGGTTGACTATCTTCTATTTCAAACGACAAATTATAGGTGCGCCTTCAATTCAGTGGATATGCAATTTGAGCTACTCGGGTGTTGATATAGTTGTATCACGCAGTTTGGTGATGTAGCTATGGTGAGAGCGGGTTCGATGGGTATGAGATGAACGCACAGTTCGTCACCTCCTGGCCAAAGTATCACAAGCGCCATGTAACGTTTCAAAATTTCAGCCGCTAGTACATTTTTTACAGACAGAATTGCTGGTTGATTCCATTTGAAAATTTCACTGTATTTTATCGGTAGCACAAAGAAAATCAGTGTAATTTTCGGACAGCTTCATTGATCAATTTCTCTGTGAAAAAACAAAATGACGGCGGAAATTTTGTAACTTTGCCTGGCTCTTGTGATACTTTGGCCGGAATGTGACGATTTTGTCACCTTCCGGCAAAAGTATCACAAGCGCAATTTACGTCTAGACGCTGTGATGCCGGACATCTCAATATTGTTTCAATTTTTTCTAAAATTGTTTTGCACATTCTTTCACGTTCAAGGATTAATCTGAATAAAAAAAGAAATATTGGATCAAATTTTCAAGTGACTGCTTATTAGTTTTTCCGTAAAAAAATCTGGCAAGCTTAAGAGTTAGGCAACATAGCATCTGAGCTTAGTTGACGCCTGTGTTACTTTCGCTGGAACTTTACGATTTAGAGGCCGTCTATAAATTGCGCAAGGCACCTAGGTTTGGTTTCCAAAAAATTTTTTCGGACCGTACAACACGTGCCACATTTGCACTGGAAAAAAACTCCGGCCGTGGAAGCCGTACGTACGGACTAGATATACCGTCCGCGTTCCGGGCGTAGCACCCGGAATAGTTGAAGCCATGACTCCAGCACCCGGAACTTTCGGCTTCTGAGCCCGGAACGGACGGTTTGTCTATATAGGCCGTTACTTTTTTTTCACTGCGGAATTTAAGAATTCGGCTATATCATATGTGAAATCCTCCTCCTGGCGACTTACATGTTTATCCGCATTTTTGGCACTGGAAATAAAATAGATCTCATTTTTGACGGTAGTAATAATGAGGTCGGATTAATTTACCAAAAAATTTGGAGGTTCCGCTAATTTCCATCGCAGACAGGTTGCGAAACAAGCTGCCCAAGATAGATCACCAAAAAGAAGGAGAGGCGAGATTCGGCCAAAAATTAAGGCCCTATCATAGTCTGCTCTCGAGGAAAGCTCTCAAGCACCTGTTCGATAATCCATCCGACGCGAGCTATTTATAATAACAATTAAAGAGCGATAAAAAGCTGTGCGAACTCAAGGAACTTAATCGGACCGCGGGAAGGGGGAGGGGGTTAGATAGCGTTAATGACTGTTAGTATCAAGTACTTTAGCTTGGAGCTTTGCAGACAGGCAGACTCTATGTACAAGTACGAAAGCTGTTGCTTTCTCTTTTTTCCTTAAGCGTTGTTGCATTTCGTCTGTCTGCAATTTAATTGGATTTTTCTTTACTCAATCTCCGCACCTCGAAACTTTCTTCAGTCACGCTGCTTGTAAATGAAAATTTGGGGACGCTGAGAACATGGGTGGATTTACATATTTGCCGCCCCCACGACTTTCCTACCGTAGATGGGGGATGGTGGTCATGCCTCAACCACGTAACATGTCGCGATTCTCGAAAGTTGGCAATTCTGTTTTTCCTCCATCTGAATGTATATCAAACAATCGATTTCAGGGAGGCAGCTTGCCGCGCCGAAAATCGAGCTTTTTAGTGGATTTAAATGGAGGAGAAACAGTATTGCCAACTCGCAAAATCGCCACTGCTCATTTAACTAATGTGATCGATGAAGCTCAAATAGATGTCCAAATCGGAAAATCTATTGACTATGAACTCAGTCGCTAAACCCAACGCCAGCATTTTTTGAGAGACTCGAAATTATCGAAGAACAACTTGCAGAAAGTGTTTCAATACGAACCCCGAAATTTATTTTCATGATTAATGGTATCCTAACATATTCCGTGTTAAAGTTCTTTCCATCATTTTCCAAGGATAAAGTGCTTCATCGCGCACCAGGTTAGCTAATTAGAATTTTAGAAAACTTTAAAAATACCTCTTTTTTAATTCCTCGTCAGATGTACAGATGTTGAATAAATATGTCATTTCAACGAGAAAAATTTGGAAGACTTCCAGAAACGATCAACAGGATTGTTAAATCGCAATGAGTCTCATCATCGTCACACATTGCATCATTTTTTAAACCCGTTACATCATGTTAATCGACTTTAAAATAACAACATTCATTTTTTATGCATGCGGTGCGGTGCGCGGCGTAGGTCATGGATTCGAAATAAGCGTCAGAAGATGACGCTGTTGCGTTTGCAAAATATTCGTCGGGGAAAATTTTAGCAGCTGTTATAAAACGAGGAACTGGCCGGAAGGGGGAAGAAGAATCGGATTTTGCCGATTGTGGGATATTGCAACCTTGAGATCATGCCTTTTGCGATACGATGGACTCATAATATTTTTCAAATATGCATGAATTGCACGGCTCATTTTGGCACCGTGGCGTGAAGTTTACACTTTTCAAAAATTTGTAGGTATAGTGTCTCTCCATACTAACGGGAAGACCAGATTGACTCATAAAATTTTAGGTAAGCTATTGTAAGGGGACTCGTTTACGTTTACGGGTGTTTCCTGTTGAAGACCACTCATTTTAGCCATTATAAATGAGCTGTACCAATAGATAAACCATTTAGCGTCAACCCTAAATTATCAAATTAAAACATAATTTAGGTCATCCTGAATTCTTATCATGTGCGAATAAAAGTTCGCGAATGAGTGTTTTCTTCATGCTTGGATACTTATACATATCCCAAGCTTACTCTGCCCACTACTTCCGTTGGTATATGGAAACACGCACTTTGAAACAATGAGATTATTCCTGTTGTTTGCATGAGAAATTTCTATAGTAGCATCTACAACAAGAATTTCCGTTAAGTAAGATTACTTGGATGTGTTCAACTGGAAATCCAGAATTAGCCCGCATTTCACGTTATCGAATTGCCTTTTTTAGCATCAGAGAACTAAAATACCTAGCGCCTATAAACATTGAATTTATCATAAAATATACTCGCAAAATCTCAATTTCCTGCGTTGCTTAGTGTGCTGTTGCAAAAATAAAACATCGATGAAAATTAGGCAACATCTGATGTTGATGCAGTTAAGCTGATTCTGATAAATTCGTCCGTTTGTCTTCGAAATTTTAGCTTAAATTGCGAACAAAACTCTGTGAGAAACACAAAAAAATATACATCATCTTCTTGAGAATTCGTCATTGATAAAAAGAAATTCGGCATTTTCTGAATGCTCTTACTGCGTTTTCCCCCAACATGGCAGCATTATACTGTCTTGCTTAAGAACGCCGTATGAGCCATCAGGCGTTTCCAAATTTCCTTCTACAAATCACGAATTTTCAGGAAAATTTGTGAATATTTCTACTCCGATTTTTTACAGGATTTCGTCCGTATATAAATCTAAAAATTCTGAAAATTCAATGAAAAATATTCATAACTTTCTTTAAAAATAAACAGAGAAACAACTTAAAACGGGACTAAGGCCACAAATAATAAAAAGAAACACATAAAATAAAAGTGAATCTCACAATAACAACGGTGAGGCTCATAGTGTCCTTTCTTTTAATTTTTCTTGTTTTGCCGGTTGAAAATGCGGGTGTGATCCCTGCGAAACGTCCCGGGTTTCTTATTTTATTTTATGTGTTTCTTTTCATTATTCGCGGCCTTAGTCCCGTTTTAAGTTGTTTCTCTGTTAATGTTTCGGGCCGATTAAGTTACTTTTTTTTAAAATAAATACTTTCGATGAAAAAATTTGGCAATATTCGAATGCTCTTGCGTCGTTTTTACGAAACACGACAGTATACTACCCACTTTACAGAGGGTTAGGAATGTGTCATCACCCGGCAACACCACCTTTGAGAACAATCATTCATTTCATCCATTCCCTACTCCATGACAACGCTGTTTGCCAATCACCCCCCGCCCCCCGCCCCCGGAGGGTGAGGTAAGTGAAGAGGCTAGAAGGAAAGCAACACCATGAGAAAGGTAAACACGAAAGGAGGAGAATGGAACGCACACAGCACACGGCACGTAAGGGGCGACTGTTAAAACAGAGGGTTGTTGATTTCGTCCACACTTCGTATGAAGAACACGGTTGTGAATCACCCCCGGTTCACCTAGAGTCGCAAATACCGCGACGCCACTGCGCGCCGCAAGATTACACCCCAAACCTTCAGGTGCGCATCCGCGAGCGATTAAGGGTGGATCCTCACCACTTTTAGGGCAGATTTTCTAGTCCGTCCATCAGTGAGGGCTGTTAGAATTTTTTTCGGCGCGTATACGTAGCATACCGCTTTTGCGATCGTTTCGACCCTCTATGTATCGAGTGCCTGAGTTGCTTACCGAAAAGTGACTAGCAGGCTTGCTCTGAATCTTTGAGATCTTGGAAAAAAGTTACTAAGGCTTCAATCTTTTAGGTTGATTGATTTTCGTTATTCTATGTATTTTCTTAATGGAAATCCTAGAGATGAGCGAGCTCCATTATTTAGGTTTTTTTTTTTTTTAATATTTATAAAAACGCGCCACGCTGTTAAAGTATGCATATATAAGAAAATCAAACGAACTGATTCGAAAATGGCTGAGCAGTTCAGCCATCCTTAAATATGAATATCACTCCTCCATTTTGTTTAAAACGTCTATCACACATCTATAAGCCTTACTCTGTGCTTGGATGACATAAAGGCGTAACTACACATTGAGATGAGCCCGGAAAAGCATTGAGTTGTATGGACGACAGGGTTCATTGCAGAGTGTAGTTACGCACTTGTGTCGGGAAGGCGACGATAAGGCAACCTTGCTTCTGATATTTCATTCACTTTTCCACCCTATTTTGATAAAACTCAAACTTTTGACTATTTAAACAACCAAAAACTTATCTACAACTGATAAAGCGATAACATATAGTACTAACCGAAGTATAGACTCCATTGCTTCCCCAGCTGTCTGAAGATCAACATTTTTATCATTTATAAAAAAAAAAAAAAAAAAAAAAAAAAAAAAAAAGCGAGGACCACTCGGTATTAAATACATCATGTCCTTCTATTCAGGTGGATTAGACTTATTATGATTAGTCCTCAATTTTTCAAAGTCCGTCTTCCTTTTACTGTTTAATGTGTTACAGAAAGCACTATGGACATTGCACGACTTATCATTCTTCCTCTTCAGCGAGTGGAAGGAGGGGGAGGGGAGTCAGAGCATCTGCAGATTATAATGTGATGACTTAATTCCCATAAAAAGATAAAAAAAATAATAAAAAAAATCCTTTGACCGATCGTTTTTCAGCTAAGTAAATCAATTACGGACGCAGCTCAAACAGATTTACGTAGGTGCACGTATCAGCAAAAGAAGTTAATTTGTGAAGATAGTGCTATCTACTAGGTCAAACTGGACTGATGCAAAAGAAGCATGGTAAAAAATGAAAATAATCAGAAAACATGGAAATTAAGAAGTGCCGAAGTTTAAGCGTTTATCTCCGTGGAGATGATGTAATGAATCGCGGATTTAGACTTGTAGCTGCACGGAGCTGTAAAATTGGCGATGAGATTTTTTACTTTTCGCAACCTACTATTTCTCATGTATTACATTCTAGGGAGGAAAAATGAAAACGACATGAGCAAAAAAAACTCCGGTAGAAAACTGAAGGACTTTCGAATTTTTGCTGCAAGTATATTTTTCATATGAATCACTTGATTTCAAAAGGGAACAAGTCCTTTTTTACATGAGCCTTGGCTTGCATAAAAGGTCGTACTAACTAAGACTCATCGAGCAACGGACCTGTTCCCTTTTGAAAACAACTGATTTTATATACCTATGAGTCAGTATTTTTTATATACATTCGCACAAACATTGTTCAATCACGTTGCGGTGTTACACACTTTTTTCTACAAAAAATTCCTAATAAACTATGAAAATTCTTTGAACATAACAGGGAAATCTGTGAAAGAATATGAGAAACTCATCAGTAATCATTTTCAGAGAGAATGTGTCAAATAACATCATGTTATCGTCACTGAAAAACTTCCATATTTTCCATTGAAAGATAAAGTAAAAAATTAGTCAGCGTCAAAATCCTTTTTTTATCTTTTATAAATTCTACATTACCTTTAGCTTCAACGCAGGTTCAAGTTTTGCCTATCGGCGGTACTTCTTATTTTTCAAAAGATTATACGCGAAATTACAGGCACAGTTATAGAAAAAATGTTAGTCTCCTAAACAATTGACATTCGAAAAATATGATGAGAAAATGACTTGAATACGCGGAAGTAATTTGTCTGTTTCATTTTATTTCATGATTTTTTTTGAAATTTTAACTATTCACAGCTGCTGCTGAGGAAGAAATTGTGGCGAAGAATTAAATGTAATTACAGTTTGTTCTTCTTCTCCCTATTTTTCTTTTTGAATTGTTTAGAAAGTCGAGATAAGCTACCTACTATGTGTAATGGAAGGAGTTCTCATGTTCTTCGGAGATATTCCCGAAAAAAAGGGGGGAAAATGTTGTCAGCCTTTTCCAAAGAGGGCTTACAGCATAAAGTGTTCGAATTTTATCAAAATTTGAATACCCATCGTATTTGATGATAATGGCTCAAAATTCATGTTTCTTCCTCAATTTTAATACATGAAAGGGGATGAAACCGCAAAAATGAATTTATCCTCTTTCTGGACCAAGAAGAAGCCAAGTTTCGCCTTTTTGGCAAAAATCAAGGAGAGAGAAAGTAGAGGGGACTTTCTCTACACTTGTAACGTTTCTTATCCAAGTGAACTAAATTTTTAGGTACTTTATTGATAATGTGAGTCATAAGGCATACTACTTTTCAGCGCGCGTTCGTACGCAGGCTCAATTCTTTCCAGATATTTGTTTATTTTTAAATCGACAGCACTTCCGCGGAGATACGATTAATGAGAACAATTGATTCCAGTGTAAAAACAACCTTATCTTACTTTCGTTTGTTAGCTATTCATAGCAACACAAATCTCACCAACACACACGTAAAAACCTTACATTTTTATAACATACTTATGTTTACAGGCGCAAAGATGTCATTCCTGTAACCTTTGGCCTCTTTTACAGTGCAGCTTGTGTGTTTTCCCGAAAACAAAATATTTGCCCGACTTCAGATCTGGCCGTTGCCAAGTGATCGTCCACCCCGTTTGTGATCAACGGGAGAGAATAGCTTCAATTCCTAGGCGCGAAAACACCGCACAAGTGAAGTTGCCATTGAACTGCATTTAATTACTGATTAATCCAATTGAAAACGTTTATAATCGGAAATCAATCGCCAAGTCTGGCAGGTTATTGTTTGTGTGGCCTGATAATGGTTGATACTGATTATTATTATTACGACTGATGTATTGAAGAAATACTTTTGATATAAAGGAAAAACAGGAAAAGAGAACAATTGAGAGAGGGGCATGCGTATGTTTTTTATTGCCTTTACTGAGGTTTAAAAAAGATCCTCTTTCCAGAGACAAGACTTACTTTCTAAACCAGTGATTTCTAAGGCTATATAGTTCTTTCTGAGGTTCGTTTTATGATTTTGATGTGTTAAAACGAATTGTCGAGCTCTAGGGGATGATTTTCCCCTTACTTTTGACTTCATCATGTCCATGAAAAATTTTAAAAATTAAATGAGGTCTCAATGAAATCAAAGTTTGCCAGTTGCGTATTCAGTATACTCTTGTAGCATTGACTTTTAAATGACTTTAAAATTCCTAACGTAGACAAAGTCTTTTAAATGTACGAGTTGAGCAACTCTTTTATTTCTTTGTTAAATAAAATTGACGTGAGAAACGTCTAAAAAATTAGTCTCAAAACGCTGGTAAAATAAAAAACACTCTCATTGATGCTAAACACAGAACAAATTGCAAAACAGACGTGCAAAATAAAAATCTAAAAGTTCAAATATATGTACAATTTTTGTCCCAAAAGTTCGGTTATTTGAACCAAATCACTTCGATGTTCAATGTTCAATATACCGAACCATTTTTCGCCGTATATTTTTAATATAGCAAGAGACTATTCTCTGTTTCTGGAAACGGAATGCGTGTTTTTGCTCGCGGTATACTCGGAGCGTGCGCTCAAAAGTTCAAAGCTTGTTTACGATGAAGCGTGCGTCTGCAAGAAAGAAATCTATTGCCCGTGAAGAGGAGCGAAACAATGGAGTATTCGCTGAAATATTAAATAGTTATTCACGAAATATTTCTCCCCTCATTTTTCTAACAGAAGCCACAATTAATTATACTACATGCGTGAATAGGTTTTTTTTTTTTTTTTTTTTTTTTTTTTTTTTTTTTACAAAAAACTCAATTAAAGTAATTAAAAACCCTTCAATATATATGCTATGGCGCGATACTCTGAGGTGGCTTAAACCGGCGAATACTGGCTTGTAACGAAATCGTCGGATCCGGATTTGTTCAGTGGACGTGGCGTGAATGATCGATTATCGATATGTCCCTATTTGAATCCGTGGTAAAGAATCGATTATTGAGGTGTTCGTGCGAACGCCTTGTTAATCGATCCTTTACCATAGGTTTTAATGGCAGATCAATCGATACATCGAAAAGCACGCCACGCCACTGGATTTGTTAAATTTGAAGTACTCTGAAAGTCGTACTTTGAAATATTCTCGTACTTGAAGCATTAATTCGCTGGAGCTATCTGCGGGGGAAGAGTGTGGAAAGACATTACTATCACAAGTAAAGTTAGTACTTTTCTCTTAGTCCTCTAGAATCTAGGAGGAGAGGGGGAACGGGACAAGGGAGAGGACAAGACCAACGCTAAAATTTGTTGATTTGGAACTAGTTATTAAGAGTATCACTTCTTTGGGAGCACTGAAAAAATTGTCTAATTTAAATAGTCTTAGTTTCAAAAATATCGACAATACAACTGCTTTTTTATACTAAATAATACTTGGATTGTTTTCAAGTTGCACGAGCTTATTATAAACATGCTTTTTTTCTAGATTTTTCTCTTTTGATTTGATAAGAGGTAATTGTTGTTTTGCTGATTTTTTTCTTCTTTTTTATTCGTTTCAGTTCCACAAACAATAAGTTTCAGTGAGTTGAGTTTTGTAGCCCTGATAGTCGATTTAGTGGAAACGAAGTCACGGCATACTCAAATGTTCATGTCAAAGTAAAAAGTTTGAAAAAGCAACTCTTCAAGGGGAGGATGAGTCAAATTATGTTCAATGTCAACCTCTCCCGCCTCCTCTCCTCTCATGTGTGCGTGACTCCCATAGCTCCCCTTCCCCAAATAGTATATAAACATTTTCGCTCTTTTTTTAATCATCAAGAAAAAAGAATGAGGAGAAAAGAAAAATTAAAAATCTAGAATTAAAAATGGGAGGCTACCCGTAACGAATGAATAACTTTTTAAAGGTACCATCGAAATTCAAATTTAATTGATAGCTGCTCCTCTGTGCATTTTGTTTCAAAGAGACACTAGTCAGCTCAGGCCCGGATTTACCTACTTGCCGCCCATAGGCCGCCTGTATTTTTCCGCCCCCTTCTCATTCGTTTTGATACATCAATAGATCGTATTCGACAGTGGTTCGATGTATCGTTTGGTTCATAACCTTAGACAAAAATTTTAGGATTTAATTCGGAATAGCTGAATATGATAAAATTCCTAACAATTTCACTTTTCATTGCCATTTGGTACTCGAGAGAATAACAATAATTCGATCACATAAGACCCGTTACCTCAGATTTCTAAATTTACTTGAGGCTGTGGTTACATATTGAACCAATCGATATCAGTATAATCTCACCTGTGTGATCTGTCAAATACGATCTGTAAAAACCATCAAGTGAACGTGCCGGTGGAGGAGGGGTGTATGAGACGCGTTTACTCGTGTTGGGCACATTTTTTGTGAAAGCCCTGTCAACGCTAACAAAAGTTCAGTTCCGTAAATCCATCCCTGTTTGGACAAGGCCTTCCATTTATAAAAAACGAACGAAAAAATTATGAAAGAACAAACACAAACGTGGTTAATAATTTCAACTTCCGCTGCTGCCCGACCGCACTGTGTTGGCGCAATGCGTGAAGTATTCATGCAGTCTTGTAGGCGCGAATAGAATAGTTTTTATCCCGCTTTACGAAGTTACAGATTTTCAGTCATACTTAACCCATATGAAATACACCTGAGACGCTTGTCTTTTCAAAAAACGTATCTCTATTGCTCAAAATTTCGTCGTCTATTTTCTTCTAATACTTCAGCTGAAAGTTTTATGAACAAACATCAAGTACGAGTAATATCTTCCAGAAAAATCAAATGTAGGTAAAATATGAAATTTAGAGTCCCCGCTGTTAAGCTATCCGGCAGTCATTCTTGTTTTACGATCGACATTAATTTGATCTATGACCTATTCGAAAATCATTAATTTGATCTATGACCTATTCGAAAATCTTGTCTCGGGGTACCTTATAGGAAGTGTAGGCCCATAGATGGACCCACCTCTGATTGGCCTAGCAATGGTGCCATCCCTTCATTAAGCTCTTAGGATGAAAAAGAAAAATGGCGGAAGTTGTATGCAGATGATTTTAATGTGCAGATAATGAGGTATTATTTGCTTGTATTGTCGTGAACTATACTCAAATTACACAGTTAGGCGACTATAATTGAGGGGCCTGGAGGACAAGAAGCATACGTACAGTTTTTGAAAACTTGAGGTATATTCATGAACTCATCTAAAACCAGTTTGAAATTATATTCATGGAAAATTCGCGATTAAAATCCAAATTTAAAGCATCGAAAAGTGGGTTAGGACTCCCTTTCCGCCATAAGGCTTCATGTAATTTCGAACCATTAACGCGTATTTCTTGAAATAGCAAAAACTGCATTTTTGCGCCTTGTATTCCTTGTAAGCCCCTTAATTAGTTTTCAAATGTGCATGACATTTAAAAAAATCTAATGACAAAGTTGTTAACAGGTGCAGCAGGTGTTACATGTTAAAAGGTTGGCAACGAATCCTTCTCACTCGTTCCCACCTAGAGCTGCCGCCTTTTTTATCCGAAAGGTCACCTTAAGACCCAGTAACCAACTCCTCCCTATGACGGTACTCTAGTCTCTATCCAAGTCTTTGAAAAAACCAAAGACTTTTTCATTGCAGTTTGGTAGCACCGTAGCAGTAACTAAGGCGAAATTTTCGGTTTAATTTGTCGCAATTTTATTCACGCTCTGATAAGCAGTTCGATAAAGCAGTGCACGGCGGCAAAGAGCCTCCAAAACTGTCCATTAATTACTTTTTTCCGCTGCTTTATTTTAAGTGCTGTATGCGTTTGTTAAATTAGCGCCAAATGAGAGTCCAGCCACCAAACTCATTTAAAATATGATTGAATTGCCTATTACACGCACTCAACTAGTGTTCGAGGACTAACCATCTTGATAAAAGTTTTTGATTATATGTCTTCTTCCTCTCTTTTTACCACCCAATTATTAATATTGTCAATGTATTGATAATGCAGAAGAGAAGATGAGTATTCCCAAGACCGCTCGCATCGATAAACTGATTAATCAATCAATATGGCAGGCAAAATTTGTAATGTCACATTTCTAAATAGTAAATTGTATCGATTTTTTTTTTTCAAAATTCCATCTTTCAAAAATTTAATGAGCGTAGAGGAGAGAAGAAGAAAGCGGATTCACAGCGAAGTCAATTATTGCTTCAAAATTTCTGAAACAACCGCATCAACAGTTTTCGCTTTAAAAAAAACCGCTGTCAAGTGTTTATTTTGTTTTCTGTTTTAACCGCTTCTCAAAACATTCTTCTGCCTTGTCATTAATTTAAATGGGATCTTAAACTCATCGAGTTTCGCCTACACTACATCGAGGCCGTTCAAATTCATGGAAACAGCAGATTGACACTCTAGGCTTCAATACGTACTGTACTATGCATGCTGAATCGAACAAATATGTTGTGATTTTAATTTCTAATTTTACACAAGTGAGCCAAAATTAGATTTTCAAAACAAAACAAAACAAAATTGAAATACGCCGAATGAGTACTGAAAACCATCATGAGGTAGATATGAAAATTATACTCTCTAAAATATGCACTTCATGGTTGTTCCAGCACGTCATTCCTTGATTTAAAGTTAAGGTTCAACTATATTTTACAGCGAATGGATTTCAACATTTATTTAAGACTATAAAAGAGGCAATGCGTCATAGTGAGTGCTATATTACAACATGTATACATTCATATGTATTTAAGAATATATGAGCTTCTAGGCTATATTTTGTGTGCAAATACCTTCGCGTTCTCTCTCAACTTCGAATAAAGTAAAAAGAAAAAACAAAAAAAGTAGGAGTCGCGGTAGATCCATCTCTTCACAATGTTGCTCCTTGCAATTCAAGCATTTTTGCACACGGACTTTTAGGAGTTACGTGATAAAAGAAATGGTCTAGCGGGTGAAGCTACCAATTCATCTACCGATTTTTTCTGGCGTAAAAATGATCGATATTTTATACTTGTTACAATATCCAGCAACTCTGACACAGGCCATGTTGCCAAATAATGGAAGAAAATTGCAAAAATGTAATTGAAAACATTGTATAGTAGACGAATTTCCGCACCGAATATGTAACTTATGACAATGTTGCCACATTTCTGCCACACAGCTGAGTCTGCGCTGATACCGTGCTTGAGAATCCGGAGATTGGGCATCTTCGTGACTCAGAACCGGATCGGATTGTCGTCACCGGGTCACCGTGATCTTGAATATGATAATTTTATGGTAACTAAAAATTTGCAGACTCCTGCTTGAACCATCAGGCGTTGCCAAGTTTGACACGAATATTCTCAATTCGATGTGCTATCGTTATAATACTTTTTAGGACAAAATATGATTAAAAATGACACTCATATATTAATAACAAGAAATTAATGTACGTAACAAGGTGGAGAAATGGTGCTGGGTCCACACCATTTCGCGGGGAAAACAAAGCCAAAAAGTTCCAAAAACTCCACCATTTCTCCACCTTGTTACATATAGTTCGGGCCACTTTTTAGGGTTTTTTTTCCCCCATTCGTAATTAATGTACCTAACATATTGCAATTTATCAAGTTAAAAATTTACCTAATTTCATGAATTTCTTAGATCAAGTTGTACCTTGGTCAGTCTGTTAATAATTCTGAAAAAAGAAGATTATATTAGATTTCGATTCTGAACCGGTTCATATAGATCAATACCTAACTCCGACGATGAGCTAGCATAGTTGCCGTGGTGAAGAACAGGTTTCAGAGTTGCTAATTTTTATACATTTCACCGAGTTCAATAATTCAGTCGCGTTAAATCATTCTTTTTTGACAACTATGGTGTGGTTTGGACGGGGATTTCTCCACATTAATAAGGGTATCATAGTTTGACTGGTCATCAGAGCTTACACAGATTTGACTCCTATATCTGCATGTGAGATAGATCAGACTCAATTTTTTTACGCAACGTAGATTTGTAGCTTGACTTGGAACACCCGAAAGGATAGCTCGACATAAGAATACAGAAAGAAAGGAAATTAATGAGTATGGATGCTTGCGTGTATACGAAATCAAGTACTTTGCATGAATTCGGTCTCGCTCAGATTACTTAACAGGGTTTAATTAATTCATCAACTGTGTTAGCTCTCGGTCATCTGGATAAAATACTTGTCGATGAAAGAGCAAAATTGAGCTGATAACAAAACCGACCGTGCTATAAGGTAGATATATCATCAATTTTTTTCACTTTTAGACGGAAAGAGGGGAGGGGGCAATTGATGCTTCGAGGAATCCAGCTACAGTGATGAGGTGCCACATACGAGCATTTCTTCGGGGAAATTTCTAGGATGGGGGTGGGGGTGGGGGGTGTTTTGAGGCTCATGAGGACACCTCAAATAATTATGAATGTTACAGAGTAAATTAAAAAGCTGTAAATACGAGTTTGAACTTGCGGTTTCGGGATCATGCGTAGGTTGCTGAGTGAACAAATGACGATACCTCCGATTTCAAATTCTTAAATAATTATTCTGAAACCAGTGGCGTGGCGTGATTTGCGATATATCGATTGATCTACCATTTAAAACTATGAAAAAGGATCGATTTACATGGTGTTCCCAACGCACACCTAAATAATCGATTCTTTACCATAGTTTCAAATGGGTAAATATCGATAATCGATCATTCACGCCTCGCCACTGTCTGAAACCCGTAAAAAATCTTAACCACTGAAAATATTTGGTACTTTTTGGACGAATTACACCAGAATCAACCTGACTGCACTATTTCTTGCATAATTCCCCGTCATGTTTCTTTTTTTTTTGATGGAAAATCAAAAGGACACAACGCTTTAAAACTTTGAGCATTTTTCAAAAATAATAGAGAAATAGACTCAGAAAAACTTAGGTCGGAAGTGTTGTACTTTTTCTCACGAACGTATAAAATAACAAGAGGAAATTGGACAACGTCCAATGAAATTCAGTTGATTCTGAGTGAATCTGTCTATTTCACGGTTTGAATCTTTCGCGGGCAAAATGGATCTTCGGTGCAAAATTTGAAAAGTTATCCAAACATAAATCACGAATGGTATATCTGGCACCGTCGTCGGCCTGTATGAGAATGCTAAATATCTTAAAAACCCAGCAACTGCGCCTAACGAAATGTGTGTGACAAAAGGAGTTATTCAAAGTTCGCGCAAATCCTCTGTTAGATGCTCGCACTGAAGCTGTTAAGTTCATGGGTATACATTTAAATTGGGGAGAGGGGGGGTGGAGTATAAGAAATAAAACATGAGACTTCAGGGACAAGCTATTCTAATTACCGCACGTGGGTGTCGAAAATTTTAATGCTCGATTTGTTTAGAATATTCGGCTTAGTATTGATATTTCGATTATTCCATCGATGATTCTATCATACTCGGTGAAGACTTTTAAATATGCAAAATTGCATTGAAATATGCTAAATTGGCACTGAGGGTCGTTTTAAAATATGGGCATTGGACGAGGTCAAGAGGCTTTAGAGCGCTCGTTTAATATCTCAGCATGTAATAACTTGAGTGGCAAAAAATTACAGGAAACAATATGAGCCGAAATTTCTTGTGCGTATTCAAAGATATTTCCCGGTTGGCAATGCGATTAAAAAGATGTTCATCTTTCTACGTTTAAAGTCTTAGTATTAAAATCGAAGAGGATTTTCTTAAAATACGACGTGAGAGTGAAGAACGGAGTAAACTTTGTTCATCGAGAATTTTCGATTCGACCGCCCATTTTCAGTTCATGGCGATCCTTGAAAGTCGGCATGACAGGGCCTCGACTAAGTAACTACCGTGCTAACAATAAGTCAAATAGTAGAAATCCATATTTTTCCTAAAGTCTACTACTTGCAAAATACAACTCTGATTATTGAAATTTCTAAGAATGAAATACCCTTTTTCTACATAAAAGCTAAAATTTTAAAATTCACGCCGATGATTACGGATAAAGTTTTGACCTCCCCATAAAACCTCACAGATAAAAAAACATGCACCGAGAAAAAGCTATGGCTTATACACAAATTGGTGGTTCACCATCACTAATTGTAGTAAAGACAACATATAATAATAGCACTTATGCCTTAGTGATGGTCCGAGATATCTTAGTATGGTTCTTAGACCGAGAATTGTTGGTTCATCTACTATTAGTGGTGTTCCATATGAACCACTAATTGGTTTATAAAGCCATAGATTTTTCTCCGTGTACTTTATTTGCAATTTATTCTAAAATTGAACCCCTGCACTTGAAACTTACAGTAGACTCTGAATTATCCGGATTAATTGGTGCCGGGCCCGATCCGGATGAAAAAGAAATCCGGATAATAATAGTAAACACAAACACCACCAACCAACACCACAGTATTCTTATTATGTATACATCATGTACATGCCAACACGAATTGAAAAAGTTAACGCCAAATTGAACGACTCAATGGTGATTGTGAATGGTAGCCGACAACGATTAATTACAATACAACGATTAAAGCGCGCAATGCGTGAAGTATTCATACAGTCTTGTAGCCGCTATTATGCGTTTTAGGCTAACTAACCGACTGCACTGCGTTTGGCGTAATGCGAGAAGTATTTATGCGATCTAGTAGGCGCTAATGCGTTCCACGCCGACCTCACTGTTAGGCGCAATGCGTGAAGTATTTCTTCAGCCTTGCAGGCGCCAATATGCCTTGCGACCGCTTCTCCGCGGATCCGCTCTCTTATTGGAATGCGAATATGCTCTATTTGGAATTACATGGTTGCAAAATCGATCCGGATTATCCAGAGTCCGGATAATACGAGGCCGGATAATCCAGAGTCTACTGTACTTGCCTAGTACGACAGTTAAATGCACTTATGTGAAATAATCGATTTTTTATAATCGAGCCAAATGGAAGGAAATCATCAATGTTGCCGATTTATTGCACAAAGAACATTTGTTGGGGCTTGTAGGTTACGTAGTTAACTATTCTCCGAGCCAGCAAAATTGAAGGAATTAATATAATAGATTGCAAGGAAAGTTGCGTTTACGTAGTCCACGATTCCGTCCACAGCAAAAACTCCTCGACTCCACATAAAATTTGTTTTTTTCTCCACCGCGTACTGCTCTCTAATGAGAAAATTCAATTGCCACAAGGTTCCATTTTTCAATTTTTATTTTCTAATGATGTGACGGACATGTATCGAAAAAATGAAGGATGAATATTCGTTAGGTTCACTGCGGAACAGCATTTGTCAGATGAAAATTGAAAAAGTATTGGATGGAGCTCCGGCATTTTTACTCTAGACGACAGTAAGTGGGGTAGCCAGCGGTGGTTTTCGATTCCTTTTTTTAGATAAACGCTGGGGAGACTTCTTGCAGCGGACAAACCAGCGATTAAGTAAACGAATGCCCGATCCGCTTAACGATCGGTCCGGGTTGACGCAGCCTCAAAGTTATCGTGGGGAGGAAACAGTTTTCCAGGCAGGCAAACAACAAACAACTGGCGAAAAACTAAACACCATAAGAAACAAACAACCGTCAAGATCCAAGCCGAAGTGGAGCGAGGGAGATGATATAGAGGGCAGAATCGATCCTCGGCATCAAAACAGAGTCGAACATAAAGAGAGGCAGTTCCAGCAGCATCTTTCCATTCGGAAACAGTAAACCCGTGCATTGAACATCCACCTCCTCGACGCCTTGCAAACGGGAGTTTCACTCGACAGGAACAAGTGAATTGAAACGGTTTCCGATGCTCTACATAAATAACGTCAATGAGAGACTCAACTCTCAAATTCACTTCAAACCCACTTTTTTTATTGCTCGAAATGCATTATGCGTGCGAATTTACGGACAAAATAAATGAAGTTAGGGTGACAAACCGTCATGCCAAGGAAGAACGCCGTATGAACCTTCAGGCGTTGCCAAATTTCCTTGCTTAAAACGCAAATTTTCTGGTCAATTTATGAACATTTTCCTCCTAATTTTTCAGATGATTTAGTTCACAATTCCATTCAAAGATTCTGAACATTTCAAGGAAAAATATTCACAACTTTTCTAAAAAATAAACATTTTATCGAAGGAAATTCGGCAACTCTCGAATGTTCATACGGCGTTCTTCCTTAGCACGGCAGCATAGTATGCACGTGCATTATGAGAGTATTTTCATTCATTGATAACACTGCAGCGCATATCAGGGTTTGGTCCTTTTTTGTGCGCAATTATGCTTATGATAAATAAATTAATTTATATTAAGTTCATATCAGTTCGAATCCAATTTTTGGTGCAGGCAACACGAGATTTCACGTGATCGAATAGTAGTACCGTAATGAAATAAGACGCGTACTTGGAAAAAGAAGCTCATTACCAAACAGGAAGTGGTCGATTTAACAGCATATCAGTTCGCCTTCAATTTTTAGTGCAGGCAACACAAGCTCCCACGTGATCGAATAGTGGTATCGCTATGAAATAACACGCTTACACGGAACTCGTTCAAATTAGAAGTTTTTACCGAACGGGAAGAGTTTACTTTACCGCTATATCAGTTCGCCTTCAATGTTTAGTGCAGGCAACACGAGCTCCTATGTGATCGAATAGTGGTATCAACCCCCGTTTAATAGTCAGGCATGATATATAGTAGAAAACACAGGCTCGTCTTTATCTATCGATCGAAGTATGTCGATCAAAACAATCTCGGTTTACTGTCCCTGTAAATTCCAGTAAATTACTCTATTGTTGAGGTGATACCTTATTAAAGTTAAAATTTATTGCGAAGCATGCAGACCTGATACTTTGGTCACGGTCTGTTTGCTGGCTTTTGGCTGAAAAATGTCTCGGTTTCCCATCATTTTCTTGAGAAAAGGCGCAAGCCAAAAATCTCAAAACAACCTAATGGGTAGGTACTAAAAATTTGCCGCCGAAAAAGTTAAATCGAAACTTTCAAACAAATACCAACCCATGAAATCATTGATTCAGCCTCTTTCTAATGACGTGGAATGGTAAGTCCAACGCTGCGCTCATGGGCGTAAACCGTCACACCTTCATTATTTTTTGCATATGCAAACTTGCGTAGTCATAGGGCAGGAATAGTTGTATGTGTGCGTCAGTATCAATCGCATTGCGTCCATGCGTTGCAATCCGAAGGTTTTATCCCTAATCCTGAAGTTTTATTCCAAAGGTAGATTTTTTTCTGTTTTTTTTTCTGTTACTGCTCAAGTAATGCGCCTTTGTTAAATGAACTCATTTTTTTATTGCATTCTATTTTGGATCTGAATCCACGAATCTTCATAGATCATTCCATTGAAGTAGAAACAGAAAGAAAGAAAAAAAAAATCACGGGAGTTTTCGATAAGCACTCGTAATGATATTTTTTGCGGGGGCAATAACACATCACCAAGAGAGTTAAAAGTCACGATCAACTCACGCAATATTTTACTTTTAAACGACTTGTGAGTTCGGAGAATTTGACACAAAAAACCATGTAGAGTTTCCTTCATGTGACCTTTTGAAACTTCAAAGGCCGATCCCGACTGCAGAATAGAGAAGTAGTTACGTCTCTTCATTTTAAGTTATTAAGCAGCAGAGCGAAATATTCTGCTGAAAGCCGGTAGCATATGTTCAAATCCGATTCTGTTGCTAAAGTCGGGTGTAGAGTACGTGAAGTGTTAACCTAAATTTTTTTATGAATATGGGAAGTAGAAAACAAAGTAAATCATACTTCAGGTTAATTTTATTTGGTTAGTTTTTCTTTCAGTTAAATTAACCACATCTCCTCGTTGCAAAACCCCCAAACCTGTGAGAAAAAAGGGCCTGTAGGAGGTCTCGGAGTAGGTTTCGGTTGATTCAACCAAAAAATTAATTCATCACGCCATTTTGGTTGATCTAACCTTTTGGAAATAAATCCCAAAACACGGGCATTTTTAACTATGGGTAAATTGGGTATCGCTGAGTAACATTATCGAAGTGTGAATCATCGGTTATCGATAGTTGTCCATTTGAAGCCATAGTAAAGAATCGATTACAAGGAGTTTGTTGCCAACAACATGATAGTCGATCATTTTACACGGGTTTGAATGACAGATTCATTAACCATCGAAATTAAATCGAATTGTCTTATCCTCATGGTGCGCTCTTTTCCGAGAGTACCTCCCAACTCGACAAATTGCTATTTTTTCTGGCGCATAAACCTTCTAATAACCTAGATGGAATTATTTTTTTGCCCACTTTTAGTTTTGAAAAAAAGGATAGAATACAGTCATGACGCGACCTCAATTCTCGTGTTTAATGCTCTCATGCTTAATGTGTAGAGGATTCACTGCCGTGCTAAGAAAAAACCCCGTATGAGTCTTCGGACGTTGCCAAATATCTTCTTAGATAACACGAATTTCTCGGAGAACTTGGAAATGATTTTCTTCCAAATTTCTACAGGATTTTATTTCAGAATTCGCTCTAGAGTTTCTGAAAATAATCAAAAACACAGGAAAATGCGGAAACAAGGCTAAAATACAAATTACAAAGACAGGACGTTTCGGTACCTTACGGCACCATTATCAACTGCTAAAATAGAATTAAAAATAAAAAAGAAATTAAAATAAAAACCAGCAAACGGCGTTACACGGTGAAATTGGTATTGAAAAATCTTGGTTTCTGAAAATATTGAGGGAAAATATTCTTAGCTCTACCCGAAAAGCAATATTTTGGCAACACTCGATAGTTCATACGACGTTTTTGCGCATATAATGGCCGCAGAGACGATTGCAGTACACGCAAGTGAAATGCACCGCATCACTCAAACACGTCGCCTGGTGCAATGCGCGCAAGTGTCCTTAAAAGACTGCGTCAGCGTGTCTAAATTTTCCTGAAAAGTTTTGAAAAAATAGTGCTTTCACACGACGAACGGACGACCTCAGCCTGTAAATTGCGCAGGATAAAACGTCAACCCATCAAGAGGGCAAGTATTCGGGTTTATTGCCCCACGTACCCGATCCGTAAGGCTCCGTGTCTGGGCCTGGCTGGCGCCTGAAAACGCAAAAAAAATATATAAAGTCTCGCGAGCGAAACAAAAAATCAAATTTTTCTTGTGAACCGGCGACAAATTAATGCACTGCACTCGGTGTTTGCGCTAATGCGTGCACGGCGCTGCAGTTTGACTCATCGCGGGATTTTTTCGGGTTGCAAGATTTCGTGTCGGATCGACGGGTTCTTCGTTTTCCGGTGATATGGAATCGGGACAGTCTGGCAGGGAGGGTGGGTATCACGAATAAAGCACGTGCCAACAGGTGGTTTAAAATTGAACCCCGAGTTGACAAGTCGAGACTGGGCCTTCTTGAAGCCTTCATAACTGACAGAAATCGGATAGGTCGGGAATAGGCGCCTACCAGCACTTGTAAGGGACCGTTACTAAATTACGTAAAGCACTTGAGAAGAGGGGTCGAGTTGTGGAGTAGTGGCTTAAAAGTCTCCAGAGGGTCTGGCTTCTTGAGAAATTTTGTATAGAGATGTTAATTTGTTGTGATTTTTGGAAGTTTTAAATCGTTATCGTTGGACCCTCCATTTAAATGTATATACAAAAATCGATTTTTGAGGTGGCAGCCTGCCCCACCTAAATTCGATATTTTTAATGGATTTATATGGAGGAAAAACAGCGTTGCCAACTTGTAAAATCGCCACTGCGTCGGGCACAATTTTAAACTCTATGTCCCTTCCTTCAATAATATATTCTACTCTGGTAGCACGGACTTTTTGAAATTTAAAAAGAAACGTAAAGAAATGTGTTTTAGTTTAACAATTAATTAAAAAAAAAAAACAAACAAACAAAAAAAACTATATTCCCCTCACTTGCTTTAACTCACCAAAGTGGAAGGTAATTGCTCTTTTCAACGATTCCTCTCATTTTTCTCTGTACATTCCATATTTGGTTAATTATCATAGGTTTTCTTTGTAAAACTTCCGTGATTTTTGGTTCCAGACATTCTCAAAAGCGGATTTTATTTGGTAGGACCAATATCCCTCCTCCTCTAAAAGTCGGGCAATTTTCAATATGTTATTCCCCGAAGTACGCCTCTATCAAAAAATTCAACAACTAGATCTGGCAGAATTCCTGTTTGCGTGTTGTTTGCAGATAAATGGGAAAGTAAGATTTCAAAAATAAAAACTAGGCACAATGATGGGGTTTTCGGAAAAGCAATTTTTTTTATCCGATTCTTATTTTGCGGTCGTAGCCCTAAACACGATCTCACTCCCCCTCTCCCCCCCAAAAAAAAAAAAATCGCTAGAGGAGGAAATTGTGAATAGGATGGTCGTCGACGAGGTTCTAAATGAGTTTTGAGCACTGGAAAATCCGTGGCTTTGATGGAAAATTGAACATTTTTTCGTTACTTAAAACTCAAAGAACTTTTAAGTCACGCACATAAGTGCATATTGTAATCATACGTGTAAAAAGCAATGTCGTGACAACTACAATCGCCTGTAAAAGAGGGAAATAATAAAACAAACGCGTCCACTCCTGAAAACGATGTAATATACAGCTAGCCGTTTTTTATAGTAGAGATAGGAAGATGGTGGCTAAAATTATTTGATAATTAGAGAGCCCGATTTGATTGTGAGAATTTTCACGGGGGAAGGGGGAGCAAGTCCGAGTCCGCACATTTTGCACATTAATACACCTAATGTGCAAATTAATCGATCGATAGTTTTCGGTTTCAATTGACTGCAAAGAGTGGTTATTTTCTGAGGGTCGGCTGAATCGTACCCTCTACTTTTAGCCTCTTGACTGAGAAAGACTTGAAATGCCTTTTGTGTGGATATCAGGGTTTATACAGTTTCACTATCTAAAATTTTCATTGTTGGCAACAAAAGTAGGCAACTCATGTATAGCACTGTGAATACCATACTTATTCACGACACAAATGGACATATTTCCAAACGGAACTATGTGCATTATGACGTGAGCCCTGTTATACATATATTTTTATGGGTCTCAAGGCTCATGCCTTAATGCACGTAGTTCCGTTTGGCAAAAATACGTCCAAATAATATCCTTTCACTAAATGTGGGAAGGTAAGATTAACGCATGTGCAGTTCGCCTACAATTTTTAGTGTAGGCAACATGAGCTCCTACGTGGTCGAATAGTGGTATCATTGTGAAATGACACGCTCACCGTAACTTTAAGGCTTTTTTAGCTTGACTACTATTCTAATTCCAGGCAACTGGATAGGAAGTCTCACATGGCCGAAGACTTGTAACGCCGGAAGGTGGATTTTAAACTTACGGTCGCATGACCTCCAAAAATTTGCAAGGCTAATAAATTAAATCCAATTGATATGAGGGAAAAATACTCAAGTGCCAAGTGAAAAAAGTTGAAATCCAGTGTACACGTAACGTACATACGTAATTACTGTTACGTAACGCCAGGCTTGACCCTCCACCCCTTGTCACGTTCGGTTACAAAATTATGAGGAACCCCCCCCCCCCTGAAAATTAGGTCGCTATTCTTTTAAGACTTTTTTTTATTTTCAAAAACATGATTTTTCTGTGGGAGCCGGTGCATTTTCAAAGGAAAGCAGGAACAGGAACACACGATTGCTAGCCGCTTCGGAGAGCGAAACTTTGTCAGAGCGTGTATGCATACGAGGTACAGCTGTTAAGGTAACACTCGAAAATCCATATCTCCCCGGTTTATGATCAGATTATGAGTGTTTTATTCTCACTTTGTGTCTCGATTCGTGCACTCGAAGTCTTTTTTTTCTCGCGTTAATCACCTCTCGTTGCTTTTTTGAGACTCGGATCACGTGATAGCGGAGCCAGAAATTTCAAGTTCTCTGCTCGAGTATCGATCTGCCGCAATCATTGATCGATCGGTGATCACCGATCGGACTCATGAACTCGATCCTCGCGGTCCATCGTCCGAGAGACTCTGCACTTCCTCGCCACACAATGGGAAAAGTCAACCGGAGAAATCGGACAAAATTTTGAAACTTTAAATGCAATTATAACTCCGTTAAAACAGAACGTTGAGGTTTTAAAATTGATCCTACTGGTTTTCTCGTAAATTTTTGTTTAAAATCCATCCCTTAAAATTTAAATTTTTAATAAAGAAACATCAAAATTTGCAGTTTTACTAAAAAAATTCATGTCCGTCATTGACATGATCCACTGTGCGCATCTAGATCTTCGGGTTTAAACTCAGGTTCCGTTCAAAGATGGATTAAATAACATTTGCTGTTTTGGCAAGATGCACATAAGTAGTCGATTGATATCAATCTGAGACTAGGGGGATTATCTTGACAATATCCCAATGTCAGTCTCTATATCAATAGATATAATGTGGGCCGGATTAAGGGGGTGGCCACATGGGCCGCGGCCCATGGCGGCAAATTTAGGGGGCGGCAAATTTTGCAATTTTTTTAAATGTAGCTATAAAGAAAAATCGGATTCAGAAAAAAAAAATCACGAACGAGAAAAGGTGACAAAATCTCTCACTTCCTGAGAGTATATCTCTAATTTTGTCGTCCTTCTGTGATACAATAAACAGCACCTTTAATTACTCGAGTTAAGACTAAGAGAGAAACCGAACACGGAATTTGGCCTCGAACGGCGCGGCGCAGAGAGCAATGATGACGAGAACGTGAGATGAAAAGGAGAAACCCTCGGCGCGGCCGTCGGCATGTAACACGTATTAGCGCCTACAAGACTGCTTGAATACTTCACGCATTGCGCCAAAGACAGTGCGGTCGCTACGGTCAGCAGCGGGCAGCCCAGCGTGAAACGCATAGCGCCTACAAGACTGCATGAATACTTCACGCATTGCGTCGCAGTGCGTGCAGCAGCGGTCGGCCCGAAACGCACAGCGCATGTAAGACTGTAGGAATACTTCACGCATTGCGTCTAACACAGTGCGGTCAGCGTGGCGCGGCGGCGGAAGTTAAAATTATTAAACCACATGTATGTTTGTTCTTTCTTAAGTTTTTGATTCATCTCTTATAAATGGAGGATCTTGTCCATACAGAGATAGGTTTACGGAACTTAACTTTCGCGCCAAGTTCCGTGAACTTTTGCTAGTAGTGTTGACAGGGCTTTCGCAAAAAATGTGACCAACACGAGTAAACGCGTCTTATACGCCTCTTTCCCTCCGGCACGTTCACTTGATGGTTTTTATTGATGTTTCAAAACGAATGAGAAAGGAGCGGCAAAATAAAGGTGGCCCATGGGCGGCATGTAAGTAAATCCGGCTCTGATGTGGGACATCCATTCCAAAAATTGTTTCTTATCAAAGCTGAAAATATATTCCTGAATACAATTTCCAATAAATATTAATATTGATATTTAAATCGAAATCTATTTACAATTGGATGCAATACTCTTGAAATTATTTTAAGGCTTTTCAGGTTGATTTTTCTGTTAGTCATTTCGAGTTATTTTGGCCACCTTCCTGTACGACGTCATACTGATATCATTTCTAGTTAAGGAGATATCATTACAATAAAATACTGATATCCCACAGATCGAAACTACACATCATGATGTCCTAATGATATCATATTGCAATAATAATGTACTGATATCATCGGGAACTCATAAACAGGAAAAAATTGACAGGTGTGCAGGGAAAGGGTAACCGCGTTAAACCATAAAAAAGTATGTTTGAAGTATGAAACATAAATTAATTTTAAAGTTACTTTTGCTATAGCGATAGGTGTAAAAATACTGGGATTAAAATTCCTTTGGTATTTCTGCAATGTTATTATTAATGTTTCTGCGATGTGCGAGTGGGTCAAGATCGCAGATAAAGCTAGGTACAGAAAATTTCAACCTATGAACAATGTAAAATTTCACTTGTAGCTAGGTTCAGACTTCATCCGTGTGATGATTCAACCTTTACAATGTAAATATTAAACCTGTCCTTTGCACATTGACTGTGAAAAATTGTCAGATTACCTATATAGGACATGTAAAAAAGATGGTAAAACACTGACGTAAGCAGTGACTTCAATTAATTTATGCGTGAGCTATACGTATTTGCACGATCGTTTCCTCGTGATAGCTGTACTGTTCTCATTGCCAGTAGTATCTTTCAAATTCTCCGCCAGGACTTAATCAAGAAAATAATTCAACGACCTTATGATTATTAGGATATCTACCCTTACTTTCATTTTTCTCCTATTATTCACTCTCACGTCTTGTTATGAAATAAATGTACACGAGGTGGAAACCTCGCCTAAACACAGATATCAGACACGAACAGTGGTTAGTTGACGTCACTTTTTCGCAGTTCCTATCCCAGCGTCACGCAGGGCAACAGATTGTGGGGCAAAATATCTCGAGGAGAGAAAAAGTAAATAAAACTGATTCGCACGTAACAACGCTCATTGATATCGCTGAATTCCACCGTGGTCCGATTACTCCGCCAGTTTGACATAAATCATGCGCTAAGAAAACTTGAATATCGTTATTGTCAACGGACAACGTGGTTGGTTAGTTGGAAAATTGGTGACGTCAGTGAGTTTGAGTTTGATACAAAATTGTGTACAACCTAGTAAGCAAAGTAGAGCGATGACGTAACGGGACCCAACGACGTAGGATTCCTGATGCATCGCGTCTCAATTTTAATGAACTTGATATTTTTAGTCATAATTCACAGGTACAAATTCAACAAAAAAAATTATGATATTTCCGTGTTGTCGTAAATTCGGACCACGTTAAGTAGAAAAGAATCAAGCCACATTCGCTGTTGCCAAATTTAATCGGGCACTTTAATTTTTTACATGTAAACGGTTGCGCGTGTGCAAATTTCAGTGAATTTTTGGCATGGTACGAAGCAAATTCCTTGAAATTTTCAAAAGAATCCGCACAAACGTTCTCACGTATACAATGAAATCGCGCAATTAAATTTGGTAACAGAGGATGTGGCTTGGTTGCTTGGTTTCTTTCTGCAAAACGCGGTACATTTGTGCTTCTTCCCTCTTTTCTCATTGTAGCTGACGCAATAATTCTTACTGCATGCGTAAGGATCTTGAATTCTATGCGTTTGGACTGAATAGACGCGTTACGAACAACGCGTTATTTTCGTATCAGAAGAGCCTACTCACTTGGAAATGACGAGTCTTTTCTCTCTTCTATTTAAAGCGGGTGGATTTGAGTTTTAAAAGTATATTTCACTCCATATGTTACAAGCGACACATTCATTACTCAGAAGCAGAAGAGTATATCAAGACTCCGAAGTACATTGCAGTCCGAAGTACAAGTCAGCAGTGATTCCATAGGGAGAGAATGGCCATTAGAGGATCCACTTCTGATTGGCTCAGCCATCTCAGGTTTCATGGGACTCTCATGATAAAAGAAATGGCGGACAACGATGCATGCATATGATTCAATCAGTGGCGTGGCGTGAATGGCGATATATCGATTGTCACGCCATTTACACCTATGATAAAGAATCGATTATTAAGGTGTTCGCTGCAGACATCCTGTTTATCGATCCTTTTCCTTAGGTTTAAATAGCATAACAATCGATACATCGCAATTCACGCCACGCCACTGGTTGTATTTACTTGTATCGCCATGATTTTTACGCGAATCACACGATTAAACGTATTTACTTAGTTTTGAAACAAATTATGTGTATCTTATTTGAAAAAATCTTTTCAGCATGAACCTCTACTACAGCAAGGTTGGTGACAGGCGCAGCAGGTGATAAACGTCGAAGGGTGGCAACAATAATTCCGTCTCGCCAGCAAAAAAGAAAAAAATTCTGTTACCGGCCGGAAAATGGAACAAATAGATATGGAAGAGGAAAATATGCTATACATTGTATGACGTCAATATGCACTATTTCCGCCTAAAAAAGTGTATTTCTCGCAAGACCTATTCACCTAATTTTAAAATCGCGACTCTCCCAGGGTTCACCCCTCTTGACGGTTTCCATTTATAAGTAAAATTGATCAAACTTCCTTCGGGAAAAAGGATTGCCCATCAAGCAAGTTCATTTATAAGTAGATTGTACATATTCGCACTGATTTCATACAAACTCACAGGAAAAATTTCAAGCTGAAGTTATGAAAGAGATTTTTGAACTGAATTTTCATGTCTCTGCCCCGTTTGACTCTTCAAAACGGATCATATTTTCACTGAAAGATACAATAAAAATTTCAGATCCACGATGGAGCTATTATGGCGGTGACCCTTCATTGTATGAGCAAATTACCGAGTTTGGAGGAAAAAATCGGTGTTGTACAGGATCATTATTAGGATTGTGGAAAAAAGAGAGTATCTTTTTTTTCTTTTCTGCTTTTTTTTCAATTTGGATATTAAGCTCCCAACACTCCCACTCCCCTCCAAAAGAAAAGAACACTCGTTACCTCGATGCAACAAAAGGCCATAAAAGATTAAACCTACATTTGCAACTATTTGTTGCTTTCACATAACGCCATGCTATAAAGGGTAAGTATCCAAGGTTGAACTTGGTATCAATTTAAATATTACTATAGTGATCCTCTTCGGTTTCAACCTCCTAAGTACCCAAAGCAAGATGTCTTAACATTTATTTTATAGTGGTGCTATAGAACTAGTGCATATCGACTCTCCATTTCAAGTTCTATAATTTGAGTCGCCAGAGCGCTGCACTGACATCATTGGATAACTTCTTGGCGAACTCTAATGCTCTATTTTAAGATGCAAAAGGGCGATTGATTTTTTGCAATGTTTGACGGTGTAAAAACTCAAAATGCGAAAAGTTAAAATGGCCTGAAGACTGAAGCACCCTGAAAATTGCGAAATCTCCGGGTCCTAGGAGGTTAAAATTTCGAAATCACGCAATTTTGTACTTGATCAATTGACGCGTTCGGTCCTACAAGAGTCACAATGAAAATGATGCAGGTTTTCCTGGTTATCTACCCATCCATCATTTTTTCGCACGTAGGTACATTCATTTGCGCGAACGCGCTTGCGAAACAGATACACGGACGCACTCTTACTTAAAAAAAGAAAGAAAAACCCCACACAGACGCACGCACGACAAGAAAATGTTCCAACTATAGTAATTACAATACACGAGGAAAAATGTAAAAAAAAACTCCGCCGAAAAGCGGCACATTGGCTGCTTACAAATAAAGCCGGTAAAAATTGTGGGGGAAAAAGAGCACTGCATTGACAGTTAGAGCTTGCTAGCTCGCAGGCACCGAAAAGATAATGATTTTTCGCCGAAACGGACTATATTTTTAATGAAAGTTACGAAGTTTGATGTGCCAATTCAGTTTTGCTGTCACGGATCATGACTCATAAATGCTCAAATGGGGTGGGGGTAGGGGGGGGGAGGTTGTTAGCACGAAAGCGATGCTGTGTCTCCTTTTGTCCCCCTTTTTGGGGGCATTACCTCTTATAATATACGTATAACTTCAATTTTTAAAACTGTCTAAGTTTCATTACAATTTCCTGTGAATTGAGATGGCAAATTTTACGATTGTTCCACGATTACAGTCCGCACCAAATAGGGTTTCACATATTCAGAGCAGTGCAACAGAGGATCTGCCATATTTGGCTCAGCATTTACATTGAATGCAGAAATCAAGTTGACATCTGAAATTCTGTCTGTCTGTCTGTCTGTCTGTCTGCCTGTCCCTATCTTTCCTTAAAATCGGGTACCTAAACTTCTTTGTCTTGGTCTCTAAAGAGGCTCAGTTCTTGCAGACATATGTCATTTACGGAGCCTAAAGTGAGCTACAAAATTTACCTTCCCATGAGGATCAAGCAACCTTTATTCTCATTATGAATTTTCAGAAAAATTTAAAATTTCAGAAAAATTTAAAATTTCAGAAAAATTTAAAATTTCAGAAAAATTTAAAATTTTTCCAACATGGTGCAACTAACTGTCGATGATAAATAAATTCAGTATGTGAAGGAATGATATAGAATAGTGCTGGATCCTTACTTTTCTGAGGACAAAACAAAGTCAGAAATACAAAAAATTAGAATCCTGTTATGCTTTCAGTATGGGCCAAATTTGTATTCCCCCCTCCCCCTGAATAGATCAGAAAAGTGAAAGTTTAAAACGCCTCTCCTCGAAAAACGGTGAAGTTTGAACTTGTGACTTGAAACCACTGAAACTGTAGTTATTCATTTTCCCCCGTAGAATATTACAAACGCGGAAATAATTAACTGACGCTCAATATTGATATTTCATGTTCTTTTCGCATTGGTTCATGGGCGTGCAAACTTTCATTTCTATTGAAACTTCACTTTTTGACGGCAATTTTGTCGAAAAAAAAGTTGCAATTTTAACCTTTAAACCCCGCTCGTGTCAACCATTTGAAAGCAAAGTGGACTTGATTTTTCAAGAAGAAGTCCGTCTTCCTGGCTCATCCATGAAAGCACATATCTTCGTTAGGAAACTATTATCACATTGTTTCTGAAATGAGCCAGAAATAAAGGTTCCTCATTACAAAAGGTAGTTTTTTGCGTCCTGTGGTTTTAAAATTCGAGAAAACCGGTCTTAAATTTGTCGGCGCTGTTGCCGGTCTTAAAAACGCTCTAACTTCAAAACGCTTTATGACATCGTTAATCAGGCAAATTATAGCTTGAAATTTTGACTCCATGTTTGCGAGAGCACTAGAAATTGTTTGGCAAGAAAACTTGAAAATCGATGGTTTTTTACCCAAAACCGGGTATTCCGCTGTTGGCGCCTTATAGGTAATTAGTTTAACCCTACCATGGGCGTTCCTCGGAACTTTTGGGGGGCACAAGGGCATTTCATAGAAGGGGGGCCTGGGGGGCACAGAAGCACATCCCATCAACGGGGCTTTAAGCGACTCCATCAGCTTCTAAAGAGGGTTCGGAGGGATTTCCTCAGCTTCAGAGGGGGGCTCAAGGGGCCTCTTCGGGAAAATTTTGAAAACATGAGTGTTTTTAAAGCAATTTTTAGCTACTCTATCCGAAACGATGATAGATGAAACATTCAATAGTCACGGACTTAGTTGTAAAATCCCTCACATCTTCTGGAGGGGACTAGGTAGATTTTTGGGGGCCTTGGAAGGGGCGGGCGGCCCCTCGGCTTTCCCTCTTTCTGGTCACATGACCAAAGTGCGGAACCACTTATCTCCATTTACGACGTTTTAGACTTCCTGACAAACTTTATTTTTTCTTTATAAAACTATTCCATACAATTTTTTGAAAATTTCCTTGATTGTTCATCATTGTTGGCAGATTACTCTGTATTAATTTTAAGCCGTTATGTTGGCTTGTTTATCTTTGGAAAAATGAATTACATTTTTCAGTAAGGTACCACTATCTATGGCTCTCCCATAAAAGCACATATCTGCATAGGGAAGCCAATGGCATGTATGTTGTTTCTAATATGGGCTATAAATATTGGTTCCTTTCGGCAAAATGTAATCCGAATGAGATTGGAGCGGACATTTTGAGTGCAATGGAGATATGTGGTTTTGCACTATAGTGACGAAACTTGAGTCACGTGATTTCAAAGTTCAACCATGGCAAGAGTTTGAAAAATTGGCTAAGATCACTCACCGAGAACTTTGGTATGCTGAGACTCTGAAAATACTGATGGAAATAAGGCATGAGCCTCATTTGCTGGATGAGATGCTGATGATAGAGTCCTAGATGTGCCGCCGCGTAGGGCAGATTGGGTAGCATAGGTATCACAGAGTTATTGTTGATAATGTGGTTCATGCCGGGCACAGCCAGCTCCCCGGAGATCGGCCCCTGGATCGGGCCTTCCTCGTTGTGGTTCATTTTAAAATCCTATCACTTAAAATAACTTAAACAGTAAAAAAACCCAAGTTCCGATGTCAGCTGAGTAACATGCTGTCACGGATCGCACGGCATATTCGCGACAACCTGACAGTCTCGAATTTTCTCGGCGCGCTACAATACCCTGAGGTCCATGAGAGACAGGAAACTGGGATCAGGCAGGAAGCACCATTAAGATAAACGGAAATCGTGGCTGGAACGCGCAATCACAACGCCGGTCCACTTCCGTCGAACAGGAATTTTAGTAATGTTAAAAAGCACGTGGTTTGACCATCGAAATTTTTTATGAAAAAAAAACAAACACTCCACCGATGCGCACTGAAAAGTCGAAGCACAGAATGAAGAGATTCGGAAACGTGAGAAAATCGAATTTATTCGAAAATATCGGAGATAACGCGGTTGAAACGAGCGAGCTCGCACTGATGAACGTTACCGCACAACTAACTGAAGAGCACTGACGATCTCGCGACTGCTAGCGCACTGCCAGGCCGGGTCGCGATTGTAGACATTTCGAATTTTGATTTTCGTTTCGAGCGTGTGCGTGTATGTGTCAGTGTACTTGTGTCACTGTGTGCGTCGCGGCGCGCGGCTGGAGCCGAGCAGGAACACCTTCACCCAGCACCCAGCGGGCTCACGTGAGGAAAACGCGTCGGCGAAAACTCGGGTCGCGGGTTCCTCCGCGGCTTAAGGAACACTTAAAAATAGGATTTATTGGCTAATTAAGGAAATAAATTGTGCGATCGGGGACCGGAGCGACTGCCACGCCAGGGCTGGCTTCATTAAAGCGACGAATTAACACCGGAGATTAAGTTTATCAAAAGTTAAACAATTGTTCCCGGAGCGCTGGAATGACTTATTGTTTCAATCGAAGATAACGCACGCGACGTTCGATTAATGCACGACTCCGTCTGAGGCGAGGAGAGCCAATATAATTCCGTACAGCACACATCCCTTGGTTTTTTTTTTTGTTTCCCGAACGGTGCGCTGCGGCGCGGATAGCGTGCTCGCTTCGGAGGAGCCGTAGAAGTTAAAGTAAACACTCCCAATAGCGGGGGAAGTAGGTTTATTTATTTAAATATGAGTTGTTCGCTCTCTCTGTCGCGCGCGCCCGGGTTTCTCACTCGCTCGGAGACGCGCGCGGCATCTCTGTCTCTCTCTCGCGGCCCCTCGCCCCCTCCCCGCGTCCTCCTCACACAGACTGTTAGAAAACAAATAAATAAACATGGCATATGTATAATGGTTGGCTGCTCCGAATGGAACACATGTTTTGATTGCTCTGTGTTTTGTTTGTTTATTTACTTATTTGCTGTATGACGTGGTTCGCCTCTCTCTCTCGCGCGTCTCTTTGCACTCGCGGCTCCTTCTCTTTGTTGTTTATTCGTCCGCCTCGCCCGGGCGTCCGCTCTCCTTTCCGCGTGTTTACAAAATTGGGGAAAAGAAGGCAGAGTGAAATGTGTAGCCGCGGCCACGACCGGGACACCCGGGGAAAAAAAAGTTTGTTCCTAATCATCCTCTATTTTTGTGTTTAGTAATTATGCTCCTCTATTTACTTGCTTAATTTTCAAGACTCAATTTTTGCTTTTTCATTCCGGCCGGGCCGGGCCCGCGCAGTTCAAACACTCGACGCGCTGTTGCCGCGGCGCGTGGGTACGCCGCGTCGGCCCGCGGGGAGCTCCGTGTTTCGTCGCGAGATTTGGCAACGTTCGTCACACCCGTTCGCCGTTCGCACGCACTCGCGAGGAAACACATTACTGTGCGTCCTGTTGGGTTGTTGACGCTTGCTTGCTGGTATCTCCCTGTCAACCGAAAACACAGTTGCTACATTGTCAGTTGGCCCCTCAATGGCTTACGCAGAAGAGCTTTCTAAGTTCTGCCCGAAAAAATTTCATTTTCAAAGACTGCACTTCAGGCCATACGGTACACCAACATTTTCGGTTCGGACCACACCGAGGTCTTTAGTTTCAGAGACCCAACTTACATTTGATTGACCGATGTCTTTCTTATGTGAAAAGAAAGCGTGTCTTGTTGTCAGTAAGATTGACAAGAACCCTGGTAATCTGATCTAATGCCGCAATCACACGCTGGATGTGGGAGCTGAATGTGGAAGTCATCGGCCTGCTGATGCCTGAATTTTGCGCGTGCCGCGCAAAATTTAGCAACGATTCTCAGCAACCATCGGACTGATGTTGAATTTGTCCGAACTATTCAAGTAGATCTTTTACACATCTGGATGAAAATAACTCGAATTTGCTAAATTTCAGCTGTTAGGCGATGACTGTTGACTTCCACATTCAGCTGCTAAATTCAGCGCGTGATTGCGGCATCAAGTAGTGAAGTTCAGACTTTGTAACCGAATATTCACCGGAAATAGTCAGCATTTGCGGTGAATATTCACGTGACACCGTGTACTTTCGCGAGAATTCAGCTAGAGGGTGTTTCCGGCGGTCAGCTGATGTAACCGGAAATGCTAAGTATTTCCGGCGAATATTCACTTGACTCAGTATAGTTTTACGCGCAATGAGAGATTGTTACCGGCGATCAGCTATACTTGCGCGCGCAATCAGCGTGTGCATCCGGCGATCAATTATTGTAACCAGAAATGCTGAATATTTCCGGTGAATATTCTTTCGAGGCTGTATACTTTTGCGGGCATTCAAAGAGTATTTCCGGCAATCAGCTGATGGAACCGAAAACGCTGAATATTTCCGACGAAAATTCTTTAAACGCTGCATACTTTCGCGCGCATTTAGAGAATGTTCCCGGAACCTTAGCCTGTTTTCGATGACTACTCATTAAAAATTTCGCGCTTAAATGTTAAGAGGATTCTTTCAAAAAGAGGAGAAAACTCCAAACAAACGACGACTCGTCAATGTAGGTTAAAGGAAGCTCTACAAATCATGCTCAAATGCCTACATTTTTTGCGATTTTGAGGACCGGCAAGGTTAAAATAAATCTAAACAATCAATGCATTTTTCGGAAAATTGACAGTGTAACGATAAAACTCAGTAATTGTTTATTGAAATTGAGTTGAGGTGAAAGAGAAACAAGCATAGCACCCCTAGTTAATATCGCCTGCAACAAACACTTGACGAATTTCATAATAATGCATGGATACAACTATTCGGACTCTACGGATGTCCGTATTGCATAAGCACCAGAGTGAAGGCGTTTTGAATCTTTCGTCACTCACCGTTTCACCCGCGTCGGCTGGCTGAAATGCAAGGATCCAAAATGACAGGGCGCCTTCAATTCTTTACACCCGTCTATACTACGAAGACCCTGGTAAAAATTGGCAGTAGAATCTGTGTTCCAAAATACCATAGACCTACAGCCGGCTGTAAGATTTCCAATAGCTTCTATAGCCGGCTACACAATTTCGTATGGCCTTTTATAGCCGATGGCGATTAAGCAACAGCCAGGCGATAAAGTGTATGCTAAACGTTACTAATTACGGATGCTAGGACTTACTGAGTTTTTGGACTACCGCTCTCTTTTTGTGCCGTAGTATCTTGATTTATTTTGCGAGGAAAGCTCCGTACTTTTGATGGATGCCTGCCATTCCTGATATATTAGAGCGCCTTCAGTTTCGTATGATACTGTGCAATACCACTGGTGTGAAATAGTTGCTTCAAGCGCCGTGGCACGCTGCGGCGCGGCAGGCGGGCAGCCAGCGCGAAACGCGCATTGGCTCCTACAAACCTAACAGGGATACTTCACGCGTTGCGCAATGCGTGAAGTATCCCTGTTAGGTTTGTAGGCGCCAGTGCGTCGCCGCTCCGCATTGTGTTGGGCTCTAATAATTAATCCGGCGGAGTCAGCGTTATTCAACTCATGATTTTGAAATGTTTGCACATCCTGTATGAATTATTCTCATTTTAATTGATGAAAAAAAAGGAAAATATAATGTGTGTTTTGTAAATATTAAGGTGGTTCCGTATCAAACTCAATGATTTCCGAAGCACACGAATTTCTACAAAATTTCTTATAGCCTTTTATAATCGATTGCGAAAAAGCAACATCCAGGCGATAAAGTGTAAAGCCCGGGGATAGGAACCATAGCTCGGCCGCATAATTTTTTATCGCTTCGTATAGCCCGACCGTATGATTTTCTCCGCATTCTACAGCCAGCTATATGATTTTCTGTAGCCTCCTTTAGCCGGCTATAAGAATTCCTATGGTATTTTGAAACGCAGCTCTTATCGCCAATTTTTACCAAGGGATCCCTCTTAGTTACGAATAGTTGCCCCAAAAATCATGCTCAACACATCATTTTATCAAAACTGTAAAAGAAAAAGTGCTAACATCCCACACGTTTTTTTTTGCAACGAGCGTGATGGATGTCTCTAGAGTAAAAACGAAGAATTGAAGGCATTCTTTCATTTTTGATTCTAGCAGTACAACCTGCTGCCGCGCCGCGAATGAAGTGGTAAGTGGTAAGTGCCTGCAGAGTGAAAACGCCTTCAATTCTGTGCTTATGCAACCCGGACATCCGTGAAGCTCGAATAGTTGCATTCAGGCGTTGTACTGAAATTCGCTTCGTGTTCGTTGCTTAGCTTGTTTCTCTCAAAACTCAACTTAATTTCAGCGTCACGTCACCCATCGCGCCGATGAAATTAACTAGAATATTACCGATTTTTATCGTAACATTGTAAATATTCTGGGAAATGATAGAATTCTTTTAATGTATACATTTAATAAATTACAACGCTGTGGCTCTTCTGAAATGTAGGCTGCGGCCCTGCACTTCCTGACCTAAGAACATTTCAAAAGAACATTTTGAGTGCGTATCCTAACGTTTTTGTCTTTGCGGAAAAGTTTAAAAAAAAGAAAAAGTCCAGACAAAAATATACATAAGGAGAAGGGGGTTGGATCTAGGCTTATATGAGCCTCCCACTATTTTTGAAAAGAATTAAATGAATAAAAATAATAATATTTTCCATTAAAAATATTTTTTCAGTAACTCTTCATGCTATTTTTCTGGGGTTTTTTTTCTTCTTTTTTTATTATTATTTTTATATAAAAGAAATTGGGGGGAAGGGGAGTGAGAGCTCAGCTCACGGTCGGAGGGGGTTAAAAATCTGCCAAAATGGCTCTAGTAATATTTGAAAGGCCACCGTAACCGCCATATTCGGGGAAAATGTATCAATGATAAGAGCAAGGGAGTGGAAAGCATATATCTGAAATTCCACATACGGTCATTTAACATGCTTGAGTGTAACGCTATGAGGAAGCGGGAACAGAGAGAGACTTTTGCAGATGACGAGGAACGTGTGGAAATGTCCTTCATAAATTCGGCATGAACACGATTATTGAACCATTCTTGTAAGTTAATCGCTCAAACAATCTCATCTCAAATATTACCGAGAGCATTATCATTTAAAGGCAGGACCAAATGGCGACACGTGAACAGCGCACCGCGGGAGGAGGAGAATGAAGAACTAATACTAATATAAATAAATACATAAATAAAAGATTCAAAATCGATGATGGTTAAAAATGCAGGCAGTCGAATTTCGGATTCCAAAAGCGGTCAATTTTATGAAATTTCCAAAGCGACTAGATGGCCTTCGCCTCGAGAGGATGAATTTTAAAAGTAGCTCAGAAAGATGTATGCGTCCTCCGATCGTAAAAATTTAAAATTTCAATTCGAGCTCACTTTCCTTTCTCATCTGTTCTGTTTCAGGTAGCGAATTCTACTCCCCCTCTATGGCAAATTAAATCCGAATTTGCACGTGACGTCCGTGCTGTAGGAGAATCTTCTGATGCAGAACCAGCCTGGCATTTTAGTTAATATTTAATCCAGAGAGGCCTTTTGATTTTTCGGTTGTCTTACTTCTGGTCCGATGAAGTATGGAAATCTTTGGACCTAATTTACACCTGTAAGATTCCTAACCCCCGTATGCAGCTTAGACATTTACGCGACTTTTCATGGAGATAATTGAGGAGAGGAAGACTTTTGTTCTCATGTAAGGCTTTTGATAGAGAGAAAGTAGGACAATCGGACGTATTTCTATCAAACGGAACTATTTGCATTAAGACATGAGCCCTGAGATCCATCAGAATACATGAAAAACAGGGCTTATGTCATAATGCACATATTTCCGTTCGACAGAAATACGTCCAATTTCAACACCGAGGGTGTTTGGATTTTTTTTTTGCCTAATTTTAATTCGTTGAAACATGAAATCTTTGGTGTGGTATGATACTTTTGGGACACAATATTTGAGAAGCTTTAAGCCCAATTCACACTGTCAAACCTTTCATCCGGTATAATGGAACGAAAATTTGGATGGAAAGCTGAGCGGAGAGTGATTGAATCCATTATTATTATTTTTTTTTGTCGTTCATCAAATTGTCTTTTTTTCACGTCAGTATCACACTATCCAACTTTTCATTCGACAAATTGCATTCAAGAGTTGAATGAAAAGTTTGACAATGTGAATTGGACTTTACCAACAATTTTTTCATTAGAGACAGCACTTTGTAGTTCTATAGCCAAAACTGTGAATATCATAAAATGATCGAAACTTTTTAAAAAAAAATTCTCTTACATATTTAATTAAGAAATAAAGAGGAAAAACTCCTCAAGAGAAGAAAACTGCTGAAAGGAACTATGAGATGCTAGGAAAAGATGAGTTTTCTAACACATGAGCGATCGTCCTGCAACTTTTTTAGAGTCTTTGCCATCATTCAGTGAATACTATGAACATATAGGTAACGGTATCGGTTTTTAGTGAAACTACTGAAATTGTGTGGAATATCCAGCAAACTTAATCTTCTCATTACTGCAAGCTACAATCATTACCTCATTTTCGTTTGCAACGTTCCAGCAAGCCCTATCGAAGCCAAAATAGACAGAGGCATTCAAGTGTTCAGCTTCTGTCAGCGATTTTTCAATTCGCTAACTCATACACTGCAAAATAACATGTTGTGGGCATTGTGTACTTATTTTAAAAGTTAATAGTATACAAAAAATGCACTATTGGTTCTGCACTATGGTTATTCCTTTTTATCTCGGAACAATACTTAAAAATAACTCTGACAGACATCATCTACTCACTGAAAAAAGTTCAAATTTTTTTGCAGAGTTCCTCACAGCAGTTTATAGCATTAAGGCATATCTAATGAGATGAACAAAACTTGTGTGAATTCAATTACCAAAAGTAGAGATGCACTTCTCCTTCCTCCTCAAGTCATTTTTTAATACTCCAGGAAAAAACTAATTAAAAATTATTTTGTAAGTATGAAATTTCAGAAATAAAAATAACAATATTGGCAGGGATGAAGCAATGGAATTATAATGGAATACAATGGAATATAATCTCAATGGAATTATGGAATTATAAATAGGAAATACGCACGTGAAAAATTAACTTAAAAAGTTGTAGACTATAGTTCAATTTTAATCTGAGGCTGTAAGTAGCGAGGCTTAAATGATCGATTATCGATATTTCCCGATTTGAAGCTATGGTAAGGAATCGATTATCAACGTGTTCGTTGCAAACACCCGGTTTATCGATCCTTTTCCATAGGTTTAAATGACATATAAATCGATTTATCGCAAAGCAGACCACGCCAATGGAGGCTCTTGAGCTGTTGCCTTCTCTCATGTTCCCCCAGAACTCACTTGTCGGTCATTAAAACTTTCAACTTTTTGATGTCAGTGATGGTCATTAATTACCTACTGTTACACAGTTTTTTTTTTTATTCATTTTGGAAACCCATATCTTTTTGCTTAAAACCTTCAAGCTTTCACCTGGTGAGGACTTTTCCATTTATAAACAACTAAACTTTCCATTTCTGCCGTGCTAAGGAAGAAAACCATACGAGCCTTCAGTCATTGCCGATTCTCCTGTGATAAAATTAAATTTTTGGAGAAATTATGAATACGCATTTTTCCACCAATTGTTCCGAAAATTTATTTCATAAGTCAATGCAAAAAAAAAAATTAGACTATTGCAATGAAAAACAAACATAACTTTCTTCGAAAATAAATATTTTATGGGAAGAAATTGGCGGACTTTAAATTTGCATTCGTCTTTTTTCCTTGGCATTGCAAAACTTTTTGGTTTTTGTTCCGATGACCTTTAAAAAGCTGAAAACACACTCCAAAATACGCCGGTCTCAGATCTTCATTTTGCGTAAAGAGCACAGATGACGCAAAAGTACCAGGGAACACGAAGTTTTTCACTCAAATCGACAGCTCCGACCTGGAAAGCGTTGTGTATTTATTTTCGCATTTTGATGTTATTCGCGAACACGCCAGTCTTTTTACGGGAAGATGTCTATTGTCGCGCCGGTACCGCACCGCGTGCTTCAAAATGACATGGGTCTCATCGCACACTGGGCTGCAATGACGAACCTACCAATAATAATCAAAGAGCAGGTAGCATGCGGTAAAAAAATTGCGTCATAGGACTCACGGATAGCGTTAACACCGCGCGCATTTATGTTTCATTCACGCAAAAAAATTACGTCACCCGAGGATTCCTGAAAATGTTGTTTTCCAAAGGATACGCGCTAAATTTGTGATGCATGCTTCGCCATAAATAGATCATTTTTTTACATTGATCTGAGAAAACTAAAAAAATCCCTCTCTTCAATATTTCAATGAACTTCGTAATAAAGATTTGCCAGCGAAGTCGCGCAAGTCTTGAGTAATTTCTGTTGAACTATCCATCCTGATTCTCAATAATGTCCGTATTCATAGTACTTTTTCTCATTAGGTTCATTTTTTAAATCGAAAAATTTAGACATATTTTTTACGATGAGTAGGGAAGGTGATGGTGAGGTTTTTCTCTTGTTTTTACTCTCCTATCCTGAGATTCATTCAGCGGAAACGCATTTTTTTAACATCATGATCCAAAACATAATATTCTTTCCGCGAATATTAAAATGAACGAATTGTAATTTTTTATTCAGCCTGAGTATGCGAATCGTTTTCAAGAAATGAAGGATCCATGGGGGAGGGGAGACTAGTCGCGTGAACAAAACGACTTTTTCCCAATCGAAGTTTTTATTGCGTTTTCCGCCCGAACTCTTGCGAAAAACTTGCTTTTCTCTTAAATATATTTTTCCTTTTTGAATACAAAAATGTTTTTTATTTTTTTTTTAAATAAAAAAAAATGAGTTCAAATTTTAAGAAAAAAGAACTTAAATTTCTTGGTGAGTTATCGAGAAAGGTAGACAAACCTCTGTGTATCTTTCCTAGCAATGATTTAAAAAAAACCGTTTAAACCAAGGGAGAGGTATTGGCTATGTCTCGGAAATCGTCCTCTGACTGTTAAGAACAAAAGTCAAACATTAAACATCAGGAGTTCAACCTCAAACAGGGCTGGGATATTTTTCGGAGGTATTGCGCAACATCAGGAGCCTCAAAACACAGTGTGGTCGGCGTGAACGCATATCAGCGCCTACAAGACTGTGGGAATACTTCACGCATTGCTCTAAACACAGCACGGTCGGCTCGGTCAACGTGGATGCATATCAGCGCCTACAAGACCATGTGAATACTTCACGCATTGCGCCAAACGCAGTCAGGTCGGCTTGGTTGGCTTGGTACACATATCAACGCCTATACTGCCGTGCTGAGAAAGAACGCCGTATGAACATTCGAGAGTTGCCAACTTTCCCTTAGTAAAACATGTATACTTACCAACATTCATGCATATTTTTCCTTGAAATTTTCAGATGCTTTAGATTAAACCGCGTGCAAAAATTGTCTGAAAATGTTGGAGAATAATATTCGCAATTTTCCCAGTAAAGTCGGTTTTTATCGCAGGAAACTTTGTACCGTCTGAAGGCTCATACGGCGTTCTTCCTTAGCACGACAGTATTCAACACCCTCAACTGAATGACCTACTTCTCGCCAAGGAATATCCATTCGTGGTGGCGGGAGAGATAACGCACCCGATTAACGGCGTTAACAAGAATATGCTTGGTAGGATTTTCGGTGGTGAACCACTCTGCAGTTGCGCGTTTCCGGATTTTTCCTTGTCGTGGCGCGGCGCGCGGCTCGGCTGCAGAGTGCAGTTTTACGATCAAACAAAACAATGAGCGAATTAAAAACTGCGTCCGTGGAAAAAAGGAAAGAGTGGCGCTGTTTATTGTTCATAAACAATCGGGCGATGTGATAGAGTCGCTGAAAAAACCTCACTGATTTTGCAAACCTAAAAGCGAGCGATAACGTCGTCGCTGCTATTGTCTGGAAATTTAACGTTTCTCCGGCTTGATACTGCTTGTGCCTTATCTATCGGTAAAAGCAGTTACACCAGCCGCCTTGGATCTCGTGCAGTGCTCGTGTAAATCGTGTCTCGTGTCGTCACGCCCTTGGGAGCATCATAGTGGCGATTCGAGTTGGCAACACTGTTTTTCCTCCATTTAAATTCATTACAAATATCGATTTTAGATGATGCAAGCTGCCTCAGAATCGATTGTTTTATGTACACTTAAATGAAAAGAAAAACAGTGCTGCTAACTTGCAAAAATCGCCACGGGGGAGCATCAAACATTCAACATGTCTATCAACGAATATCTATATCGTATAGTGAAATTTTCAAGTAGATTCAACGAACAATGTATCTGCACTGGAAAAAAAAACACATTGGATTCTGGATAGTGGGTTAAGTAAAATCATAATCGAACAATTCACTGGAAAAGAAAACACATTGGATCTACAGTCCAGACTCTTAAAACATTGACAAGAAAAAGTACTCTTGATTCAATCAGATTTAAGCTTAAATCAAGAACCAAGCCTCTTAATTTGAGCGGATTTCCTTTTGATTTAAGCTTAAATCTGATTGAATCAAGAGTCCTTTTTCTTTTCAATGTTTTCAAGAGTCTGGACTCTAGATTCAATGTGTTTTTTTTGTTTTTTTTTCCAGTGTATAGTAATTTCTAATTTTGTCGTCTTTCAGTGATACTAGAGATAGCACCTTTAATCAGTCGCGTTAAGAGAGAAACCAAACACGCAATTTGGCCTGGAACGGCGCGACTTAGAGAGAAATGATGACGAGGACTTAAGATGAAAAAGAGAAGCCTTCGGCGCGGCGGTCGGCATGTAACACATATTAGCGCCTACAAGACTGCACGAATACTTCACGCATTGCATCAAACACAGTGCGGTCACTCCGGTCAGCGTAAAACGGATAGCGCCTACAAGACTGCGTGAATACTTCACGTTGACCTGAACCTTCACGTTCACTGAAACGTTGCATGGCGTTTGCGATACTTTGGCTGGAAGGTGACAATATACTAATAGCTTAAGCTAGTGCAACTGACCCACTGGGCCACGGGAACAGACTGCGAAGTAGCCAAGGGGCGTCGCCCTGCAGCGCAGCATCATGTATCTTAAAACTGTATATGTTGCGGCGTAAAAATTACATTTGATGCTTTGCCGCACATGAATACAGAGGAATGGTGCTTTTTTGCCGCCGTTGGAAAATCGCCTTCAAAATTTTGAGTATGCAACCCCAGGACTCGAGTGCTCGAATAGTTTAAGCACGGACAAATTGCTTTCATCTCCGGCAGGGCTTCACATAGAGACCCGATGAGCACACTCCTCTCTGTGAGTGGATTATTTTGAGAACGATCCTCCTCAAAAAAATTTAGAGAGGCATAACATAAGACGTAACCATAATCCTAGCGGAAAAGATTGATTTATGAGAAAAAATGAGGTTTAAAGTAAACATTAGGTACTTTATGTATATATTATTCTACCTCTCCTTCTCTAGTGCTAATGATTAGTATATATATTATTCTACCTCTTCTTCTCCATTGCTAATGATTAATATGTATATTATTCTACCTCTCCTTCTCTATTGCTAATAACCATTAAATATCTTCTTTTCATATATTAATTTAGTATGTATGTGTTTCTATTTTATATTTTATATGAGCATTACGCGCAATAGACGCAGTTGTGGTTGACTTCAGCTTTATTCATTTGATCAAATCACATTAATTAAATAAGGGGTCAATAACCTAATACTGCAGCACTGGTCAATCAAAGCCCACCCAACGGACTATATGTTGCTAAAATATTGTAGCGACATTGAAGGTGTAATTGCATGAGTAACATTAACATTAGAATAATGTTGCATGTTGCTACAACGCATATTCCATCACACATTACCAGCAAGAAAATTATTGCAGTAATATTTGTTATGTTGCAACTAAGAAAAAAGTGGTCGTTAAAAACTGAGGAAAAGTAAGGACTTGATTTTCGACGGTCTAAATAACTGCCCGAACAGATTTTTTTGTGTCCTCTCAATCCAGCTAGTGCTCCTCTTTCCTTGAAACCAAACTTATTCGGAAATTGCAGGTATCAGATATGACAACTAATGTATCAGAGGCTCTCCTCTGACTCAGATATCGAGAAAGAACTTTAATATTGAAGAGGAAAAACTTGAATTGATCATTTACATACGCAATCAGAATCGAAGTAAAATTCAAACCAATGTCCTGTCAAACTTCTTTCCAATCCTCTCAAGAAATTTTACACTTCCTACATGGTTAAAGCGCGCGGCCTCGATGAGAATTCTAAATAGGTAAGCGAGCTTAAACTTTTTCTCCGCTGAATCATATATTCGCGCAGATTTACATGACTAGAAAGTAAATTTTCATCAAGGAAAAATTTCGTCCCAATGTTCTTAACTGAACAAGAATATTTGAAAGACAACCCTAAATTGATTTATTATCCTGCGATTATAGATACTCGACAACCTAGTATCGGGTTCATAATTTGATGTGTATGACTAGAAAAAAGTAGGAAAAGAAACAAATTAATCAATTGTTCTCAAACCCTAGTAGCAGTGGCTGTTGAGAAAAGTTGTAAAAAACTCGTAAATTTTAAGAGATCTCTTGAAAATTACCTACGTATGAAAAACCCTTGAAATATTCATATTAGGGGCCCCTTTTTGGGTTTTTTTTACATAAATCTGAAGTAATCTTAAGTAAATTTTAAGTAAATTTTTTGCGTAAATTGTAAGTAAAATTTACGTATTTTTTTTTTTTAAATTCCTGCGGCAAAAACGAGGAAACAAGTAGTGAACAGGAAAGTACCTATAAAAAGAACAGTTGCAGCCCATTAAAATTGAGGATGTAGTTTATTGATTTTTATCTAAATTTTACGTTTTCTTTTAATTAAAATAACTCTCTTTTTTTACTTAAAAGAATTCCCCAAAAGGGTTTCCTAAAACGAGTATTTGAAGAGTTTTTTACTCAAAATTTACGAACTCTTAAAATTTACAAGTTTTTCACATTTTTTGGACAACTTTTTGTAGAACTTTTTATAAGAGCCATTGCTACTAGGGAAAGGGAGCATGTCCATTCCTCGATGAGTCTTGGTTAGCATGGCCTTTTATGCATGCCAAGGCTCATGTAGAAACGGACTTATTCCCTTTTGAAAACAACTTATTGCAACTTATTGCAAACAAATGCATCCATGCATGCAATATCGGTTTTATTGCTCACATGTATAATAACTTTGAGAGCAAGTTGCATATCGACGGTGAAACTACCAAACCACGTATCTCGTTTGCGGTGTTTAAAAATCTACGCTCACATTTTATTTTTTTGAAGTAGACCAAATCAATATCATTCCTTGAAATTTTCACGGAATTTTCTCCGCACAAAGAGGAAACATCACAGAAATTTTCAAGACTGGATGTTAAGTAGTTTTTCATTTAAAAAATAAAGTATGACAGGAAGTCTGCGACGTCGCAAATCGAGATACGTGGTTTGGTAGTTTCACCGTCGATATGCCTGTGTTACACGCACACTGGTAGTCACTGTTCTCTAATGTTAAAGTAGAATAGATATTCAGGCATCATCCAAAATGAAACAACCTATTGAGATAAATTCACGATTATATCATCATCGTCATCATGACAGGAATACCTTAAACATTGTGACCACATAAAGGATTAAGTCAGTCCACTAATGTATATCTAAAATCCACGCGCCAGAGAATCTCCAGTAAGTCGTTTGAACTTTCGTGTCTGTCATTGGGCGTGTGTTACTGAAGAAGAATAAGAACAAAAAACCCCTAGCGAGCCGATTTTCATAACTTAGCGACGATGGATTTATTAAGTGTAACATAGATTCATGGTCATCTACAACGATGAAGAACAGGTGGAATAATCTAACCGAATTACCTTTGATCAGTAATACAGAGAACTGCATACATTAAACAAAAACTAATTTACAACGTTGTATGAAGTAAAACAGAAAATGTCTGATCCCGCAATCCCAGGATCAAGGCAAACGTGGGGCAAATTTTGAGGCAGATTCCAAAAATGATGCCTTTTTTTTCTTTTTACTTCAGTAGGTACTTTTAGAGATGTGGGGCAAACTGCACATTTTCTCGTATATTTAGGCATTTTTTCATAAGATTGGAAAGGCGGTGAGATAAATCGGAGAAATGAGCGTGGGGAAAAAACGTAAAATCGTGTCAAACGATCTGCATCCCTGGTGAAATCTGCAAAGACTTGCCTAAGAAGAAGCTCACCCCGACATTCATCGGTCATCATTAGGCGAATTTTATTTGATTTTTATGCTCAATTCAAGTTGCTCATCAATCATCATTGTGCGAAAAATAGCGTTGACCTCCGTACTTTAGTTTGCCTCACCCGTTTATATTGTAGAGATTGTTAGCGTCGGCAGATCCAGGAAATGGAGAATTTGCAGGTTTCTGAAATTTGATAAATTCCGTGTTTGAATGGACGCTACCAAGTGAGCTGAACATGAGGATACCCTTGGTTTATAAGTTGAACAATTATTGGAGGAAACATGACAAAATGATCTAATCTGCTAAAATACCTACATGCGTTTAAATGGGAAATTCAGCCAGATGAGGTCTTTAGGCGGCGCACTTTTCACTTTTAAATCTATTTTTATACTGTTTCGCATAACCGAAAAAAAATATGAAAAATACTGCAAAATCAGCTCTTTAGGCACTTTCAGATGAAGCAATGAAAAATTTGCGTGCAAAGTCTCCATTGACAACATTGTCCTTTCTCCATTTAAATCCATGGAAATGTATCGATTCTTGGAGATGTCAGGTGCTCCGACAAGAATCGATTATTTAACATAGGTTTAAATGTAGGAAATCCGTGTTGCCAAATTTCTGGATCTGCCCCTGATTATTGGTGCGGAGTCTCTAAAATATATGGTCTATGACGATTACATACAGAATCCGAGCTGTCTTATTTGCAATTCAAGCGTCTAAAACACCAACCACACCGAAAAATTTGAACAATATTAAATGAAAAATTCTTATAAATGGTGGCCTCAAATATTGTCGTTCCTTTCTAGTCATAATTTTCGGACTCGAGCAATAAACTCAAAACTGAAAATTCGAGTGACCGAATTCCGAGACCATTCTTTGGATCATGAGTTACGATGAATATAAATTAATCAGTGACTCAGGATTATGTACGGCCGGCCAAGGCTCACGCCCTTTCGTTAGGTACTTTCATCCATACAGGGAAACCCCGGGCTCATTGTCAGCTGATTGAATAATTTTGCGATCAGAATTATACGCCGATAGCTTCCGCAGTTTTCCTTAATTTGAATTAAATAGGAGAGAAAAAGAAGAATAAGTCGTAAGAGAGAGGGATGGAGGGGGAGCAAGAACTACTATTGTGCTCATCTTGACGAACCGGTGTGAAAATGTATGCGCCATGTTCTGTGACGTTGCCGCGACTCAAGAGAGTCGAAGTGAAATATGAGCAGGCTTTTGGTCAGAGAGGCAGATTTTCATAAAAGTTTGGAAAATGAGATTTTTAAAACGCTAGCGACGGGCTCAGTAGGTATGCCACGAAACGCGTGGAAACCCTAAAATATTAATTTTGGAAAAAAAAAAAAAAAAAAAAAAATTACATTAAAATATATCCGAGTATTTTTTAGTTTCTTATGGAATTCTCGGATAGGCGTTGCGTGTTGCATACGCAGCTCCGAAGAAATCGTTTAAATTTCATGAAACATTAAATTTCACTTTTCAGCACAATGAAATTTTATTTTTCATGTAAAGTTGTGCAGCGTGTTTTGTACAATATTAGACCTCGAGAAATCGCACAAAGATTCCTGAATGTACACGGACTTGCAGGTGTGTATTGCGAGATCGCTCGGTGCATATTTAAGAGGATTTGGTTCCTTTTATACTAAATTACATGACGTCCTATTAGGCGAGTTATTGCAATACTTTTAATGAATAATTATTCCGGGATGTCTTTGAAGAAATACAAGGAAAAAAATTATATTTGCTGGTTTAACAATTTTGTGGTTGAAAAAAGTGTCCGCATGTTTCAATGTAGATTTGACAATTAAAAAATGCTAATTTAATCGCCCCCGTCGTTAAATTAGATGTCCCTTATTGTAAAATGTACATTTGAAACATGCCGGACTTACCTATATTTTAACAATTTAATTATATTACATCAGCAATCCATTATTTTCCGTGTATTTTAGTATGTAAGTATTGAATCCTGATAGGTAACATGGCTAGTCAGTTGAATTAGGTACATTTTTTATGCAAGTTATAGTGGCTCTCCGGTGAAATGAAGGATTTTTATGAAACTTTAAACTTATTGCTGCGATTATAAAAACCACTTAATTCGACCAGCCAATGGTATTGCGCTGAATTTTAGTCTAATCTAATCCGAACCACCCCTAATCAAAGAAATTCAACAATCGACCAGGAAAAATGTGCCACTTGAAACATTGCTAACAATTAGTTGTATGCTGAGCTTAGAAGTTAACGATAATTTGTGCCACTTTCACGCAGTTATACTTACGTAACGCGCTGTTTTCAATTGGCGTGCAAACATTAACATTTTAATTATTTTGTCTTAAAAAGAGATCTCATGACGATGAAATATAAGAAAAAACCTGTGAAGTGGTTCGTTCCTGAGTTCACCGCACAAGTTCACTCAGACAATGAATTAGTTGATGAAAAGAGACAGTGTTCCAGGGTTTAGCTTAGATATTGCAGATACAAAGTGCAGAGATAAGAGTTAAAAAATGTGGGTGTCAAAGTGGCAGATGTACAAAGATGTTACATCTAACTGAAATTGAGACTATTTGACCTTGTTTTAGTGTATACATATAATAAGCGTCGAGAAAAAACACTGAGAAATGGCCCGAACTGTAACTGTAACAAGGCGTTGAAATGGTAATAGGTCCACACCATTTCGCGGGGGATACAAAGCCAAAAAGTTCCAAAAATGATCAATAAGAGTAAACAATTGTTGAGCTCTAATGAGTATCAATACAAGATCGAGGGAGGAGAGTGTTCAGTGTAAAATTTGTTTACTCGAATTGAAAATTTTGGAACTTTTTGGCTTTGTTATCCCCGCGAAATAGTGTGAACCCAGCACTATTTCACCATATTGTTATTAGCTCATTAGCTTCCAATGCTTATATTCGGCTAACAAACCATCCTCAGATGTCCATAAATATTTTTTCCTGTATTCTTTTTCTTTTTTTAAAACAATTAATAGAATATACATATACACTTAGATCCTATTTTGATTACTTTTCAAGGGCTAAAGTGAATGGGGGTAGGGTCAATTTTGTCCGCGTGATTACTCGAGTTAAAACGAATATTTTAAGCTGATATTTTAACGGTAGTCTGGTTTCTTACGCATTTCTCAATTACGGCTGTTACAGTTTTTATGGGGGTTAGAAGGGTGTCATGCTATACGACGCAAGCTAAAATAAACACTTTGAACTGAAATTTTGATGGAACTTGGAAGTCTACAAGAACTGGCTTTCTAATCGAGTTTCAGCAAAATCGGTTGACACTTTTGTAACGGCGGCTACTAGTAGTTTTTTAATGGGTGAGAGAGGCAGAGGAGTTGGGCAAAAACTTTAGTAAAAACGAATATTTTAAACTAAAATGAAACATTCACCTGTGAAACACTTAAGTAAAAACTCTTTGGAAAATAATTTCATGTCGAGGTGAATGCGCGGAATGCAAAAAAAAAAAGCATCCCATATGCTGACGATCCTACAGAAAAAACCCTCCCGCTTGCGATAGGATGCCTTATGCCTTATGCGTATTCACCAATAAGCTGATGATGGTCTCATACACCGTATAAAAGATCAAAAAGATGAAATCTCAAGGGATCGAAGCAACTTGATCGGCTTTTTGTGTTTTAGGTATAATCATTTCATTACTTAGCAGGAAAATTTGTAATTTTAGCAGCAACTGTGCGCACTTCCCACGAAATGCTGATTAAAATTACGACTAAACCGGAGCTACACACTTCAAAACAATTTTTATGAAAAATTTCAATTTTCTATGTGCTTGTTTTCTAAAGTGGAAAAATCGAAAGTTACAATAATCTCACTCTTTTCAAAACTAGCCCAGGAACATATGAAATCTAAAGAAAATAATTCTTTAAAAAAGTCTACCGTTGCAAAAGTTGATCTTTTAAGGTAGGTAGTAAGAAATGTTTAAAATGTCAGTTTGGTGGATGTGATGCTCACATTCCAAAAATGGTAAATTTCACCGCTTCACGAGTGAAAACAGATTTTTGCGGAAGATTCCACGATGGTGTAACAGCATCGATAAACGCATTTCGACTCTGATGAATTAAGGATTCGTATCAGTCGCTTCATTTTTTAATGAATGTTTAAATAAATTTCCTAAAATTTTCCTCGTTCGGTTTTTCAGCCGAACATCAGCGTTTAAGGTACGTCATGGTTTCCGTGATAGCATCAAGAAGCAACAAAAATTTCGAGTGAATCTAATTCTCGTCTTAATGGAGAATTTGCATGCAAATTTTACATTACTTCATCTGAAAGTGCTTAAAGAGCTGATTTCACAGTATTTTTTATAATTTTTTTTCGATATGGGAAATAGTATAAAACTAGATTAAAAGTGAGAAAATGCACCGCGTAGTGACGTCATCTGGCGGCATTTCCCATTTAAACATACGTATTTTAGTAGATAAGATCATCTTGCCATACCTTCTCCAATAATTGTTCAATTTATGAACCAAGGTATCCTCGTGTTCAGTCCACTCAATAGTTTCCACTTAAACACGAAATTCGTCAAATTTCAGACACCTACAAATTCTCTATTGTCGGATTTACCTACTTTCCGCCCATGGGCCCCCTGTATTTTACCGCCCTTTTCTCATTCGTTTTAAAACATCAATAAAAACCATCAAAAGGACGTGCCGGAGGGTAAGGGGTGCATAAGACGCGTTTACTCGTGTTGGACACATTTTTTGCGAAAGCCCTGTCAGCACCACTAGCAGAAGTTCACGGAACTTTGCGCGAAAGTTAAGTTCCGTAAACCTATCTCTGTGTGAACAAGGCCTTCCATTTGGAAGAAATGAACGTAAAAATTATGCAAGAACAAACATAAATGTGGTTTAATCTTAACTTCCGCCGCGGCGTACTGTGTTTGGAGCAATGCGTGAAGTATTCCCACAGTCCTGTAGGCGCTATGCGTTTCACGCCGACCGCCGCCGCTGAACGAACGTACTGTGTTTGACGCAATGCGTGAAGTATTGTATTATCAGCATACTACAACAGAATTCCTCCATATCCTTGTTGTCTTCTTTGTCTATAGCTGTATCTACCGATTTCAACAATCAGTCTGCAAGATAGAGAGGAGGCGAGAAAATCGCAAAAAGAAGAGGAAAAATTATTGCCATAGCTAGATACATTTCCAGAGGGAACCGACGCCATAAAAATCCTCCATTTCCGGAATTTATCAAATTAATGGAAGGGAGGCTACCTCCGTCTGCCCCTCTCTTAATTATTTTTATGCGACCAACGAGAAAAGGTACCTTTATTTATTTTGTTAATTGATGCACTATAATTACAAAGTCATCGCTTCATTCCTAAGTTTGAGATCAGTTCTTAGCCACATTGGTAAAAAAAAAGTTGCTTGGGTCTAGATTCCAGACTCTCAAAAGCATTGACAAGAAAAAATACTCTTGATTCAATCGGACTTTTGCTTGAATCAAAAGGAAATCCACTTAAATCAAGAGGCTTGGTTCTTCGATTCAAGGAAAAATCCGATTGAATTAAGAGTATTTTTTCTTGTCCATGTTATTAAGAGTCTGGACTCTAGATCCAAGCTACTTTTTCTTCCAGTGCAGAATTTTTTATGGGAGGGCGGGGGCCTAAGGTAAGAAAATCCTGAAAATTACGAAAAATTGCAGTTTTTTGGGAAAATTTTCAAGTCATATGTACTCCCTGCCTCCTTCGCAACGCCATTGAATGCGATGGAAAGTCAATAATGGGGATGCTATTTGAAATAGGGGAGCCTCGCTTTCTCGTTATCAAAGCACTTTGTCAGCATCATACGAATAATTAATCAATAGATCCTATGAAATATAAACGAGTTTTAAAGAAACTTCGATATTGTACAAGCTTTAAATCAGCTTCTGGAATGTTTAAGGCAGGTATTTCAATGAAAGTAATCGAATTAAGTAGGTGAGTTGAAGTCTTTTTCCTGATTTCTTAAACGAGAGAGTCACTACATGGTTTCCCTCCCTGTTCATCGAATATCTCAATAGACCGCAACGCAACGAAACGAATTATTATACATATTATACATTTATGCCACGAGCCGTATTTCAAAATAATTTACATTTTTTTCTCGTCGCACGATTATACAGCTCGGAAACTCGTTCAAATTTCCCCAAGATCAACTTCCTTCCTTAACGCAGGCTAAATTTTTTGTTTCGCCAAGGTAATTACTGTGGATATAAATTCATACAAATTGTTTCAGCAGCCGGATTCGCCTTTGAAAGGGAGCCAATTTTCCGGAGAAATTTTCTTGCTTGGAATTTTAACGATCAGCTCAAAGTGCTCTCTAAGCTCTCTAGTCGTTTCGTGTGCAACATAAGATCCTACTAACGTGCCACCGTCGGGGTTGTTGCGTTGAGCTGAATTTCTCACTGTGATTTTTCAAAAGAAATGCATCTCGGAATAATACATGTATATTTTTCTCTTCATACGAGGGCTCTTCTTATCCATTAAAAATTCTCCAAGGTCGGGTTTGACCTACTCGGTGAAAGATCTCGAAAACCGATTGGGATTATACATGATGTCGCGGAAACATGGTCACTCAAATTTTCAAATTTTCAAATTTTCAAATTTTCAATACTTCGTGATTTTCCTTGCTCTTTTTTTTCAAAAAGACGCATTTCTGCCAAACGGAACTGTGTGCATTAAGGCATGTGCCCTGAGACTCATAAGAATATATCCATAACAGGGCTCACGTCATGATGCACGTAGCTCCGTTTGACAGAAATACGTCCAAAAGATCCACCGAATATACTAGCTGCTTTAATTAGAGGAGGGTTGGAGTATGAATCCATCCACCCGTTTTGCTACTTGAAAATCAGTTTCGCTAATTATGGAGGATTCGAGGACATGCAGCGTCCACATTCCTCGAAAAATTTTACGAAAAACTTCATGATTTAGACGACATCTGCAAGTGTTTTCCCTCCTCTGGAAATTCCCCGGAAATTTAGAGGGAAATCTAGAATGAATTAGGCGTGTCACATGATAAAAATTGGATAATACCGATGCCTAGATGCCCACCGAAGCAAAAGCAGAATACCGAAAGAGTCCTAAAAAAGTGCCTTTTTGGGGGAACGAGGATATTTCCCTCAAATCTACCTCAAACGAAATCTTATGATGCGACAATCCTCCGGTTAAAGTTTCAGCTTAAGTTCAGAGCTTGTATTGGCAAAACAGTCTCGCAAAGTTTGTATTTTCTACTGCTATTAAAAGTACTAATATTTAGATGTTGTTCGACTAAGAAAAATACTTTATCGATATTTTTCCTATTTTCTGAGAGGCACAATTTCATCAGTTAATGTTACTAGGGGATTAAGGCTGTTGTTGACACTACCATCTAGCAATCAGTCGTAATATAGTATTATGTGCATACAAATAGTATCCTAAACCATCCCTGCCCGATTGTAAACACCAACTGATGAAATTTTGCCACAGGGAATAAATAAAATAAATAAATGATTAAGTAAAAGAAAGATCGATTGAGGTTGTTCCTTTAACCGAACAACTTCGAGATATTAGCATTTTTAATATTTAAAAATATAAACTTTGCAATGCTATACTGCCAAAATGAGCCTTAAGCTCAAGCTAAAACTTGCGCTGGAAGACTTCCTCATCATGAAGTTTTGTTTGTGACAGATTTGAACGAAATCCACAAGCTATTCGAGAATATGGTCGCCCAGCACCCGTTGCATGCTTTGACGGAACCAGTAAACGATGATTCTGTTGGTGGGTATTGTTGACTTGATTCTCGCCTTTAATTTTTATGCATAAGCTGTATACTACCGCGGAGCGCGAATAGTTATATATTTAAAAACCACACAGTGATCTCGCTCCACACTTCAATGGATTCAATAGACCACGCGTAAACTCATTGGCAGATATATCGCTTCAGGTTCGCCTTCAATTACGCCGCATAGGCAACAATCGTACCGAAGAGCGCGTATAGCTATCTATCCGATGTACTTAGGTACACACAACTATTACGCTTAGCAAGACAACAGTGCGTACAGGAAAAATAATGATAAATCTGAGAAATTTTGGAAGAAAAAGATTAAAAACTTCACTCCAGGACCAAGGATAAAACAAGTTAATGTCAGTCAAGGTGCAAAAAAGTGCACCAAGAAAATGAATGAACTGATCAGCCTACTATCAACGCACTTGGACAAACTGAGAAATTATGTTAAAATACCTATTTTAGTATGTGGGTCTGTGAACTGTTACAGCTGTGAACTCATTTTACGTCTTCATTTGCTCTTGATGACATGGAGGAAGTAAATTTTGTTGATTTAATTTGATGAAGGATAGGACTAATGAGGGGCTTGGAGAGCGAGGCGCATAAGTGCAATTTTGGAAAAAATTGAGGTATGAATGATTTTAACCTAAACTAGTCTTGAAATATACTCTGTGAGAAATTCTCCTCCAATATCTAATTTTTTATGCACCGAAAAGCAAGTTTGATCATTCTTTCCGCCATAAGGCACCCCTGTAATTTTAAAACTTAAACCACGTATTTCTTGAAACAGTCAAAACTGCACTTATGCGCCTGTCCTCAATGGCCCTTTAATGTTGAACGAAGATGTATGTAAGTATGGACAAAAAAGGAGTTTTCAGTATACTGTTTACGTTTTGCGTTTCTTTTAGGAACTTTTCAAGGGCTCACCCATTGCTCCTTACACTTTTTGAACATCTTGGCCATCAAACGAAGACCTAGTAGAGGTATAGGTTGATTCTGTTTAAAAGTCTTTGATGAGGCCATCAAAATGATAAAAATGTCGATTGATTATCATAATAAAACCATATGAATAATAGGTCCGCAAAACAAAAATGATAGGAAATGTACAAGTGTGTACATAATGTAGGTAAGTGGTGATAAACCGCGTGTCTCCGAGGTAAAGGAGAAAGAAATCCAAAGCGAACTAATAAAGCAAATTAACCTTCTGATAAAAATGAGTAAGTAAGCATACGTATGTACAAAAAATTGGGAATCAATAAAGTCTTGAGATAGAAGCGAATCAGAGTTGATAACAACTATCTAATAAGCTATGCTTTCCGTGCGTGAGGATCACTATATATATTCTTTCAACTAATTGTAAGATTCACCTTGATTAATTCAACTTCAAAAGTATAAATCTTGCTGGGAGATGATAATTTTGAGTTGTACGCTACTTTCTGAAAAAAGTTGGAATTTGAGTTTTCCTTTAAAAAAGGCCAGGGCAGGACTGATGGAAAAAAGCCCGGACGGCGTATAAACTTCTGGAAGGCCTGGGATCCACTCCGATGGGGGTGGGGGTATGGTATAGCCTCTCGAAAATGACGAACTTTTCTCCTCGTCATTTAAAATTGGACGTATTTCTGTTAAACGGAACTAAGCGCCAGTTTAAGTTCCTATTGAGGAACTTAAACTACGGCCTGAACGGTCGAAACTGCAGAAGCGGCACAGGAAAACCGAAAAACAACGCGGGAACGCTACTTCAATATAAAACTTCCGTCGCCTTGCTGAGGCGCAGGGATACAACTATTTGAACTCTCCGGAACGCGTGAGGTATCACGCCTCAATTGAAGGCGTTTTCGAATCTTCTGTATTTTCATGACGAGATTTTCCAAATTTTTTTGCATTTTACTGTAGATTTGAGTTCCGTTTATTATTTAGTTAAATTATTCCTGCTTCTTAATTTTTAATTATTCTGAAAAAATTATCAAATTATTCTGAAAAATTATCAACAATTATCTTTTTGCGAAATACAATCCTGGCTTTAGCGCCCTTAAACTCCGGCCTTAACGGTTGAAACTACAGTAGCGGCACAGGAAACCCGAAAACAACGCGAGGACGCTACTTCAATATGAAACTTCCATCGCCTTGCTAAGGCGCAGGGATACAACTATTTGAACTCTCCGGAACGCGTGAGGTATCACGCCTCAATTGAAGGCGTTTTCGAATCTTCTGTATTTTCATGACGAGATTTTCCAAATTTTTTTGCATTTTACTGTAGATTTGAGTTCCGTTTATTATTTAGTTAAATTATTCCTGCTTCTTAATTTTTAATTATTCTGAAAAAATTATCGGTTTGCGAAACACAATCCTGGCTTTAACGCCCTTAAACTACGGCCTTAACGGTCAAAACTGCAGTAGCGGCACACAGGGGCGGACTGGTAGTCAAAAAGTTAGGAGGAGACCTAAATGTAAGGGCCCCTCCTGTCGTTCGGGGGCCCCTCTAAGGAGGTCCGGGGGCCCTCCCCCGGTAAATTTTGAAAATTTCACACTTTTTAAACATGCATGCATTATTGGAGTTGGATTCTACAGTACTTGAACTTCAAAATAACCCATTCTCAGGGTTTATCGGGGGTCCCTTCATCACAAATGCTTTTGGCGACCTTCCATGTCTTTTAGAGACAAATCAAGGAATTCGGGGCATTTTAGTTATTAAAAAGGATAAGAAAATAACAACATTACGGGGAAAAAACGATGACTCGAAAAAAATTCGCCGCGGGGGCGCCTTCGGGACGTCCGCGGCAAATTGTTAGGGGGCGATCGCCTCCCCGCCCCCATGGCCAGTCAGCCCCTGGTGAGCGGTGATTTTACCTCGTATTTTTTTTATAACTCTTGCGAGATATTTGGCTGCTTTTCATTTGGAAATCGCTGTTCAGCGAAAGTTAGAATCCAAAATTGCTTCATTTGTGTACAGAGGAATTCGAATGATTAAAAAAAAATACATTAATACAATGACAATGAATAAATTTAAACAGATAATGAAAATTGATTGAGGGAAAGGAGGTTCTTCTGTGAAAACAGACCCCTAATTTTACTTCCGGTTATAAAAAATTTGAATTCATTTCGAAAAATTTGATAATTTTCTCCAAAATGAATCCAATTTTTTGGCATTATAATCGTAGGATGTCTTCTCATTGGAAACTAACGCAATACAATTTTAATGCAGAGGGCTTCAAAGTTGAAAATTTCAAAACGAGAATCGGCGGATCCCACCACTAAATATATAGTATGCCTCTTGAACGTACTATACAAAGAATGACAGAAAAGGCACTTAACAGAGGGTATGAAACATTTCGTTTGATTTCAAACATCTTTAAATAGCATTAAAAAATTGCATAGGTTACATAAGAGATGATGAAAAATTAACTTCTTTCTTGGGTTTTAATCAGGTGTAAGCGGAAAATCCTTCCAGAAAAAACTGATCTACATGATAACCCAATTATCAGTCTTTATTCACATTTCTCAAGTAATCTCACACAGCCTGACGACAGTGGTGACGTACAGTGAAAAAAGAGCACCACTTCAATATCATGTCTTCTACCTATGGGGCTTATTCACAGGGCACAAATAAAACTGTTCTTAGACTTGATGCTTTATTTTACTCAAGTGATTGAAAACTAGCCATAAATAAATACAGCAGGAGAGGCTTGAGAGGGAAATCATTTATTTCTGGAATTTGCCGTTCAAGTATGTCTTTTTCAAACCACTCAACTTAAGATTGGTCTCGGTGTTGTCAACTTTTTTGAACATGGTAGAATAAGCATGTGTACAAGGATCTTTTAGATTGCATCATCAGCAAGCAATGACCTTTTTTGGAAAATATGAGGATACAGGATCTTTAAGAAAGAGGGAGAGGGGGGGGGCAGGAAACTGACTGCTTATGGTTGGTTGTCATTATTTCTTTAACAATTTAAGTACGCAGTCAGTGAGAGGAGTGCAGTAACATAATTTCTGTAACAATTGAAGCAGCCAGTTAGGAAAATGTGCAGGAAAGGAGAAAATTATTTTTCTTCAGTAATCAAGTTGCACCATCAAACTTTGTTTAATTTACTTTTTTTCTTTGGTACCTAATGAAGTCTCATTTTCAAATTTGTTTAACTCCCTAGAAACCCTAGATTGTAAATTTTTCAGTCAAAATTTTTTTCAAAAATTTGAATCAAATTGTTTCCAACAATTTAAATCAAATTGTTTTTTGGGGTAATCAAATTAAGTTGTTAAACTTGTGTAAACTTACTGTAGGTAATCAAATTATTATTGTAATTAAATGCACCATTAAATTGTTGTAAGATTTAATTTCCAGTTTTATAATTCGGTTTTGTTTTTTTCATTTAGAATTAGTTTCCAGTCACGCTCCACGAGTCCGCTGGACAGCCAGTCGCAAATAATGCTCATGGGTTAATTTTCAAAAACATCCGTTTCTCGGCTTTTTAAGCCACAGCGACCCAGGGGCATTGATTCTTCGCCTTGACTGAAAAAGGATTTGACACTAATAGCGACGAAAATTGACATGGATGAACCCATGGAAAAAGAGGTCAACATCGAAAGTTCTCTGATCAGGCTGAAACTAAGCTAGTCCTCTTAGACATGACACGAGGAGTTCGATTTTTTGGTCGAAAACCTTCTCGAGTCTTCAGTGCCTGAAAACATTTTAAATTGACCAATTGAATCACTTCATTTGCGACAGGTTGCATAATGAGGCTGCTGTCGTCATCTTGAGTACTTTGATGATATCTAATTTCTCTCATCAGAGGACATTTGCGTTGATTTTTACCTCTGTTTCCCTATTCTCCAAGTTTCTGCCAGACTCCCTTTAAAATTTCACTGCTGGTGGACGGATAAAATAAATTCTTCACAGGACTCAGGTATTCAAATAAAGAATTTTCTATTAAATTTAAAATAATTACATACAACAAATTAATAAAAATATAAGGAAATAACGATATATGATATTAACAGTTTGTTCTTTGATCATTTTGTGTCAAGTGGAAGCAAAGGTGCTTTGAATTTCTTCCATCAAGTTAGAGAGCAGGCCTTGAGAATTACTCTTAGTTTCCACAGAGATATGCTTTGATTCTGTTTTCAATAGGATGCAAATATGGAATCCACCAGCAGATTGGCTGTAGAGTGATGCAGTCTGATTGATTTTCTCTATGACGGATAAGTTGCATCTACTGCACAGCTCCTCAAGCACCTGTAAGGATGAATGAAAGTTAGATATGTTAGCGGTCCTTGTGGTAATGAAAAACAGAATGATCCTTCTTCAGAATAAAAAGTAATTTCTTTCGCTTTATTAATTTTCATTGTTTTTTTGCAGCTGAAAACCTCCTGCCTTTTTAGAGTTTTCTTATTTCAGCCTTGTTTTACCCGTGTATTAATTTTATACTGCAATCATATTCATTCACTGACAATCCAGGAGTTCTTCTAATTTTCCATAATGAGTCTAGGTTTCATTACGAACGGATGTGTTCTTATATTTAATGAGCCAACAATGCAACTTACATAGTGCTGACTTTAACAGTATGTATTGCTTGCCTTAAGAGGTGCAGTTTTAAGCTTTAAGAGATCACTTGCAGAACGAGGAATAGATTTGGCTAGGACATGAAATATTGTTGACTAAATCAATTACCTTGCTGAAATTTTTGGACTGAATGACTACGGAAGACTTATGCACAAGCTCACTACCGGCAAGAAGTTCTGCATAAGAAGTGCTGGACAATTGCACCGGTCGAAGGAATGAAGATACAGGGATCCTCAACCAAAAATCTAGTTTATCTACAGACATTGACCCATCTGAAAGCTGAAAATGTAGAAAAAAAATACATGCTTTGGATTAATTTTTATTTTATTAGTATTAATTGCATCGATAAAAAAGAGAGGGAAAATGCATATGGATCACAAAATGATTTACCATATCATATTGTCATAGTTGCTTCAATGGTCTTCAGGTTTTAACTTTTATCTGATTACAGCTATTTATACATATCAATAGCTAGATGCAAAAAATGCATATTTCAATTCCAATGTTTGAAAATCTCTGATTATATTTTATTTCCTCCGAGGAGAACTAATCTGAATATTTCCTTGCGATTTTGTGTGATTTTTTTAGAATGTGTGAAGAGAATTCAGAAAAATTTCAATAAAAATTTTTTGTTGGTTTTCTTTTAAAAGAATACAGTATGAGGGAAGATGTTCAACATCACGACCTGAATTTCGCAGTTTCCGCAGCAACAGCAACATATCAGCAACAGCATGGTACTCTTTTTTTCATAGAAACTGATTGTGAATGGTATTTTTATTGTGAGAGAAACCCTATGAAAATTTTTAATTAGGGAATTCTTTCTATTTAATATGACGACAAAAACGTAGATGAAAACCCTAACTCCTCACCTCTATGTTATACGATAATGTTCCTCTTAATCGGTGTACTATTGTTGAATCTCCTACTTGCAATTTGACTGAAATAGTTGTACTTGATTCTGAACTAAGCTCTCGAAGAAGTTTTACTGAGTCTATCCTTTCTGAGACCTGACAACAAACAAAAAAATTAATATTAAATCAAGAACATCTTTAGTCTTTCTCTTCTTCATCATGCCGACTTAACACTTAGAACAGATTTTTACTTCTAAAGCTAATATTGAATGCAAGGATTTCTTAAACAAATGTATCTCATTCTAGAAATTTATTTTTCCTAAGTGCATTAGTTTAACTTCATCTTTTTTTTTCCTGAAAAGAAAAGACAAAATAAGAGTAAACAACAAAAGTATGTCTTTCTCCGTCATGTGTTGCGCAGCAAAGCATTTTAACGATGTAAAGGTCCCAAAATTTCTAAATATATTCATGATTCTGCATAAGTAAACGAAACATTGATGCACTTTCAGTTTTAGAACCTATGGGTTGTTTTTCACATCAATGTAAAGAAACCAGGAAAAATGTTCATTTATGGTAGAATAAAAAGAAAATACTTTGAACATTACTGTAATGTTGAACAAAATTGTAATGTTGGAAACAAAAATAAATAACAGGCTGAGGGTGTTTTTTTTTTTTTACATTTTGCGTGCTTCATTAATACAGAGCTTTGAAAAAAGATTGAAAAAAAAACTTTATAACAAGTCTTTGTAAAATATAATAGGAAGAGTTTAACACATACCTCGTTAATTAGTTGAACATTCAAAGAATTTGCCACTGACATTTCAATTTCTTTCAGGGGAGTTGCACTTTTATTATGCACTGTTAAACTTACATCCAGTCGATTATTCGCATTTGATTCTAACGTCACCAGATATTCCTAAAAAAAATAAAAAATGTACAGATTGATGTATTTCAATATTATGTGCAACAATTTCAATGATTACCAAAATAAGAAGATTTTCACCTACAAGTGTACGCAAGACAGGAATTTTAGGAAAAATCTAAGAGAACAAGATATCGTCACCTTCCGGGCAAAGTATCACAAGCGCCATGCGACGCTTCAAAATTTCCGCCGCCATTTTATTTTATTACAGAGAAATTGTTGGTTGAATCTATTTGAAAATTTCACTGAATTTTATCGGAAGCAGAAAGAAAATTCAGTGAAATTTTCGGACAGCTTCGTTGAACAATTTCTCTGTAAAAAAATAAAACGGCAGCGGAATTTTTGAAACGTCGCATGGCGCTTGTGATACTTTGCCCGGAAGGTGACGATAAGTAGTCTGTTATGAAACGGGCGACAATGCTTTCCTTAATTTGGTCTTTTTTTTTAAGGTTAAGTTAAAATTGATGATTAGATTTTAATTAATTTTATTGGAATCAATTACTTCTTGACCAACAGAGTGCTCCAGAATCAGTTTTTTGTTACTTTATAGTGAACATCATCCACTTTCACTTGCTTGTAGATAATTTACTTCTGAATGGAAATACAATGTTGAAGGAAAATAAAATTAGCTAACTGTAAATTTTAGGCAGCCGCTAATTTTTGTCAAACAGAGGTGGAAATACATACCACTGATAGTAATTTACTATCAACAAGTTGGTGTTGACGGTTGGTAGGAATGACTGTCACAACTTCTTTTGAGGGAGTTGAAATTCCTAACGCTTCCTCATAGTCCTCCTTACTATGAATTGTTCCTTCAGGCAAAAGTTCATCCATACCACTGATATTACTCTTCAATTTTTTACCTGAAAAATGAAACTCTTCTAAGTATATTAAAGTAAAACATTCGTTAGAATTCTGTCAAACTCAAAATTTACGTTTTTGTCTGGAGCGATCCCTTTTCATCCATCTCAGGATTATTCCATGCAAAATCGATTAGTTTATATAAATGTGCAGAGCACCAATGATAAGTCTCTTCCAGGTTTAAAGTCACCTGAAATACGAATGATTGAGGGTATAATGGGATACAGAGGGTTACTCGCTTACTGGTTCGGAGGACACCCTTGCATCCTGATTTATTAATATGTTATTTAAGTTCTGACAGCAAAAAGGATAGAAGACTCATATATTTTTTAAATTGCTTATTTGCTACCTTGTGTTTCTAGTCCAAACGCAAATAAATTGGTTTCAGATTTTAGAGATTACAAAAAATAGGGAAAAATGACACAAAATTATGATCTTCAAGGTCTTGACTTACTTTTCTTGGAGGAATGCTTATGTTTTTTCGTCTTCTCTTCTTTCTCAGCTTTTTTCTTCTTCTTTTTCTTCTTTGTGTCACCATTGGCTAATTCTGATTCCATCTCTTCGTATCCACTTGGAGTTATCAATGTGACATTATTCTATGAAATTGAAAAACATACATACATATAATGAATATCACGGAATGAAAAAGAAAAAATTAAAACAAATATGGAAAGAATGACTCTGCCTTTAAGATCTAACTTACGACTATAAAATGAGTCTGTTTTTTTAATATATAAGGTGCACATAAATGAATTAAGTTTTTTGAACCACTCAAGAGTCAAATTGAGCACATTGGAAAAGTTTAAATCCACTCCTGGATTAACGATAAGAAAAGTTGGTATCACGAATTTTCAACTTCCAAGCGTCCACAAGCTTTACTCCTTCATCAGCAAAAAAGTTTGCTAGAGGAAATATGTATGCAGACTAAATCTAAATATTCCAAAAATGTTGCAAACTGTCTCCCATCTTTTTCAAGTACAATTTTAGTAATTTTGAAGAATTTGTTTTCCCTTTCTTCCTTTACATAAGGAGTGATCAAATTCTTTGAAACAAAAGAAATCAAACGAGAATCAAACCAGACTCACTATCAGTGCTAGAAAATGCATGAGTGATATCTGAGACTTCCAGAGCGTTTTTGAGCAAAAATTTGTTTTCACACCTATGTTATTTTGTTTATTTGCCTAGAGCAAAGGCTAAAACACTCAATCTTCATAATTTTTACGATGCATGTATTTTATGGCATACCAAAATTGGCACTCAGATTTTCAATTGTAAATTAAAATTTAGAAACAATTAATGCGTCCTTTTCTTTAAAAAAAGAAGAAGAAGAAAAAAAACCAAAGTTTCCTTGTGAAAAAAAAATGTTTACCTGTGATTTGACAGTCTTTTTGGAAGATTTAGGCCGTATATCTAAATTGTTAGAATTGACTTTTGTTAGTCTCTCTTCATCTCGCAGAGGCCTGAAAGAACAAATTAGAAATAGAATTCAAAATATTAGGAATCGAATTGTTCACCCCACAAGTCGATCATGGGATGATGATAGAAGTAAAATCAAGTAAAACCTGAGTCCTTACAATTGCTGCCATGTTCGTCTATTTGATATTGTCCTTCGCTAAGGGCTGATTGACTACTGAACGTAACTCAATAATAAAATAGCAATTTAATCTGGGGAAAGACTGCAATAGAGTACAATAGATCAAAAACAAACCGAGATGTTTGAAAATAATTAAAATCTTATTTTCAACCGGAAAAAAAGGAAAAATGAGATCAAGCAGCAAATCAATGACTCATTTATGGCGTTTTTCTGATTGAAACATCCTAGAATTCTTAATCTTTTGTTTTTTATTGCAGCTTTTCCCCAATTGGAGTTGATATTTAATTATGTTTTTTATTGGATTAGGTTGTTTCACATTCTCACGATTGATTCTTCTCTTTCAGCAAAGCTGTGCGGTGCACACTATATTCAAAGATTTCAGCAAACTGGTTGTGTCATAGAATTTATTTTAAAAGGCATGCATCTCTATTGCTTTTTCTGTCATGTTTGCTAGGGCACAACGCTTGAAAGTTTTGTTCCCCTCTCTCTTCCCTGCAGAGTATTTGATGGCTTTAGGGGAATTTAATTCTGATAGACAAGCTAGCTCAGGGATGCAGAATTCAGAGTAAAAACCTTATCTTTTGGCTCTCAAAGTTTTGCAATTTAGCAAGGAACAAACTTTCAATTTGAGTTCAATTCACTACTTCATTTAATAGCCTTCTATTTCTTGCACATGATCTATGTCCCTACGCCCCTAGGATAAGCAAAAATTTAGGGACAAAAGAAGAGAGATAAATTCTATAAAAATGAAAATTATCATGGGGAAAAAAAATGAAAATACAGCAAGAATGAGGTAACGTAATTGCATTATGTACCGAGTAAAAAACATTTTTTGCTCTCTTTGCAAATGGGGCTCCTTTAATCTCAGTTGCTTGCATAGTTATTATTTAGAATCATTCAAAATACTTAGAACACCGAACATACGGTACTCACTCATCTAGATTGATGTCGAGAGCTCTGTGTGGATCATCTTCATCTATTTTCTCTTCCGTATCATTGTCTGAGTCTTGTGCACCTTCCGGCATCTCTCCCTTGCCGCGATTTACTTCAACTGTTAATACTTCCTCAGTCGCTTCTTCGATGTCTTCTTCGCTGCTTATTTCTTTCTTTGATTTTCGTTTTTTCTTTGTCTTTTGTTTCTTTTTCGATTTCTTTACTAGATAGTTATCAGAAGAGGCTAAACCTGCAACAAAAAGACAAAAATTTGTAAAAATGAATGTGCTTTTCCATCTCACTTTATTATTCTGGAGTAAATCTAAGTTAAAAGACCTACGCACAGAATACCAAAAAATTCGGCACCAGGTAAAATTCGAGATTTTTTAATGATGTACTCACAATCTCGAAAGTGAGCTCTATGAGCTCTTAAAATTGAGCTTTCTTTGTGCCAATATCAAGAAATTTGGGTCACAAAAATGCATTCTTTGGTAATTACTGTTATTGTGCGGAGAAGGGGCACCATCGCTGTTGAAGATGTGAGACCTTTTGTTTTGAAGTGAGTTGACAGGCTATCTATCTCTCCGGCTTGAAAGAGATGAAGAGAGATAGGCTCACTCCTCAATCATCTACATTTTATCATTTGATAATGTTTGTAAGACTGCCTAAAAATGCACTCTTCAAACCCGAAATTCTTGAGATTGGGAAAGTAGAACTTCGATTTTAAAGTTCAAAAAGGCAATTCTTTTTTACCTTCAATAACCTTCTAATAGTTAATCTTGTTTCAAACAAAAAGACATAATTTCTATCCGCATTTAACTGCCACGCTCTTGCAGAAAATTCTTGTGCTACAATTTAAAAGTTGAACATCAGCTTCTGAGTGGGTAAATCTGCGTTATGTATGGATTTTTGTTGACCAAGTTGAATTGATAAAAATCTTGAATATCATGGTTTAGGAAAAGCTGAAAATATAAAGTGTTTATGAATACCTGGAATTGTAAGAGGAACGGCTAAATCTATGGCAGCCACTGGAATATCTCCAACATCCATGTTTTTGTCCATTTTAAGATAATTAGGATTATTTGCTTGTTCTATCTTACGAGATTCTCTGGCCTAAAACACAACAAGAAAGGTAAGAGAGGGTTTGAAACTACAAAAATAAAAGAGAAAACCTCAAACCAAAACATTTTAGAAAATAGACCACTGGACAGGTAGAGAAATTAAGCATTTTTTCTTCATCAAAATTTTCTTCTGCGGAACACGTTGAATACATCAAAATCTTCGAGTGAATTCATAGGAGAGAAATAAAAGTTCAATATTTAAAATATGATTGGTAAATTCAAATTTCTCACTCACAAGAAATCATAATCAATCCAAGCCATGAATTGAAGTCAACCGTACATTAGGCAAATATAGAGCTTGGTTTTATACACATTTCCTTTCTCTTCTGATACAAGGTAACTTTAATTTTGTCAAAAAGAAGCTACTTCACACGAATATTCTTACATCGTAAAGAATACAAAAATAACCATAGTGATTGATTTAACTGGAGTAGACTCCGCTATTTCTATGAGTAGATGGTGTGAACTGATATGATAAAAATCGTTATTTTCTAACTTATGAGTTAAATTTGGAAAGCTTAAACACGTCCTTTGTATTTGGCGTAAAATTTTGATAAGAAAACAAATATTGAAGCTCTTGTATGCCGTCTAGTACTCCATTGAAAAAATGCTCGTAGCAAACTCAGTCAGGACATATAGAGCACTTTTTATGTGTTCCTTGAAAATTTTAAGCAACTCAACCTACATATTCTTATCAACAATGATGAATGCTTCAACTATGATCAGTCATTAAAAGAGGAAAGTATGCATTCATTCTTTGATCATTAATGTCCATTAGGTACTAGGACTTTTTGTGAAAATCAATTTCTTTTTCACTTCTTCACTTCTTTCACTTTCTTTGTTCTTCATCATAAATAAAAATTGATACAAAACAATCGTGTGAGAGTGAGAGGGACATTACACTGGAATTAGTGACAACATGAGCTGAACGTTATTTGGCATTTAACTGATATATTTTATTAGCAGGGTATTACCTTCATTATATCTTCTTCTGTGATCTTAGGGGCTTTTTTCTCTTCACCGGACAGTCTTTCGTCATCGTTTATGGCAAAAATATTTGATACAGGTTCCTCATCTGAAGGGGCATCCTCACTGTCTGAGGATAAGGGGTCATTGATCCATTCGTCCAAGTTCAAACTGATAAAAATAAGGAAGAAACGGGTGATTTTACTTGATATATTTTTCATAACTTCAGGAAATAGAAGTGCCGGTAACTTGTAAAAAGAGACATTCAAATAATCTTTAAGAAAATACTTAAAGGCAAAAATATTGGGAACATTTATATTAACTTAACCAGTTGAAAGTTCCGATAAAAATATAAAGCGTTAAACTGAAAAATAGGACAAATTCACAATATTTGATGAAATTTTCTCAGCAGAAAAGCTATGTGCTGGTTTAGACAGCAGATAGGGCAAATTAAAGTTCTGGGTCTGTATACCTACTGACGATGTATCCATTTAGATAATTGGGCAAACCGAATAATTGCTAGAAATTTAGCCTAACTCTAATGTAATGACTTATTTCATAGATCTTCTGTTGTCTATTATATTTTTATTCTAGTTGGTTTGAGCCAAAGTAAATTTCAATCTACTTAAGTAGCGAAAATAAATTCCTGACTTGGACTTACCCTTCGGGTACTTGAACTTTCCGCTGAGCTTTAGGCGCAACAGGGTTCAGTTCTCCTGAAAAGAGCGCAGATAATTCTTGAGCAACTTCAAATTCTCCTGCCATAAGTTGTTTTTCAACGAATTTAACAAGATGAAGTGCAGAGCTGGCTCTTTCTTGTACCTCCAGGTCTGCACTAGCTATGAGCTGAGGCAGTTTTTCAATTATAAGGCTACAGATCTGAAATAAAAGAAGAGCAGGGAAAAATCATTAGAAATAAAACGCATTTTGTTCTAGAGAAAAGCTGATTTGGGAAAATTGGTTCACATGTTGCCTGACACAGTGCTTTAGGTACATATACCGCCCTGTGGCACCATTCCCCCTCCCCCCCCCCAAAAAAAATTAAAAATAAAAGTTCAGTGGAGCAGTCTCTTGCTGGAGCCACATCGATCATGAGTCGTAAGTCTATACACGGCTTTAACAACAGCTGGCTTCATGAAGGTGTTTGATGTGAGCGACCGCATACCAGTCAAAGAAACCAGCATGGCAGGCAACATACTAGACTACAAGGATCAATTTTAAAACTAAGCATTTCAATTGAATTCATCATACACTTACTTTCCTGGGAAATTGAAATTACTCAGTGCAGATAGGGTTCTTGGAAGCAAGTTTGAACACAGCTTGATAAGATGTAAAAAATGGTTGCTTCTTCCAAACTATGATTCAATGCTAACGATCGCATAAAATTTCACTGAAAAACTTAATGCAGATGGACATTTGGAAGATTTTTCATAGTTATATTGTTCAACAATTCTGGTCACTTACCTCCTTCCAGTGTTCATCATTTTCCAGATCTGAATTCGAAAGTTCGGTTGCAAATATTTTGAGAATGTTCTGAACGTAATAGGCTTGAATATGACCGGGAAGAGCATTGACACGACCACCCAGCATGGCAGATAAAGTGCTCTCTCTGTTTGGCAGTAGCCTACAGGGCACAAAGTCAAAAATTCAGTTTTGGAAACGAAAAATTTTCCTTAAATAAGAACAGTTCAGTGATAAAAACACGCAGGCTTTGAGTTCATCGCAGATAATTGAAAAATTTACTGAGGTAAATCCTGTTAAAACCGGAACATAACGCTTACTTGGTAAAGTGATGAGAGCCCTTAATTTTAGGTACTTTAATAACAATCACGATTTACTGGACATAGACTTTATCACGAAAGCTTATGTTTTCTCAAACTTTCAGTTTATTTCCAGTTATATACATGATAAGTTCATATATTTTAAGTTACCATGTGCCTTGAAGTCGCCACTTCTGTTAAATGCTTATTTTGTTCTTTGAGTACGAAATCTGCATAAGAAGATTTTAGTGAATTGAGTGTATGAATAAACTAATTCCGTTGCACTCAAATTGTACTTCCATTGGTATTAACAATTCAGCTTAAAATTGGAGCTGTTCATACACATTGAACGAACTAAAAGGTTAAATTTTTCTGGGCTTGTGCAACAAAAAGATAAAAGTTAGGGGAGCCAATCTACAACACCTACCCATACGGTCTGAGCATTTACACATGCGTCCTTCCTGTTAACTGATAATTGTTCATCATTCCGCACAGTGTGATTAAGGGAGCTCAGCATTACAAATAATTTTTCCTTTTGGAATAATTACTTCCTACTTTCAATTTCATGACCTAATTTTAGTCTTACAGAGTCTTAAAAAAATTGAGATTTTGTTTCATCATTTTATTGGTAAAAGAATAAATTCAACTTACGAAGCGTATTCTCCACAAATCCAAGCAGCTGCATAAAGAACATCTGCCATTTTAGAACTAGGTTGCGTGAGAATGTGAGCATTTTCAAGAAGAAGTGCCATTTGTTGGACTGCGAAGGCTCTAATCGCTTGTACTCTGATGGCTACATCCATCATCTGTTGAGCCACCAATGGTCCATGTTGCGTTCCGTCCATTCTTGTCAATTCTACAAGGACACTAACATACCTGAAAACCAGAGATAAAGTATGAGCATTCATTTAAAAACTTTGAACTATAATTCTTCAGAACAAAAAAATTACAGAAACAGCATTCCTTCTGTTTCAACCATTCTTTGTGAGTAACACCACTCAGAGTCACATTCTCTCAATTGATACGGAGGTAATTAATATTGAGACCTTTAAGGATACTAGTTTTTTTTTTTTTTTAATCATGACAGATTTAAATTTGTCATTGACTGGTGATTAGAGGCAAGACAAAATATCAACTGCAATTTTTTTAGGCTCGGTAAAAGCTTCTCTGGCAAAAAATTCACTTGGAAAGCATATAAAGAGGTCTAAGGAGTTAGCCAAATCAACAGCACCATCACCATTTTTGTCAATATTGGAAAATAACCAGGCAGCTTGGCTGAACAAATGCTTTAAAGCGAGCACATTCTCAGATGCATTAAACTTAAGAGAAGGCTGAACCCTGGCTAGAGACACGCCAAAACAGTGCTCCTTGCGCTTTCTGGTGTCAGAAAGTAAAGATCAAGTATTCTATTGAATTAATCAAGTCCCAGAACCTTTTTGAGTGAAAAAAGAATTTCCAACGTCAGATGTGTGAAGGCCTTACCATTCAAAATTCGTAATATATTGATAGTTATTCTGGGAACAAATATCAACAATTTTTGCTAGAAGCTCATCTCTGTACATTGTTCCTTCCGCCAGATTCATGTGTACCATTAATTTCTTCACGATTTCCATCAAAGTCTTTTTGGATACCTGGAATAAGTTAAAATCGAAAGAAGAGTTTTAAAGTTAGAAAAAAGCTAACCTTAAATTATGAAAGTACTTTAGGTGAAGAGTTACTAATAAAGAAGCTCTCTGAATATAAAAGTTTCAATCAGGCATGCAGAAGATGGCTAAAATCAATCTTAGGATCACCACTAACATATGTAAAGCAAATCTCAAGGCAAGAGGCAGTTAAAAAAAAATTGACTTTATTTTCCAATTTGTTTTTCTTGCTCTATACTTCAGAAAATGTGGGGCAAACTGCACATTTTCTCTTGAATTTGGACATTTGGCCAAAAGATAATTCAGATACATGACTGCGAGACAAAAACGTTGGATCATGGCAAACATATGACGTTTTGCACCTTTGGTTTCAATGCAGCTGGTCACATTTAAAGATTGATGTTGACTATTTCATTTGTCAATAATTAATAGCCAAGATAATTTTTCTCTGGGTATAATTCAAACTTATAAGAAAAATGAGAGCGTTTCAGACAAGATGAATAGAAATTTATGAATTTGCTATCAATTTAGGAGAAACTTAAATTACTTTGAGAGAATTAGGTATGTAGATTCAATATGGTGCTAGAGAATCGGAGACACTCAGTATGTTCATAGAACCATTAATTCCGGCCACTTGAGACCACATTAAGAGTTCATTAGATACATCATTCTAAAATGATAGGATAAAATTGATAAAAATATTACAAACCATTCCATAGAGTAGGTCCAACGCTCTAAGTCTTATGGATTCATCTTTGTCGTCTAAACACTGCATTATCAAGTCTTTGTGTGCTTGCACTGATTTTGGATGAGTCTTTAAAATCTTTGACATTGCAAGTAATCCTAGGTACTTCACTAAAATTGGTAGAAAAAAGAACAGAAAAGGTCAATGAATTTTAAGAATGAGTAAAATGGTATAAAATAAATTAATTTCCTCTTCCACCAAAGGCATCAAAAAGTCAAACATAAAGAAACCCAAGGTGTAGAATAGTAGCCTATAAGCTAGGCTCGTTTACAACACTTCAAGTAATTTTAAACAGGTAATAGGACAATAACTTATTTTTTATAATTATTTTTTATCATTATTAAAAGCTCTGATTTGCAAAATTTTCACTTTTAGACCACGCTTCAAAAAAAGATCTTCATGCCAATTTTTATAACGGACCACTGAAGAAAGTATAAATTCAAGCATACTGGCAAGTGGTTCCTCTTTAAAACTAGTTTCACATAGAGAACGAATCATGCTGTCACAAATATATTTAGTTCGCCGTTTAACTCGAGTAGATTATGGCTTTTTAATTAGCTGGAAGTTTGAACTTATGCATGCTGGAAGCTTGAGTTTATGCATTAAAAAATGTTGGCAGGTATCTTAGTTAGTTTCACTAATGTTTGTTGCACAAATCGTGTTCTACATGAAATTTTTTAAATTGGAGGATTTTTTTTGCTTTGAAAGAATGGAGAACACCAAAGTTCGGGCAACTACTGCTCGCACGTGCCAGGAACAGGCAGACAGCCCCACCCCCCAACAGCCGCAAGCAACTGACGCGGGGATCAAGAAGGCCACCCGCACCCAGCACACACGAGATTGAGGCATGCTCGATGGTCAGCAGCAAATAAGTATCCAATTCATCACTTAGATTAGTATTCAAAGTACGATGTGTCAGTCAAACTCACAATTTTGATCGGAATCTTCGATGAGAATTCTCAACTTCTGGACACATAGCTGAAACAGAAAGGTTAAAAATATGTTTAAAAGACTTTCATAAGTTATATCATGTGGAGCAAGTTATCTCAAACCTCTTGGCTCCTATTTAAATTGAAAAAAGTTAAGTAATATGCAATCAGAAATACATTGAAGATTGGGAGACTAGTATTCGGACAGATTTAACTGCAATCAGCCAAGCAACACTTCACATTTCCTAAGTGCATCTCAGGTTTTATTTTTCAACAGAGACTTACTGGCTGTCAACTTTCAGTGAATTTTCTCTAAATTATAAAGAATATATCCGCACAATTTCAAGTTTTAGTATTGTTCAGTTTTCTATTAAAAAAAAAATAAAACATCAGAGAAAATTCGGCGATGTCTGAAGAAGTTAGGCTGATTCCAGCTGAATCTATCAATTTGAATTGAAATAGAACAGACTGAGGAGGCTGACTTACCTGAATAGAGGAACTGTGGTTGGGCATGCCAGATGAAATAGAGATCAACACTGCAACAAAACAACAACAGAAAAAAATTAAAAAATAGAACAAAATTAGAAAATTGGCCAGGCACAGCTTACCAACAGTGACTAGCAGGGGAGAAAAAATAAACAATGATTGAGTACATAAAGAAGTCAGCAGACAGCCCCACCCCTTGACAGTTGCAAGGAACTGACAGGGGATCGAGAAGGCCACCCGCAACCAGCATACAAAAGACTGAGGCATGCTCAATGGTCCGCATCGCAGAAGTGGGTTTTGACTCCGACTAGCAAACCCCCCCCCCAATCACAAAATTGGAGGATAAGCGACTCATTCCACTAATTCTTGATGGAATTGACACATGCGTGCAAAAAATTTGATATGATTGAGTTTTTTTACACATTTGAGTAACAATTTGATGATTTGCCAAGATCTTAAAATCCAGCTAATTTCAAAAACTGATGTGATGTGACACATCAATCAAACGTGAATGGAAATTTTAGATGAGCCTTTAAACCTTTCATGCCCATTTTTTTCTATCATGTTTGATGTTTGGGCTATTTAGTGTTTTGTTTTCTTACGTAAAAAATAACAAACAAAGCATGAAAAAGAGGAAAAATTGTTTTACCTGCAATGACAGTGTTTATGCATTCATATAATAGTGACATTGCGGAAGTACTGAAAAATGAAAGAAGAAAAATACATGAGATGAGAATCAGACTAAAAAAAAGCTGCCACAGGCAAGATTGGCCTGACCTACTAAATTCAGAATTAGTAAAGTAAAAACAGTAAAAAGGTGCATTATTGCATTGGAGAAGCAAGAGATTATATTAAAACAAAAGGCTTACGCATTTAGACTTCTGTGCTATTAAAAAAAAAGTCTCTCGAAATACAATATTTACTGCGATCAAGAAACCTGAAATCTTATGAGAGGGTCAATACTTTCTTCACATTCACTTGCTTACACACAAATGCTGGATGAGTTTAACACAAAGGACATCTTATCCTGGATGACAACTGAAATATTAACTTACAAGTAACAGTCACCGTTATATTGAAGTTACTTTATTTTCCTTGGCAAGGCAAAATACATTTGCAGACAATAAATAAAACATGCTTCCTTCTCTTATTATCCTTCAGCAACACTTCATGGTGAATATATTACAATAAAATGCAAGAAGGTTGTATGAGACACAAATAAATATTAATTTTTCTACCGAGTTTTTGCAAAATCTCTTTACCAATTAAAGCAAAACCTTGGTTACATATTCCTACAAAATAGACGATACAAAAATATATAAATGCACTCTAATTTATGACTAAACTACACTTCAAAGGATCAGAATTTATGTACTGCTAGATTTCAACTGCCAATAAATCTGCTAGTTGCATACATACCTCAATCATATGACAATAGAGTAAACAAGATTGGGAATAAGTTATGCATAAAATTACTCCTATACTAATCAGCATTCAGAGAAATTTCTGCCCGTTTAAGACAAAATAGGGTAAATTTTGAAAAATGATGCCTTGAGCCAGTGAAATTTACAAATTTGCTATGAAAGCCAAAGTAATTGCATAAACAATACAAAATTATGTAAACTCAAGTGAATCTGCTTCATGGCAAAATAGCATTAAAGACTGTCAATGAGTATATTACCGAAAAAACTGTGCAGGAACTGTATATTGCAACTACTAAATGAAACTTTTACTAAAGATATCTGATCTAGACTAATAAAACTTGAAAACAAGCCTGTGTGGTTTAAATAAATACAAATAAAACAGAGATTATCTGATTTACTTAGCATATAGCAACAAACTATGCTGTAAAAAAAGAAGCCTGAAATAGCTTTTCAAGTTCAGCAAACATTGTATGATTAACACGATGTCCAAAAGGTAGTAGTATTGAAATAAATCAGTATGTGGAGTGTGGCCAAGTGCTAGAAATAATGTAACATTTTTTGGAAAACTTACATTTTATTGATAAAATTTGACCGAAACTTTTCGAAGCAAGCGCGTCATCATCAGGGTAAAAAAGTATTAATTACGAAAGCCATAACTTAATTTCAGACAGTGGTGACAATTGATAACAATTAGTTTTTAGTCTATTAGTCTATTAGTAATTTAGTCTATAGTCTAATTGTTATCAATTGTTACCACTGTCTGATATTAAGTTATGGCCTTTGTAATTAATACTTAGTGACCCTGACGATGAAGCGCTTGCTTCGAAAAGCTTCGGTCAAATTTTATTAATGAAATGTACGTTTTCCAAAAAATGTTACATTATTTCTAGCACTTGGCTACACTCCACATACCAAATAGCTTTCCAGCTACACACTTTTGCTACAAATCAGTGTCAAAAATATTATTTCGGTTTTTATACTTCAAACTGGTAATATAAACGCGAAAAAAAACCATGTGCAAATGAATAAAATCAAAAGGAGCTATGTTGGTTGTAAAACTTATGCACATAGTTCCTTTGGATTCAATTAATTTTCACATACGTAGTTCCGTTTAGCTGGAATACGTCTAATTTAAAACCTTGCATGGTATGAATATTGAAACTATGTAATAACAGGCATTCAACAAAATCTACACAGAATTCAATAACTTCTTGTTGAGATAAGGTTGTGTAATAAAAATAATCATAATGATACAAAACTTCAAATTGATGCACAGATGAAAAATAAAAAGGCTCAATCAATGCTTCGCCTTATTCAGTAAGACTTAGAAATAATGAAAAACAAGGCGCATATTTAAAAGTCATGGGATAAAATTATTAGGCTCTTATGGTCTTTGGTTTTGATAGACCAAGTTTTACCGTTTTCCTGTTACATTGCATGAGGTCATTTAACTAAGCAACATGGCTCATATCTTGGCTCTTGAGGTGCTTCATAAAAATGCGTGGTATAAATACGGGTGCGTATCATACACGGGAATTTTATTTTTTCACTTTTGGGTGCCTGGAAATCAGGAAATCCTATGTATGGTGTGGCCTTGCGCACATAGAATAAATGTAAAAGCCTAATTTAAAGAAATGGAAACTATGAACTAGTCTACAATTACCTGTGGATAAGATTGGTTAAGGGTTCTATCAGTTTTTTACCAAGCCGAGGCTCAAGCGGGGTCAAAGCACCAAACTATAACAAATAAATTCAATGAGCTCACATTACTATGCATTTACCTTGAGATGAGTTCAATCAGAGGTTGCGTTAACTTACGTCCGATTCGTGGCTCAATTAATGTTAGACTTGCAAACTGTAAACATTTTCCATTCAATCCAAAGAGAAGTAGGTATACAGAAAAAGAACAAAAGCCAATGATTGGACAGGGATGAATAAGTCAGCATTGCTAGGAGGAGAGGGTTTTCATTTCGATGGCTTAGTTTCTGAACTGGAGCTTTTAGAAATCTCCAATTATGTTTTATTTTAGGTAATCACAATTTTTCCAGCAATTTTGTGAGAAGGAATGAAAAAATTCCTAGACAGCTTCAATTAAAACTGTTAGGTATTTTCCTTCAAAAAACGAAACAAGACCGGAGACTTACAACATCTCAATCTGAAATACGAATTTTTTTACTTCAACCCTTTTTATATTCCGCCCTGTTTTTTTCCTTTTGAGGGAGAATGTATTTATTCATCTTATCTTCCTGGCCAAAGAGGAGAGAAAAGGTTTCCTTGAACACCGATCTTGTGTTGACGTTTTGACGAGATAATGCTGGTACCTAAAACTGTCCCCTCTTGAAACTAGCAAAAGGAAAATTTGATTCTTAAATTGAGATTAGAATCGCTAAAAATTAGAAAACTCAAAATTTCTTTATGTAATTTATCTGTTCAACATTATAATTACTTATAGACAAATAAATTACATAAGAAAAGTTTGAGTTTTGAAATCTTAAGCGATACCAATCTTAATTTAAAGTGTTCTTTCCTTGTTTTACTATTATTTTGATTTTTATGCTTATAGAGCTCAGGAGATCATAAAAATAAGAAAAATATCAGGTTCAATATTAACAATACTTAGCTGACACTGAATTTTTCGACTTACTGTGCAGAGTTTTTTAGAGAAACTTCAAAAGAGACACAAAGTTAAAGTTTAACAACAGTATGCATTATTATTTGACACTCAGTGTGAGTTTCCTGAAACAGTCCACTATATTTTCATTCAAGTGCCTTCACTGCACAACCTGGATGAATGCATCAATGTTTAATATGTAAGCTGGATCAGATAGACGACTTTCCTGAATAATTTTATGTCCCTCAGAGTCATGGAATTTTATTTTTTCTTTACTTCAGAGTGAAAAAAATAAATATTTTAAGATCTAATGTGAATCATCCTGGAGATAATTTAAATTTTTTCAACACTTACAAGTTTAATTATTTTAATTAGCATCCAATTATTTGTGGAAGAAGTCATGAGTTTGAAGAAAATTGGAGCTAAACTGAGATAGTTCTTCGGATTTTTACGAGCTAACTCGCACACGACATTCACTGCTGCAGACTGAACACCTGTAAATGAAACAAAAAAATAAAAATACATCAATTTAAATGTAGGCACTGATTTTTGACTGATAGACCCTTTTCTTGATGGAACGAAATTGTTGAATAATAATAAGAAAATGGTGAGAAAAGATGTCTCCTTGTTTTCCATCTTTGCATTACCTTAGAATAATGTCAACAATTTCCAAAAAACTGGCTGAGAAAAACTTTATAGGGCAAAGGGGCCAGTGACCAATGACACAGCTTTCTTTGTTCTAAAATCACAGTGGAACTATTAACTTACCAGAATCAGGGTCTTCTAATTTTTCTTTCAGTCTCGGAAAAGCGGGTCGAAGGGCCTCAGGAAATCTAAGAAAAACCTTGTACATCATGAGAACAGCCTTCTTTCTCAGGTATGGTTTTGTTGAAGTAAGCTGAAAAACACAAGACTTGGATAAAAATAAAACACATAAAATTGAATATGGTCAGGGCTGTCATTTTCTTCCAACTTTTGAATTTCGTGAATTTTCTCTGAGGATTCCTTGCTTTTCTAAGATCTCTCAATTGGACAGCTTTTTTAAAGAAGGGCGTAACTATGAGGCTAACAAGCAGATGGTGACAGATGAAGAGTTTTGAGCTGATAACACCAATTGTGTGATCATGCAATTTTTGAGACATATTTCATTTTGTTTCATGTGTTTTTAGGCATTTTCAGTATCCAGCTCATGTTTCGGTCACAATCCATAGAGATGAAAAGGGTATTACTGTACTTACAACAATTACCTGTGAATCATATAGTTTTTCAAGCTTTTCATTGTGAAATGAATTTCTTTAACCAACTTGGTAGAGCTAGTAGAGCTAAAGGTGCAGAACCGATCAAAGCCTGTCCCACATAGAAAAACCCAAATATTAAATAACATTTCAATGATTTTAACGAAAAATAAAAACAAAAAACTTACCAGCATCATGATGTCATTTGCTAAATCACGAGCTAGATCTGCACTAATGAAACAGGCCAAGGCAGAGAGGGCTAGACCAGCATCGTACTGATTTTGGCTGTTCAAATCTTTTCTAATCATATTCGTGGTCAGCATAAGAAGCTAAAATAAAATGCGAATACATTTCTCATTAAACATAAGTATTGTAAGTTTCACTTAACAAAGATACTTGAAATTTCTTGAGATTTGGCAATGTTAAAATAGAAGTTATTGATAATATTCTCTATTAGAAAGAATTGGACTGAGTTCAACAGAGAGGAGCCGAGTCACATCAAGATCAAACTGAGAGAAAGAGACTTAAAATTGTCAGATAATACAATACAGCACATTTACATTTTCTTCATACAAAAATGATCAAAACAGCTAATAACTTACGTGTATGAATGATCTCTGGTGGGTACTCTAAGTCCACTTTTTCTACCCTGGTGGGGTTGTTGCATGCTCCAGGAATTGGTTAGTGAAGCCTACTTCTTTTTATTTCTTTTCTTCATAAACTGGATGAATAGAGCTCCCAGTGCTTACTTTTTCTGAATTTTTTTGACTCAAAATGACAGAAAGAAATCGATTTTGAGGTAGCCTTAATTTGGACCCATATTGACCAATCTTTTTGACAGTCTATTACAACATACGCATGAAATTTTGCGGGCTGCAATAAGTGGAGTAATTAACTTGGTAGAATGATAAAAGGGCTCACCTCCGTGTTACAATGAAAGCACTGAGAGGAAGCAAGATATCCAATTCGTTTGTACGTGAATTTGGAAGAACTCATGACTTCAATAATATTGAAACCTGCCCAACTTATATCATAGCCTAACATTTGAAGCTGTGAACAAAGAGAAAAAATAAACATATACTAAAGGTGGCAGGGTTAAAAATAACAAACTAAAAATACTAATTTTTTTTTTTTTTTTTAAATTCAGTGAATCTTAAATTACTTAGGTAGCCAAGGTAATTAGGGACTTCTTCACAATGATTCACTTTCCCAAAATCACTTCCTGAAAGTGTGTGAGCCATTTTAAAATAGTCAGGATGTACATAAATAAGTATCAAGAATAAATTAAACATCTACTTCAGTTTTAATTAATTTATAATAAACCCATACATAATTTGACGGTCAAAGTGCCAAAACTTGTTTTTCTGTTTGCGACATCTCAGACTTCCTGTTATTTACTTAAACATTATTTTTTCTTTGGAAAACTTCAGGGTAATTTTTTGAAAACTTCCTCGGTTTTCCTACTCGGTTAGTAGAATATTAAGTATGAGTTCTCAGCTTCGAAGTTGACTTCTTCTTGAATATAAGAAGAGCAGACATTTTGAAACACTGTAATGGAGATACAAGGTTTCCCACTTTGGACATCAATATACTGATAACTGGGGCCGCCAAAAATTGTGATATGAATGGGGTTTCAAAATTTTGTAAGAGATGAGAGTGAAAAAACAAATATAGAATATAATTTTTTAAATAATTGATCATAGAATATAATATACATAAATATTCACGCAAATATCTAAGTAAACTAGAGCGCTCTGCAACTCCTGATAGTCATCAAAATCTATTTCCCCACAGATCATCGGGCAATCGATGCCTTTCCATCTTTGGAGAAAATAGAATTCAACAATGAAAAAAATTTAAGTAAAAGAAAAAATTATTAATGTTACCTTATTTCAAGGAAACAATCTAGAGATTGGAAATGAGACTTTGCACATAAAAAGTTTTCTTTTGATTTCATAAACATAATGGACTTACGTAAGTCAGCTTGGCAACAGCTGTAGCTTTAACTGAAATGTTCTCTTGCCGGAGTTCTTGCTTGATTTCTTCGATACATTGAGCGATATATTTTGCCTGAAAATTAAAAGTCCATTAAATCCCCAAAAAAGAGGTAGGTACCTAATGCTATGTATTAAGGTGAATCCAGGGTTCGATTAGGGATAATTCAAGATTAGAGATAGTGCCACCAGTCACCACTAAGAATTTTACTTTCCTTCGACGATTACTGAAATAATATTGTTCAAATAACAAAAAGCAGATCCACAAGATATAGATCATTTTTTGCTTGATTTTTAGAACCAAAAATATTAGCAATTAGAATTACTAGCATAGAGAAAGTACGGCTGAAACTTTCAGCTCAGCGGCGGCAGCCGAGCGTGCAACCAAATCCTTCATCTTCTGTCTCTCTCTCCCATTGCCGCAATGGGAATTACTTCCCGCTGTAGTTACGACTTTAATTTTGGAAATTCTGAGAAGATTTTTTTACTAGGTGTTCCTCAAGTATGTTGCTATATCTCCTGGACCCCCAAACTTGAATAAATATTGCCGTTTTTATTATTTTAGCAAATATTTACGGCTATTCTGAACAGCGTGACATGGTGGCCAAATTGTGAAGTTCGGAGCCTGGATTCACCTTCAGTAATCTGGAGATCCTGCCCTCATGATGACCACAGAGAAAAAATACTGATAAAAGTTGCATGCATCTCTTGCGTCTCCATTTAAGTAACTTAGGAGGTAAGCCAAGTGAAAAATAGTAGTTCTGTATCACTACAAGCATTAGTTGAAAGTAGCAAAAAAGGTAGATTCTTTCCGATCTATGTATGAGGATGTGTTCTGATTGGAGAGGCATTCCTCAATGCAATCTATCCCTTATTCTATGATGGGAAGGCAAGAAAGACCTATCTCTTGTGATTACTTAGATGTTCATGATTGAACTTCACAGGATTAACGAAAAGTAATGAAACCGTGTGACATGACACATCAACACAGCTAACCTAAAATTACAAGGAAGGTAAAGCAGAGCAGGCAGAACGTTTCTTCTAAGATAGAAGCAGAAAATAACAACTAAGAATTAAGGGGACCTGCAGATCATAATATGAAGATATACTTAATCAGGGCTTTGAGTTAGTTTTGTCTCCTTGTATTATAGGAATGAGTATAAGAAAAGGAACATTGCGCTGTACGCAGCTGAGGAGGTGTCACCTACCTCTCAATTACATTTAGAAATTATTGAGATAAAAAACGAGCGATCTCGACTCATGGTTCCCGTTTAAGATTGATAACAAGACCATGCGACTGAAGATATGTACTCACTTCATTGTCCTTGTTGTTGCGAACGCCCCGGACCAAGTCAGTCAGATTCTTATCAAACATCCTTTCCAGGTTACCTTTCACTTTCTTCAAAGCCATGGTAAATAGATTGGAGGGACAACGTTCCCTTCAGAGGATATTAGGTGCACACTAAGGTATTGAAAACCGATAAAAAGCTCCTAACACTTTTTCCATGGCACGAGCACAGCCCTAATACATGTTAGGCATCTACAAACATTGACTGGATAATCATGTATTAGATTCATAATAATACATTTTCCGTTACAAACTAGAGCATAAAAGAAAATCGGCTAATTAGGAGGAGGTATACAGAACATATTAGGAGGATCAAAGGTTCAGAAATGTCAAAAATGATTAGCTAACAGCTGGATATGCGGAGTAAACACTTTTTACTTTTTCCCTACCCACGGTGCAAGTATACAGGGTATGTGCGGCTTCGGCAAAGGGTTATAATTATGANAACCAAAGATATTATAACGGTTAGATATGCGGCTAGGGCGGGGTAACCTGGACCTGTTAGGGGGTACATGCGCCTGGCGGATAGGCAGCGTGTTTTACGAGGAGGCGAACTCTCCCATAAGAAATGCATTGGAGCGATGACAAAAAGCTGGTTTTAAACAAAAGAAGTGACTTTTTTCTCAAAAACTGTCAGTGCCAGGATAATATATAAGTTGGAAAATCCATCCGAAAAAAATTTTCACTTGCTTACGGCCGAAAAAGGTGAATTATACTACTTTGAAAGTTCAATTCTAGGTTATGTTTACTTTCTCGTAGAAGGCAGCATGAAATTTCGCTGGCGTGTGGCGAAGTCGAAGATATTTGGTCGAAGTGTTGAAAAACCTGTGAAAAACTGCTTAAAAGTTGAAGTTAGATCCTACAGATAAATAAAGAAGAATCATTCATTACTTTCAGTTCATAAGTGCGATTATTTCATTGTTGTTTTAAGGAGACTTCGCTTGCCAGTGCAGTTCAGTGCAGTGAAAGCATGGTTCTGTGTTCAGGCTCATTTCCGTGATTTTTACTGTTTTGCTGATGGTAAGTATGTATGTACGTTAAATATTATCAGATGAACACTGTACAATTGGCTTGTACACCTGTACAACAGGTGAATATTGATTGCTTTCATCTGAGAGAATGGAGCACTCATGTTGAATCGACTTGCTGTAATCGAACTACAACCTCAAATCATCAATCGTTAAATCCAGTTCATTTTCATAATCAGTCAGGTACACCTATGTGCAAAGTTCTGTACTTCAATGTATGAAAGACTGAAACATTTTCTACTATATTTGAATCATTGAGAATGACTGAAAAATCATCTCAGGAAGGAAGTGAATCTTATCAATTGCACTTTGAGAAAATCTTTTTGAGACGAATTAGGAATAAAAACAACACGATCATCATTTCCTTCAAAATTTTATCACATCTCCGTACACATGCTGATGCCTTAGGTAGTGTGGAGGTGTACTGGAGTAGGAGTACTGGAGGTGTGTTTTCATCCGGTGGCTAAAGCCCACTTTTCCTCAAATGCATCACATATCACAGAAACTGTAATGTAAGGGGAGATTAACAATTAATTTGTCACTAACCAATTTTTTATCCTTTCTCTCAGACATCATGCCATTGTGCATCGTGGACGGCTGCCCAAACAGGTCGTATAAGAAGTCAGCTCGCCAACTGGAGGTAGAAAAGGAGTTGGGGCGAACGATCTCTTTTCACAAGTATGTATGGCCATTAACTCTGAATGTGTTTGTAGAACTTGCAATGGTGAAATATGCCTTTATTATTGTATTTTCTAAAGGTAAATACACCAATATGTCCCCTGATACCACACCCATGTTACAGACCTTCAATAGAGAACGGACCTGAGACCCTAGAATATGAATATTATAGCCGTTCACACTCTTCGTCCCACAGTACGTATTTATGCAAGGTTGGTTCGTAAATACCTATTTTTCTGACTGTTGACAATTATTCTGCTTTTGAAAACTTATATCACAGCTAATTTTGATAATTTTTGGACAAAAATTTTGTGGTAAGCAGTAGGTACACCATCTGGACTGCTGTTTAGCGAAAAGAAATAGGAAAATCAGTGGACATTAATGTAAGGAGAGGATTGGCGTGAATGGCTGATCCATGCTGCACTTGAGTGCCGATATGAATTAGCATTATGGATAAGCAAAGCGCAAGTACTTTAATTTTGCATTCAATGTCCCTGTAACATTATCAGTTCCAATACAGCAACATTTATCTTGCAGTAAACCAGTGCCTCCAGGAAAAAACCCAATGGTTTATGAAACAGTGGGGCCAAAAACCAAATAAAGCGCAAAATTCCCTGAAGACTCTTTCAGTCTTTGCTGTCATGAAGTATTGTTATCTACAGCCACGATTTATTATTTAATTAACATCGACGATATTACAGTATGTTCTTGTTTCATCAGATTCCCTGCTGACGTGCATTTACGGAGCCTCTGGCTGAAAGCTATCAAGCAGCCCGAAATTGATCCAGATCGGAGCAAAATATGTTGCCAGCATTTTGTTCCTGATCAACTTGAGTGCAACCCTCAGTTTATACTTGTCAAACCAAATGCAGTTCCTAGCGTTTTCCCTGGCCTGCAACATCAGGTATGTCATGCATTTTACAATTTTGTGTTTTTGTAATGTCATACTCCTCAGCCTGAGAAATATAATTTTACAATACATCAAGTGGATCTGATCAAGTGTTATCCTGATTTTACTCGACAATTAAAATTTAGTGGCAGCATTGATTGCTATTGTATAAAGAAGTCATTTAGGTAGAGGTAAAATTTTGCATTTGAACCTTGATATTGCTATCAAACAGTGCCTCCATTCCTTGTCTGCCTTTTCCTCTCTGACAATGCCAAAAAAAAGTTCACCATTTTAAAGTACCTTCATTGCACAAAGAAATGCCCCCTTACTATTGCCAAACCCACAGATGATTCAACATGCCTTTATGTCCCGGTTGACGCCGATTGGTAGTTCAAAATAATGAGACTTTTAAGTTCAATTAATTCAATTTAATCTGACTAGAAAATGTTAAGATGTCAAGTACCTATTTTGAGATTTTTATTTTTTAAAAGTTTGAAATTATTCTAAAGTAAATAAAAAGTTTAGGTGACAGAAAAGAGTAATATGATATTTTTAAAGCATGCCATCTTTAAGTCTTCTTTTATTTTTCTTTTCTTTCTAGAGAGTAGTTGAGTACCTCCTATTATGAAATGTAACATATCTAACCACAAAATTTCAGCTTTTTCATCGTAAATTTTCCTTTCGTCAAATCTTTTACCTTTTTCCTCTTAATTTCTAACAAAATTTCATTCCCTCTAAGGTTCGATCTTCTGTGCGCCCAAGTAGAGAAGAAAAACAAGTGCAGAAAAGGACTAACCTCTTCCAAACCGGACTAGAAAAATTGAAAATTTTACAAAAAATTTCAAAATCCAAAATCCCAGTACGCCAAAGTGATTCTGAAACAGAACCTCTTTTGGGTGGTGCCTCGTCTCTCTCTTGTCCCACAATAAGTGAAGCCTCCGGTTCATCTTCCACAGTTGAAACTCAAGTTCCCACAGGAGAAGTTTTTACAAATTTCCGTATCCCAGATGCGTTCCCAACTTCTGGAACCTCTGCCCCTCCTCTTCTTAATCCTACAACTCCTCATAAAAGAAGAAAGGAATCAGAAGACATAGTGGATGATACGCCCAGAAAGAAAAAACTTCGTGCTCGCCTTGCGGAATGTCGTCAAAAATACCAGGAGGACATCCGAAAACTTAAGAATGAAATGGGACAGCAAATGAAAAACCTCAAGAAGAAGCTAACCAGGAAAATGAAAAAGGAAGCCAAGCTGAAAAATGTTATCAAATCTCTAAGAGGGAAGAATTTACTAAATGAAGAACAGCTTTCAGTTCTATCATCTCTCTCAGAGATGGAGACAGAACTTTTGAAACGACAAGCTGCTCACAAGAAAAAAGCAGGAGTGCCTAAAGAGTATGGTCTTCCTTTGAAAAAATTTGCCCTAACTCTGCATTATTACAGCCCCAAAGCATATCGCTATGTAAGAGACACATTCGACTCTGCCTTGCCCCACCCGCGAACGCTATACCAATGGTATCAACAAGTAAACGGCGCCCCTGGATTCACAGCTGAAGCATTTGAAATCCTTAAGAAAATGACCGAATCCGCAGGCAAACCCACGTATGCTGCTCTTTCTTTAGATGAAATGTCTATCAGGCGCCGGGTAGAGCTTGCTGGCGGTAAATATTACGGGTACGTAGATATGGGCACCGGAGTGGAAGGTGATGATAGAGAGGAAGCTAAAGCCGCTTTGGTATTCATGCTCGTCGGTTTAAATGGTACCTGGAAAATTCCGGTCGGCTACTTCCTCATAGCCAGCGTCAGTGGAGAACAAAAAGCAGGACTTGTCCGACAGTGCCTCCTATCATGTCATGACTCCTATGTCATCGTCAAAACTTTAACTACTGATGGTGTAAGTAGCAATAAGACCATGGCAGTAAAATTGGGTTGCTCTTTTACAAACGTAGATGAAGGCAAATTCTGGTTCCCTCACCCTGTCACAAGAGAGAAAATTTATTTTTTCTTTGATACATGCCATATGATAAAATTAATGAGAAATGTTTTGGCAAGAGATCTCAATCTGACCGATCCTGAGGGGAGAGAAATCAGTTGGCAGCCAATCGTAAAGTTAGTAGAGTTGCAAGAGCAAGAGAACTTCCACTTGGCCAACAAGCTGAGGAAAAAGCACATAGATTTCAAGAGCCAGATCATGAAAGTGAAGCTTGCGGCACAAGTTTTAAGCAACTCCGTTGCTGATGCGCTTGAATGTTGTGAAGATTTAGAAATACCTGGTTTTGAGAATGTTTCCGGTCTAATCAATTTCCTTCGTATCATCAATAATGTCTTTGATGTATCCAACTCCAGAAACTTCAAGCAAAAAGGTTACAAGAGGCCTCTGACTAAAAGCAATTTTGAGTCTACAAAAGACTTCTTGGAAGAGTCTGCCACTTATCTTGCCCATTTGAAACTTGATGGAAAGCTTCTAATCAAAACTGAGCTGCAAACAGGCGCTTTAGGGCTGATCATATTTTGCAAAAATATAATCTCCCTATTCATGGATCTATGTTCCGGGCTCATGAGTCCTATGGACTTTATTATAACCTATAAAATAAGTCAAGACCATATTGAGATTTTTTTCGGAATCCTTCGTCTTCGAGGCTTCTTGAACAATAACCCTTCCTCTAGAGAACTACAGTCAGCGTATAGAAAAACTCTCGTACACTCTGAAATCAAAGCGACTAACAATGGGAACTGTATTCCTCTGGACAATATTCCAATCCTTGGCTGCAGTCCTAATCCTGTAAAAGTTATCAATGCAACATCAGATCGGAATAGGTGTATTGAGGAAGAAGACGAGAAGGCTGTCAGAGAAATAATTGCTGAAGAAAAGAGCTTCAGAGGTAGGCTCAGGCATGACCAAAAGGTAGTTCAATCTGATTTCTGCAGAATCGTTTCAACTTATGTTGCAGGAGTGGTGACCCATCTAATCCTAAAAACACTCAAATGTGAGGAATGTGCAAAAGCTCTCAGAAGCAGTAAAACCGAAGAGTACACTAATCTTATTCGAATCAAAGACCGGGGAGGACTGATAACACCTCCTCCTGATGTTGTGAGACTGGTTGCAACTGCTGAGAGTTTCCTGCAGATGTCAATAAAAGAAAGAGTTAAAGAAGCTCCCAAGAAAAAAGCAAAGAAAGTAAGAGCTGATGAAGAAGAATTTCTTGATGTAGATGATATCGACCCGTTTGAATTTGACACAGATGATGTTAATGACAATGAAGATGGAACAGGAAAATCCCTCGTTTTCACTAGGACAGTTCCTCAGCTGGTTTCAAAAGTTATGAATTACTATTTTAATGATTGTCAAGCTTGCAAGCTGTTCCCCTGTCTCGATGATCATTTTTATGATACTGAGCCACTGTACGATCACAAGTTTTTGTTGATAAAAGCATTATGCTCAAAGTACTTGCGCATCAGAGTCCATTACATTTGTGAATCAATCAACAACAAAACTATCTCAAAAAGAATGCTTCGAAACAAACTCACTTTATTTCAGGGTAAGTAAGACGTTTCCATGAAGCAAGGCTACCTATTGTTAGCCATGTGTGATAGTTTGTGCTTCAGGATTGGCATGAGAAAAAAAAGAGGCACTCAAAGAATTACGATGTCTCTTTTTTGCAGTATCTTGCTGGCCTGGACCAGGCCCTTTGCAGTATTGTCCCAGTTCTGTCCAAAATTCAAATTCGGCTGCACTGTTGCTCTGTTGACCATTGATACTGTATCCTCCCCCCCCCCCTTTTTAAGTGGTTGAAAATAGGCTTATCCAATCATTGCGAAATAAAGCTAAAATCATTATTATCTATTAATGTTTCAGAATCTAAGGAGCTGCACACAGCAGTACAGTTTTATGTTGGGCCAGAAGGTTAGCATAAAACTACATGTTCGTGCCTTGTGGCAGGATCGTCCATACAGGTAATCATCTAAAAGCTTTGTGTGAGGTGCGTTCTTCTAATGTCATTTTGGGTAAATAGTCTTCTTGCACATTTTCACAATGGTTTTTCCCTTTCTTTGCATTTCTTTGCACGAAGTTCATTAAATATTTGCCATACCTCAGACCTAGGTAATGAGATCTATCTTGGTAGATCAGAGGTGTCCTGTTTTCCATGCAAGACCTACAGTTTTTTTGTCATCACAGCCAGTCCGTTTTTTGCGCTTTTTTATTCACACTTTACTTCCTTTAAATGCAGTTTAACGTTGTTGTGATCTTCAAGATATCCCTTCCCTTTATTAATAGCAGAAAAATGTCTATCTGTGTCACTGGGAGTCTCATACTCGTTTCATTTTGCTACATCAAGAGGATTGAAAGCCAGTGTCACTTCTTGCATGGAAGTAATAGAATTTCACCTATATTTCAAGATAACTCACTTCTTATGTAGTCTTGTTTAGTCAGCTGTTGCCATTTAATAAAAGAATGGAGCCAATCTATTGTTCAAACAAAACCTCATCAGCTTGTATCACACAACAATTCTTTCAGATCACCGATACTAGGTCCAGCCTAAATTTTTATTCACATAGTGCATGCATTTTCCGGATGATTTTTAAAATTTTTTGAATGATTTGATGCTGAACATATCAACGTTATTTCTGCTGTCGCTCACTCATGTTCCACTCATCTGGAAATCTTCTGCTTCTTCATTTCCTCACTATTCACAAAACTATCTGTATTTTTGCTGAGTATTGAACTTCTGCCTCTTGCCCATGCTGACCTTTTGTATGTGGATGAGTTTCTTTCAATGTTCATTCTCATGATTTTGAAACTTTTGGCTTTTGGAGTGAATTTTTTTAAATTTACTAACCGACTGATTTGATGGAAAACATCAACATTATTCCAGCTGTTGTTCACTTGAATTTTGCTGATCTCCTAATCTCACTCTTTCATTCCCCTTCTGCTCCCGTAATTGTCTGCATTTTTACTGAAGACTAAATTTCTGCTTCTTGCTTGCTGAGCCTCTGGAATTTTAAATTTTTTGATCAGTGCTCATTTTCCTAATTTTGGAACTCGACGCCTGATAGATTTATCCGACCATGCAAGGAGATTAATTCTGATCTCAGGAATATGTATTAATTATAATCCATACTCTAATCCATATTCTTTTTTTATTCCATATTTTTCAATAATGCTTGGTGTGAAGTAAGTTGCAGTTGCATTTTATGTCTTCACAACGAAAGTGATCAAAGAAATCTCTCACAGTTTACTTGGGACATACTCTGCAGAAAAAAGAAAGGAAATACTTGAGTAGTGATGAGTAATTTTAATTTTGCTTGGGATCGTTTGAATGCATGAAATTTTTCAATATTGGAGTATTTTACAACTTGCTGAATGCCAGATTTGTTTCCTAATTTACAAGATATATGTAAATATATTTGCTCCAGTGCTCCACGTATCTTCAAGTTACGTTAATTAAAATGATTCAAGAAGTCTAACTTCTGCTCATCGTTTACACGAACATGTTTTATGGTTTTGATCGAACTTTGCCTGGATTGTTTTCTTTTTTCCTCTCCTAATGAAGGTTTGTGAAACGTCTGTTTTGGTGACCTGGGTTTCTTTATTTGCAAACAGACTAACAGAATTCTCTATAACTTAAATCTTTGTTTTATGCGCTGAAAAAATTGTTTGACCTACACCAAAAAACTAATGTATATAATTGGTGCTAATTTGTCTTATCGCTTTCAATGAGTTCTTGCGCATTAGCAATTAGTCAGCTACTGAGGGTTGTATAAGTGTGTTTTTGAAACACTGTGAATTTCTACAATGGTTACTCAAACCATTATTTTTGTCTCCTTGTACTCACTTGTTTTTCTTTTTTCTTTCTGCCTTGTGCTTTTGTACATACTCCTGAGTTGCCTCCTCTCTCAAATTAAATGAGAATAATCTGAAATTATATTACTTTATCCTTTCATTTACTGCTTTGACTTTTCATTATTACAATTATTTGATTTAAAGTTCACCTTTCAAAGAGGAAAAATAGTGTAATTTAGACTTGAGCAAAATCATAAAATCTCTGAAAATGTTAAAATTTCAAAAAGGAATAAATAGTTATAATTGGAATCCGAGCAAAATTATAAAATCTCTGAAAATGTACGCTTTGTCATTGTCCTATATTCATTTCTCAACTCTTGCACTAGTTTGAACTGTACTTTGCCTCTCTTTACTTAACCACTTGCTTTTACTCCTAATTTATTTATGGTCATGATTGGCGTGCTATTTTGCTTGTGGTGTATTTTCTTCTTTCCCCATAATGTATTGCCTCTGAAACTGAAACATTTTTTTGGTGAGCAGGGATTTTTTATTTTGCTAACAGGTTAAAGGGAATTTTTCCTAATTTCATCCTTGTGTGATGCATCAAGCAATATGTTTTTTTCTTTTCCTGTTGTATCATTATATTTACTTTCTGATTAAAACAATACTTTTTCTCAAATCAAAAATTGTATTTATTCCTCCTTTGACATTTTTATAATTTATTTAATTAATATTATTTATTATTTACTTAATTCATTTCTGAATTTATTTAATTTCTGAAGAACAAAGCTTGGATCTCAGTAAAATGATCGTTGATTATACTTGCTTTACTTATATTCAGGTAACACTGAACCCATTTCCTACAACGTTTTCATTAAGATATTATTTTTCTCCTATTGAAATGCTGGTTAGGGTGTTAGAAAAAGGAGGGGGGAAAAGGCTGAAACTAAAAAAAAAAATTGAAAATTAAATAAATAGTGTAATTTATTAAAATAGAGTCCATTTAAGTGATAAATGTTCTTTTTCTCATTTTACATTGAAAAGTTAGGTGAAATCACGGTCCGTTTCGAAAAGTGCCAAATTCATAGTTTCAAGAACATTCCCAGTGCACCATTGAGGCACTGAAAATGTTCATATTTTTAGCAGAGGCACTGTCTTGGGATCTGAATAATACTCTGCTCCAATATTTACCATTCACCTGAAAATTTTGGTTGTATTCAAATTTTTTATGCTTGCTGAACGCC
>NW_017552543.1:3940263-3984271 GCF_001854935.1 Bemisia tabaci
GGGTAGTTCAGCACTTTCTCTAACAAGCTTTTCAATCTTTATGATTTCCTGAAACCGTTTCTCCCTCCTAATCAGAGGAGTTCCAGTTTGATTTTTATCTCTGAGAAAGAAAGAGAATTTGGAATCTCTTCGAATGAGGCACTTCACGCTACTAGTAAAATTCTCTCCGTCAAGTCTTTGTTCAGACATTTGAAGCAAAATTTCCATCATTTTAACCGTGTTAGAATTGCTTTAAGTATGTATGAGGATTTGAGTGCATATCAAAAATTCTCTAGAGGATTTAGAGTGAAGGCAATTTTAGGATACGTTTCTAATTTGCAGCATAGGTATCATGTCCATGCAACATAGGGATTTTTGAGTCGGAATTCGAACTTTGAATTTTTTAAAAAACTTCTAAAACTTGAAAACACATTTGGTTCAGTGAAAATTGCACCAGTTATTTATGATACATTTTCAAACAGTACTTTTGCACCAACCCGGAGCGACCAGGTGTTCAGCGCACAAGAAGATCCTTCGAAGGTAAGTAAAAAATAATACATTTTACAAGTTTTTCTACCAAGTTTTAGTTTCTTTTTTACAGGATCTAATTTTCATTCACTTTTAAGCAGTTTTTCTACACTCCAGCACCCGCCAGCGAGATTTCATGCTGCCTTCTATGAGGAAGCAAAGATACCCTAGAATTGAACTTTCAAAGTATTATAATTCACCTTTTTCGGCCGTAAGCAAGTGAAAATTTTTTTCGGATGGATTTATCAACTTAAATATTTTCCTTGCACAGGCAGTTTTCGTGAAAAAAGTCACTTCTTTTGTTTAAAACCAGCTTTTTGTCATCGCTCCAATGCATTTCTTATGGGAGAGTTCGCCTCCTCGTAAAACACGCTGCCTACCCATCAGGCGCATGTACCCCCCAACAGGTCCAGATACCCCGCCCTAGGTAAGCCCGTACCGCATATCTAACCGTTATAATATCTTTGGTGCAAGTATACAGGGTATGTGCGGCTTCGCCAAAGGGTTATAATTATGACGTCATCTCTTGTGCGGGGTGGATTCGCAGACGTGGCGCAGAGTGCATCACCGCGAAGTTTGAAATCACGCGTTTTAAAAGTTTGAGAAAATTAACGTGTACGCTGTTCTGTAATGATTAGGTAATATCTGACTTAATACATTTAAAAAGGTTTTTTAAACTTTAAACGGAAAAATCTCAAAAACAGCCGACTTTATTCATAGCTCCTGAGAAATGAGAAATTTTAATGATAGGGTACCTACTGATGGTGGTAGGGGGGGGAGGGGTGTCTCTTGAATAACGTTGATAGATCGTACTCATCGTACTTGGTCTTATATAAATTTCATTGACTTTTCGACGGTGAAACTACCTGACCTGGTATCTTGGTCTGCGACTTTGTTGACCCCCTGTCATATTTTCTTTTTTAAATGGAAAGCATCCCTACGTCAATTCTGGGAAACGTCCGTGATTTTTCTTCTCTGCGCGAGGAAAACTCTGTGAAAAGTTCAAGCTGTGTCTTTTTCAAACAAATAAAATAGAAATAGAGATTTTTAAATATACTGCAAACGAGATACGTGGTCTGGTAGTTTCACTGTCGTATTGCAACTACTAGACTGATACATATTAGTCTAATAAAAATATTAGTATTTGGCCTGTCTTACTCAGGAGAATTAGTATCATTTGCAGACTGCCTCCCCCCCCTTCCTCCTATTCCTTTGCTTGCAGTATAAAATGGAGTTTTTCTGAGCAATCTTTCATGCTCTACAAATTCGAACTCCAGGAAGGTTGATTAGGGAAATTCTTCGCCTTGTTTTTTTTCTCCAAAATCCATAAAATATGCTCATTAAAGGCAATCATCCTAGCATTTAAAACTTTTGTTCAATTCCAGTGCTTTCTTTCATCTTTTTTTCCAACACATGTGTCTCATTTTGTTCGATCTCATTAGCCAAATTCTCTGTAAAATAAGAGTCACCTTCATACGGTGCATTACATTTATTTTAGTTAAATTTGTACATACGCTCCAGGCCTTCATTTGCCAAATTTTGGTGCACTGTTAGAAAATCTAACTAACATTAATAAAATAAAATGTATGAGGTATGGAAGTATTTTTTTTTAAATAAAAAAAAATTTCTTTTCAAAATTTTTGATTCTGTGAGTACATCTGCATATTACAAGGAAAGAGAAAAGAAAAAGTAATGGTTACATAAAATTTTAGATTGTTAAAGTGCACTTGGAAAACTCTGATTTCACTTCAAAAAAAGGAGCCTAATTAAAAACACTTCAAGTGGTACAGTAGTACTACTTACTACTCTTCGGAAATTGAAAGAGATTAGCCACATGCATTATTCTAGCTATTATTGTTTCGGGGGGATCCCTTATTCAGAGATTTTAAGAAAACACAACTCAGAGAAAATGTTTGTAAGTAAAATACAATCAATTTTATTTGAGTATGTTCAATAAATACAACACAATTTTGAATTAATTAGTTAATTTACACCTACTAAAGTGTTACACTGAAAACTTTGACCATCGGATCCATTTTAAACTGTTTCTGGTTACAAATGAAGGAAACAATGAATGGTTAAAAGTTAAAAACAAAAAAGTTGAAATAAGAAATACTTGGACAACCAAAACCTAATAATTCAATGTAATTAAAATAGAACCCAGATCTCACGCTATTTAAAAATCAATAAAGACTTTACAACATGCAAGAAAAGAACATTAACTGGGCTACTTTAAAAAAACAATTTTCAACTTACACTGATTACACTATTTTCTCTGGGTTTGAGATAAATTTTACAAACTGGGGATCTCTTCTAAAATGTAAAGTGACATATTTACAGAGTTATCTTGCTATTCATTTGCCCGTATGGTTAAAATAAATGCATCTGAATTGTGTAGGAGGTATAATTTATCGTAATGCTTTACAAGTATGACATTTAAAATTATATCTCCCCAATGAACCTTTTCTTTCTACAATGAAGTAAGCCTGAAACTCACACACCGCCTTGTTGTCAGAGTATCTTGTGATACTAATTTAGTTATTTGAGATAAGATAGTAATTGTATGTAAAATCTGATTTACTACCCTGAAAAACTGATGCGATTTCTGCTAAAACACTAAAAAATATAATTGGAATATCTCTTGATTGGAATAGAAGTTACAGGAAACATGTGTTTCAATGAAAAAGAACATTCAGTTTTTTTACTTCTTAAAAATCACCGCTCAAACCTATATTAGTACAAGGAGAAAAAAGAGGGGTGCGAAAAAAAAAAAGAGAGAAAAGAAGTGAAAACTAAAACTGACCAGATTTAGTAAACTTTCTAACATATTTTGATTTCTAAAGACTCAATTTTGTAGTGAGAATTAAGAGACATACGGGCAATACTTTTGCAGATATAACAACATTAATTAATGAATTTCCATCATTTGGAAATGTGATTAGATAAAAGACTTAATACAGTCATTGATATTTAAGTAGAATGGTAAATAGTTGCTTACACAAAATACTATTGGAAATTCGCGGAAAGGTGGAGATGATCTGTGATAAATTCATCAGTTTTCATCAAAAAATCTGTCAAATTTTTGGTGGCAAATAACACAAAAATACTTGATGGTATAAATGTGGCATTAATTCAGATCAGCCTTTGAAAGATAAAAGGGTGGGTTTTTCAGTTTTTACAGTTAATAGTTGTTTTTTTAAATCCAGAGAATGCATGAAACAGGATGGATTGGGTTACCTGCAGTTTAAACCGGTTCAATTTGAGGTTGAGATTGGACCTAACCTTGGAAGGGCAATCAAAGCGCTCCTTCGGAACAAGCATAGATCTGATTGGATTATGATAAAAAAAAAAGTAACTTGGTTCGTCCCAATCCCTTGCGGTTTGGATTAAAGAAAAAGCCCTAATGGAGCAATTTAATTACGTTGACTGAGTATAAAAGGAATAAATAGAGCACACAAAGAAGAAAAGATGGAACTTTGTTTAGGTTCATCAATTCTTACATGGAAAAACTGAGTCGTATGTTTCCAAGTATGGATTCATAGGATAAAATTTCCTACATGTAGCAATTTTAAGAAAATATGTAGAGCATAAAAGTAACCATGATAATGACTGTGTCAACAAAAAAACAAACTTTAAATAACAGAGTATTAACAAGGGATAAATAAATAAATTAATTTTGAATTATAACAACTAGCTAAAAAATATATAAATGCGCGAGACTAAGGATTATTGATTAAAAACAACCAGCATTGTCGGAAAAATTAAAAAGAAGTACACTTACAATCAAAACAAGAAGTGTGATGGAAAAAGAACTTGTTTATAAATTCGCTACAAGCGACCCAGATTCATGGAGCAATGCATTTTGGGTTTGAACAATACAGTTCAAAATTTAACCATTAGGTACATTATTTTGGGAAAATTTCAGCTTCCAGATCAATCATCAAAAATTTAAGTAATTTGATGATGGCCTATGTGGACTTTTCAACTGATTTAATTATCTTGAGTGTAACTACTTTCAGAAAACCTTACTAGTAAGTGCGCACGATGACAACCCTAATTTCAACGTTGATGGATACACTCTTTCTGGAGTACCATCCAGGTCTCCATTGATGAGACCAGATTTGCCCAGAGAGAGATCAGAAAAAACTGAAATCTGTTTTCAATATTTTGTGTGTATGATTCCAATCATTATGGAGCATTTAATTTTGTCTTCTTTGTCTATTTAAAGAGAAAATGAATGCTTTAAGATGACAGAGATCTCATATAAGAGAGATTGATAACAAATAGTTTGTGATAATGTTCATGAGGTTTGATTTATATACAAGGAATGATGTTTGCCTCCAGATCAATCATTGGGATGCTTGTCCTGAGAGTCATTTTCTAAAATCTTATAGTAAAATCAGAGATAATTTTTTTTAATTTTTAACGGATTTCAATCTATAGATATCGATGGCTCAAAAGAGTATTTTTGACTATATTTTCAGTAATTGGAAAGTGATCATCGAATATTCCTTAATGATTGATCTGGAGACTGAAATTGAGATTTCTCTAAAATAATCCTCCTAATGATTAAAATCTGAAATAAATCAATCGTACCCGTGATGCATTCTGCCAAAACTGGAGATCCACCTTCAACAGGGAGTTTTTGATTTTAGTCATAGTTTAATTTAAAAGGAATCTGTCTAATAAGTATTAGAAATGGAGGTATATTTGTCTGAGGATCTAAATGATCTATGTGAAATCCTGGTTTCTTCCGAAAAATTGGTAGCCTAATTATATTGGTATGCTTAAGGTTCATTTTTTAGTGTTTTTTCTTGCTTAATGACTATGTATGAATGTGAAAAAGGTCAAATGAATAATGATCAGTTATGATATTGAACACAACGATGCTGAGTGGAAGATGAACTTTAGAGAAGCATAAAAATAAAATAGTGATACGTTCAAAGCATTTGGCAGTTTCCACTGGACAATGCCAATATAAGACTTACTTATGTACATTGCATATGTGTGAATTATTATTTAACTAAAAGTATACGGACTTAGATTCCTTGAACATAGAAAATCCTGAAAAACAAGTTCTGAAAATATGACTACATAGGTAGAGTCATTATAACTATACTAAAGAACAGGTGGGTTTGAATATAAACTGGGGTTTATGTTGCAGAGACTTTAGATGTTCTATGCTTACATTGTGAGACACATTACTTGTAGGCACCTTAAGCATTGCAAAAAGGAAATTGAACCATTCTTAGGCAACAAAGTAGACCAGAACCTAAGGTTCAATTCAGGTTGAACACTTCGGTCTTTCAGTTGAGCAAACTTAAAGTTTCATTTTAATGGCCAAAGTCGAAAAATAGGAATCTCGGATAGCAACGTTATAGCTGTTAACGTGTAACGTTTAACCTTGTAAGTCTCCACTCATGTTTTACATCTTTGTAGAGAAACTGATCAACCGTTTCTACTGAAATTTTCTATGAAATTTCTTCCTTTATTCCAAAACAAATAACTGAAAATTTCAAGGAAACATTTTGGTTAGCTCTCCTCGGGAGAGTAAAATGTACTCAAAGATTTTCAGACAATGCAACTGAGATACGAATATTCGCATTTGGCCACCTTTATGGGAAATACAAAGTTTTCAATCTGATATATTTGACAAAAAATAAAATCACGATTAAACCATAACTTGATTGTCATCACACTGAATATATATGATGATTATTTACATATCTTCCTCATCTAGATCTATTAGATCCTTTGGACTGATCAAACTGTAACATCCTGCAAATGAATTTCTTACAGACTGCAGGTCTACGAGGGTTTCATTTACTTCTTAACAACTTTTAAATGAATTTCTTACAGACTGCAGGTCTACAAGGGTTTCATTTACTTCTTAACAACTTTTAAATGAATTTCTTACAGACTGCAGGTCTACAAGGGTTTCATTTACTTCTTAACAACTTTTCGTTAAGTCACAAGCGAGCAGAACTTTTCTAAAAAAGATTTTTAACTTTTCTGGAAGGAGTTTTTCTCTGAGAAGATCTTAAAAACAAATTAGGGGTTTAAGTAGAGATAGACTTTTAAGAATTAAGGCTGTTAGCAAGAATAAGTTTTTTTTAAGAGGTAATTTAAATTTTGATTAGATTTCTCGCCGTTTGTGAGTCCTACACCCGTGTTGTTAAATTTCTCACTCAGATATTAGTCTTGTTGTTAAAATTTGATTAGAAAGAAATTAAAGGAAAAAAAACAGCCAGCACATCATGACAACTGATTGCCACTCTATTAAAAGTATGTGCGTGTAGAATCTGGATGAAAATACATACGTGAAAATTTAACAAAACTAAACATTTTAACCTTAGAGTTTCAGGCTACATGGACTGCAACTTTATTTAAATATTTTTCACGACAGGCAAAGGACAAGCTCAGTGCTTCAGGTTCGACAGAATATAAGAGGAATAAATATTGGTTACTCTGCTCAGAAAAATAAGTAGATTATGTAAATTATGATTAATAGATAGCACCAATATCAGTAAACTGTAATAATAGATATTTGAGAAAAAAGAAGGGTTTATTAAAAAAAGGCCAACTTTTATTCATGAGAGGAGGCCATACCTCAAAATGAAATTGAAGTCAATCAAATAAATAAAGGTCAATAAGATAAAAAAAATTATCAGGTAAACTTGGATACTCTTACATAAATTAAGTAGAACTCATGTGAGATAGGTTGGCATTTGCTTACTTTCCGCTGTCACATGCAGTAGACTGATTTACAATTCTGCACACAACAGCATTGTTGCACGCAGTCAATTCTCCATGGCTATTGGACAACTGCCATGCGATTGCTTACAAACGGAATGTGCCAACTGGAAGTTACAAACTGCCAACTTACCAAACGCAAGTTCTAATTCCATTGATTACAATTGCAATTAAGGATTATACCCTTCAAAAATTGGAAGCTCAAAATAATTGGAGCTGAGACATTAGAAAAAAAGCTATAAAAAGCTGAACAAATATTCTTTAAAAGCCTAAAAATTTATACCTGACAAAAATGACGAACAACGAAGGCACAAAACAATGATAAAGCGACCAGCAAAAAAGAGAGGGAAAGATTGAATGGAAGTAGCTTAGATCAGCAATTCACAGCTCTAGTCGATGGGTTTGCACAACATGTTTGTGAGCACCGGAAAGTCTCCTACTTAAGGTTGAAACTGAACTATTTTAGTGTCCCACCTGGTAACTATGCTTCTAAATTATGCTTCTTAATTAACATTTATTGCTGTACACCCCCAGTGAAGAAGAAAGGGAAGAATACTGATTGAATCAACTTAGAATATCAACTAACTGACAATTCTTACATGAGAGAATCTGCTGTTTCACAGCACATTAAAATGCATTTAAAGTATAACTTAAGTATGTATTTTGTACTACTTATCGAGCCTATGAATGCATGGAAGAAACTATTTTGGCATATTCATTGGTCCTGCAATTACTTCCTATTGCTTTCAGAAAAAAATACTTCATAAACAACTGCATAAAATACGACTAAAAATCCGCCCAGATGAGGTTAGCAGAACGAATTCGGTCAGTTGCTGGCATGCAACCTTTTTGTGATACCATATCAATGGCCGAAGTGCGAAACCATATGTCTCCGCCAGCAATGTTGCAGGCATCTTGTTATACTTTATTTTTTCCATAGTAAACGTGTCCTCGTAATTTCTTGAAAACTTAGAATTGATTCTTCTTCTTTTTTAGCAGAGTATTATGCAAAAATGTCGAGCTATAAGGTTGGCTTGTTTCTCTTCGAAAAAAGAAAATAGGAGCAGATATTGTAAAACGCCGCTATGGAGATACTTGGTTTTGCACTTTGGCCATGCATATGCATGTTACTGTGGTACCATTATATAAAATAAACTGATGGGCCTACATTACATTGGGAAAGCTTTTTGCAGATCCAATTCTCCGTATGGAAAATTCAACAAAATTTGTTCGACCTATTTTAAACTTCAAGTACACATATTTCTTACCTTCCAGGGAAGGTAAATTTTGAAGAAACATTTTTCGATGTTTTTTTCAGCTATTAACTCTCCTTATCAGAATCATATGAGTTCAACATCATAAAAAATAAGTACAGCAATGTTTCATTCAGCAAGTGCAATGAAAAAACAAAGCATCCAGCTCATCAAATTCAACAGTACATTTAGATGGGCGAATTAATGAAGTAAAAAATTTAGCTCTTGATTTCCTGAAAAGCTCAATATAAAGCACTTGAAAATTTAGCAGAGGCACAAAAGTAACAAATACAAGCACAATGACTTCTAATTATTAATACAAGAGCATGTTCACAGAATAGATTGCAGTAGAATTAGAAATATTTGTAAGATTCATGAAATTTTGAAGAGATCATGAATACACTGTGTACCAAAATTAGATTTTGTGTTAAAGATAAAAAGAAATTTGGGCAAACTGATCACTGAATTAAAACTTTTGGTAGGTAAACTTCAATCAAACTAAGTTAGTTTTAATATTACTGGTTGCCGTGCAAATAATTATTCTAATCTGCCACTTTTTAATTTTTGTTTGATAAATGGAGTCAATCATACATATTGTCGATTTTCTAATTGTTGAAGATTTCCTTCTTCTTGTTCAAAATTATTCCTCCACAGAGAAGAGCAGCAATGAAAAAGGTTGAACAAGAAGAAGGAAAGGCAAAAAATTAAGTTATGCAAAATATACCTGTTCCAGATTACAAAGGAAAATTATCCTCTAGTTTTAGGAAATGTTACATTATGAAGCATGAGAACCAGTGGCGTAACTGTCGTCCAGCCTTCCCTCTCGGGCGGAGGCTTGGCGTTCCGATCTGCGCACAAATTGAAGATGGAGAAGAAAATAGACAGGCCTTAGATTGGAAAAGAGGAGGGGAGTAAAGATTTCTAGTTACACCACTGATAAGAATCAGCTAAATTTTAACAGATTTTTTAGATTCTTACGACTAGCCCAGTAAGAGCTAAAAAATCAACTCCACTGAAAAAATTCACATTTAAATGGGCATCATAGAACTATGGGCCCTTTTAAGTATAGGTAGAAAATTATATTTGTTCATTCACAAAAGATAGAATTATGCTGCGTAAAATTTAGGACAAGTTGGAACTGAATAATTATTACTTCATTCTTTTCTCCATGAGCTCGCATAATTAGGGGCTTGAGAGGAAAAAATAAAAAGAGGGCAAATGGAAGAAACTGAAAAAAAAAACAGTCTCAGTAGTATGCAAATGACAGGATTGGATTCTCCGGAGTAACATGGATGTTTGGAATTCCCTCACACAAATTAATGCAGAGAAGTTAACATTTCCATTGCAATCTGGTTAACCTAGAGACGTAAAAATAACAAATACTGATAAGGTTGAGAAAATGATTATAGCAAGAAGAAAATCAATGACCGATTGATTCAAAACATAGGATTAGTCCTCGAGTTTAGAATAGTACCAAAATAAAACTTCATTGCAATCTAGTTTTTTGGAGAGAACCATTAAACATCCAAAGGCAAGTACATATTGCACAAAGAGATATCAAACAATAAAATTAATAATGGCACTCCAGTAAGGCAATTAGCTAACAAATGCTTAGAATAAAGGAAGTATTATACTGTTTTGATTCTTAAAAATACAGAGACTGGACCTGCTGGGCGACACTGGATTTTCAATTTGAGCAAGGAACACCTTTTACGGAACTGTTTGAAGGGGAAGGAACAACAAGAGGAAGAGGTTAGGTTAGGTTAGGTTAGGTTAGGTTAGGTTAGGTTAGGTTAGGTTATGTTATATTGCCCACCATCTCACCCCTGGAGGGCCGCAGACGGGACAGGCTGGGGCCCATCCGGACGGATAGGGCGCCTCTTTCGGCCCTCTTTACGGAAACCACATCCACGTCTGTCACACGTGCGACTACCTGAACTCGACGTGCAGATGTTACATCACAAAAGTCATCCGCAGCCGGTTCGGAAGGTGGGTGGCTCGAACAAGCGTTAGCACTAGAAACATCACTTACCAAAGATGGCGTAATATCGCAATATATCTCTCATCAGGAACGAGGTACATCATTAAGGTTAACCACTCCGGGGGAGATTGGGTACGAGGTCGCGAAGATCGAGGTGTACCCCTTCGCCGAAGTGGTCAACAAGGATCGCCTGAACTGGTGGCGCAACGCGAGGACGAGGGCGCTCGTACATTTCAACTCGCCGCTGGATCCGGACTTGCTGACAATCAGGCGCATATTGGATCGGAAGGCGAAAGAAATATCAGAAATAGAAGGGACCGAGAAGAAGGTGGCGCGGACGACATCATCGGACAACAAAGCGGACAGAGGCAACAGAGGCAACACAAAGGGGAGACAATCCTAGGAATGATCATGAGCTCGACGGTCACACCTCTCGCAAGATTTTTCGACAGCCACTTGTGGCTGCAATCCAGTTACAAATGGATGCCAACGGACCAAAAATCATTGAGGCAAGCATTAAAATTAGCACAACCTAACCTAACCTAACCTGACCTAACCTAACCTAACCTCAACCTAACCTTAACAACAGAGGAAGAGAAGAACCTGCACTCAAGCAATTACTAATATAAATAATTGATAAATTACTTAAACTTAGATTTTTCACTAAGTTAGAGCAGACTCTCTAGTTGATGCGGTTCTGAATGATTAGAGTGATCAAAAAAGGTCTGATTCACAAACGGTGGTGTTAATGATTGTTGAGAATTCAAACAGAGAAATAAAAAATGATCTGAGCGGAGAATTGGTAAAATTTTAGGATCATAATAGCAACGAATATAGTTTAGATAAGATCTGAAGTGCATACTGAGTATTTGTATTTAATATTGTAGGAAGATCATCAATTACGTACTGGAAACTAATGTATAAATAAAATGATTTATTTGCACAGTTGCATTTCAGACCATGAGGTCCAACAACAGAGTGAGTTTAGGATACAAGAGTGTTCGAATCACAGTCAATTTAAACTAGGTAATAATGCTGATATTAAAGTAACTATATGTGTTCATCAGATATACACTTGTATTTACTTCAATATCAGCCTGGTTAACTTAGTTTAAATTGACTGCGATTCCTACACTCTTGTATTCTAAACTGACTATCATAATGGACCTCATGGTTTAAAAAGCAGAAGTGCAAATAAATCCTTTAATTTTTACAATAGAATCTTGGCCTTTTTTAATCAATCCTGGTCCTACAATACTAAAGATTATTTACGTGTCTTAATATGGCTACTGATGAAATGTCAAACTTACTAAATTAAGAAAATCCAGGCCAGCCCGACAACGCAAAGTCAGACCCTCGGTTTTAGTCCAGTTTTAGTCACGGATTAAAACTAATTTACAGATCAATAAATTTCATAAAAAGAATCTAATAATTGTACCAAGGTTGGCGGCGGACCCATCTCAGCCTGATACCGGCGTCAGTGCGGATCTTGATGCTGGCAGCTTCAGCTGCTCTTACAGTTTCTTTGACAGATTGCATGAGGTTCTGAGCGTTACCAACCAACATATCTGTGGCTTCTTGATCTTCTTCAGTGCCTGGAAAACATTTTGTTTCACATCATTAACATGTACAGCACTAGGAATACTTTGCATCTTTTGCGCGCATTAATGCTAAAATCTATTGATATGGAAAGATTTGAGAGGGAGCTGGCTTGTTTTATGAATGGATTTGATTTTAGGATTAGAGTAGGATTTTAAGCTGGTTTGGTCCACAGTCTCTAGACAAAGTATGAATTAAAGGATTAGAAAGAAAATTTCCTCTTCAAAATTTCAAGAGAAAAATGAATTATACAACAGGAAGTCTAAAAATAAACTCCTGAACAAGGAATAAGTGTTCAGAGTCAGAGAGTAGATATTATAACCTGATAATTTCGCCTGTGTTTGTAGTGAGTTAGTTTAAAATAGAGAGGGGGGAAAAAAATTACACGTTTATGCTACAGTGAAATCAACTTAAGATAATAACTAATTATCTTTGCCAATATTTGATTTGCGTAGAAAATATTTAAATAAAAAAAAGAAAAGCTAATAGTTTTCACAAAAAATGTTTCATTGATGCATTCTCCTGCTACACCGATGAATAAGACTTTTTGTGGCAAAATGAATTTCACAGGTATTAAAAACAGTTTCAGAAAAATGCAGGGAAAAAAAATTGGGGAAACATTCTTTAGAAACTCAGGAAAAAAGATCGGCACGTCACTGTAAAAAATTAAAGAGAAAGAATCTATAAAATGAGAAAATTTTGAACTGAAAATTGAGAGCTTTTTTTCAGTGAATTTTCGGCTGAAAAAATTTTATTCACTACAAATGAGCTGTTCTACATGAAAAATTGGGTCAAAGGTACACTTCAAAAAACTTTATCTTATTCAAGAATACTTGTAAAAATTGGTATTATGCTTAGAAAAAAGTTTGAAAAGGAGTAAAATAAGTATAAAAAATACAAGCTCTGTGCAAAATAATCTAATGTGCGCAAGACATACACAGATATTTGTCAAGAACAATGACTTACTGGCACCAATCATCAGACCTGCCATTTTAAAACACACAAAAAAAGAATAGTACACTAAATTATTCAATACGAACACAAGAGCAGGAAACAAGGGATAAGATCATTCAAGAGTTTACATCAAAAGTTCTCAAGCACCATCAACAATGTCCCTCATAAATCTTAGAGAACATGAAGATTTGCTTCAAGTACTCTCTTGTGGTCTAGTGAACACATCCAGTTTCGGTTGTGAAATTCTCACAACTTTACTGGAACCGACCGTTTTTAAATTCCACTTCTTCTTCACTTTATCAACTACCTCAGGATCAAAAGAGGCAAAAAGTTCTATACATTCAAGAGAATACTAATTACCAAGTACAAAAGCCTTCGAACCAATTGAATTGTTTTGTCAAAAATCATGGTCTCACCAAAGAGAGAACAGGAAAATAAAGCTGAATATTATAGCCACCATCTTGTGCAACAAACATTCTTAGGAAGCTCAAAGCTCAGCTAATTTCCTTCTTCCTCTCATCTTTTCATAATTCTCTGGCAGTAACAGAGAGACGCAACCTTGTGAAATGATTGATTGTAGGTGAAAGGTGTGACTCCCAGTCTGACAAGAGCATACCCGCAGGCTCAAAACATGATTAGACTTCAAGCTTGATGCCAAAAAAGCATTTTTCCTTTCGCCATAAGGTCAAGAGCATCAGTACTGACAGTAGGTGATAAAGAGGAGACAGCGATTTCAGTTGAAACAAATCAAAAAATTTACGAGAGTCTACGGATACTCTCTCTTTGTAAAGACTTTGCTCACTGCATTCATTTACGTATTAATGCAAAAAGAGACAAAAAACATGTACAGCAAAATAAAAAAAAATAAATGAGACGATGATGTATACTACAAGAGGAGGTAAAAGCTTTCCAAAAAAAAAATAAATAGATAATATAATTAAAAGAATAAACAATGGAGATTCATGAAAGATTTTGAAATGAAACAAGAAGCCGACCTTAGTGAAAAAACTGTTCAGTTATGAACGATTTTTCTTACTGTGCTCTCTTACGTTTGAATATCCCTAAACATCAACAGTGATTTACTATGAAGCTGAGGAAATCATGCAAGCCGAAATAAGTGTTGGATAAAAAATCATTCAGGTCATTATATAAGCTCGGAGCATTAACGTCATTTCTTAGGTGCTTCCAGCTGTGATAAAATCCTCATAATAGTTTTTGAATAATTGAGAGAGAATATTGAGAGTTCAAGAATTTTATCTGAATGTATCAGACATTTTTCATTGAAGCAGGACTTTAAGTGAATTTTATTTTATGTAAAAGCAGGGATAAAAAAGCATTAATGACAACTGCAATCTCTATCTCTAGCGGCTTAACGCAGCTGCAAAAGACACGAGATAAGGCATGCTTGGCATACAGCAGCATCTAAGTAGACACGAACCTCGGATTACAAACCCCTGCACCGTCCTAACCACAAGGACCTAAAATGGAGCACTCAAGAAGGTTAAAATTTGAGCAATCTGATACCCGTATCTTCTTCAAAATTTCATGAAAAACACGATTCAAATTAAAATAACTGATATTAACTCCCAGATGGTGACGTTTCTATCTAGGATTGGTTACAGAAATTTTGAATTCCCTGCTCACAAGAAAAACACTAGTCTACTTGAATTAAGACACGCATTAAGACAGTCTTGGCAGGCTTCTTTATTTAGCAATGTTCCTTTCCTGCCTTGTGTTGTTCAAAGTGTTAACAATGTGTAACAACTGAGCCAAGGCAGCGAGACTGAAGTTGCTCCATTTTTATACTGCAGAGACTGTTACGGAAACGTTTAGTGTGCAATTTGAATTTAGGCATCAAAAACATTAAATATCTTGATAACGAGTTGATTTCAGTAATTTTTTAGGCATGAATCGTGTTTTATGTGAAATTTTAATTCACACATTTCTAACTGAAGAAAAGGATGAATTAGGCATGAAAAGCTTGGCACATCAAGGGATTACATGAAGGCAGGCAAAAGAGAGTCAAAAGCTCTGCAGACGCATCATGCTAGCACAGGCACAGTCATATCATGACTGCAGCGATCTTCTCTTCATGTAAAGATTGGGCAGCCAGGAAAAACTGAATTTTTGAGGGTGCACCGAGAAAACGGTTTTTAGTGGGGTTGTCAAATTTTAACATGCTGAGGATCTGGTGAGAAATGACAACTTAGGAGCCATTTCTTGCCAGGGACACCAAAAGCCAAAGACAACTCCATCAACAACCAATTCCTCGATGGAGGACAAAACAACAATGATACAATTTACGTACAGGCTAAAATGCTTGAAAACAATGACAAAATTCTTTCCCTCAATTTACATGAACTCAGCATTAGACAACTGAGGAAAACAGTAATAAATTAAATGAAAAAAGATGATCGTATCAAAATACCACAGAAATACATTCCGTATGCGTTCACAGATGACCTGCACCGATTTTCCAATATTTTGCTTCAGAAAATTACTTTGCGAATGTTCCACAGAAATTTTTCATGGTGAAGGGTACAGGTAAATTTATCCTGCAGGAAGCAAAACTTGGTTATCAGTCGGTAAGGGTTATCTGCAGACGTCTACAGAAGTTGAAAATAATTAATGAAATTTGAGGGGGGAAAACCTGCATGCATAAGTCTCATTCATATAACTGGAAATGTTTTTTATTTATTACCGCCTTGTAACTCAGCCATTTCCATCCGCGGCAAAATCTCTGTTAGAGAAATACACAGGCAAGCCATTATTACAGCACAATATAGCAAGAGTATTCACACAGAGAAGGTTCTCAGACCCCTGATTAGATCATTACAGCATATGGGTGTGCTAAGGAAAAGCGCCGTATGAGCCTTCAGACGATGCCATATTTTCTTTTAAAAAAATCAACTTTACGAGGAAAATTGAGAATATTTGTCTTCCAATTTATGAGACAATTGGTTTTGCACTTTAATATGAGAAGTCTAAAAATTTCAAGAAAAAATATGCATGACTTTCCTCAAAAATAAATATTTTATCAGAGAAAATTTGGCGACATTAAAATGTTCAAACGGCATTCTTCCCAAGCACGGCAGCATAGAAGATCGAGGGGTAGAGAAAATCTGAATGGCATTTGAGCAACTGAATGTATTGGATATTTAGAACTTGACAAGGTTACTCAAACGCAATTCAAAATTTTAAGAGTTATCCTACACTGTTGTGCAAAATAGCAGAATCAAACTTGACAATACTTTTTGGTTGTTATTTATAATACAGCAGGAGAGAAGAAAATACCAAAAGCTACCCAAGAAAATTAAAACCCTGAGACTGAAGCAGAAAAAGTATACTGAATGTACACAACCACCAAATGTTTTCAGACAATGGCATCAAGTTAAAGAGATCATTAAGTGTTCACTTCAAAAATTAATATTCCGATACACAGAGAAAAAAAAGGAGGTGTTTGCATTTCGGTCATTTTGGACTTATTTGATGACTTAGGTCAGTGCGGACAACTTTCATCATCGATTTTCTTGGAAATGGTGTAACTTGTGGAAAAAAGTCATTCTATATAAAGGGTTTGAAATTATATAATGAGTTGATTTAAGAAATAAAAACCAGACGTTATAGTCTGCTTTCCATACTTCGAATTCCAGATTTTGCGGGCCAAGTTGTACCGACCTACATCACAGGGTAAACAATCCTTAAGATGCCAATATGCCCCCTTTTTTTTCTCTTTGATTCTGAAATTATTCAACACATCGACTGCAAGAGCATTATCCATGTACAATTTCCTTACACCTCTGGTTTCTACCTGATTTGATGTACATGAAAATCAAAAGAAAAAATCAGAGGGACGGCAAGAAGCTTGAATTTTGGGATCAAACCAAATCAGAAATAAATATTTGAAAAGGTTCCAGACCCAAACCCAAGCTTCGAACGAATCTTTTATCAATGAAAGCCACCAACTTAGAGTTTAAACAAAATCAGATGATACAGATTACTCATTAAGTTGGTCAGGTAATCATAACGGTCTTTCAATCATACAAATATTAATGATATTAATTGAAGAGCAACATTGAAAGACCAGAGAAAAATATTGAAAATTCAAAGGCACTACCGCCCCAAAGATTTTTAGTGAATTTTCTGCATAGAAAAACAAAATGCGCATCTTCAAAACCAAGAAAAAATGGAAAATAACCGCTATCAGACACAGACAGACAACAGCGAGTGCCAGGGAAAAAGCAAAATTTCCAGGCATCCTATTTTGCTCTGCATTGCTTTATTCTGTTCCATTAGTAAGTATGCATGTAAATTGAACTTAAGTAAGTTCTACTTGTTAGTGAATATTTGCGGCCGGGTACCCCAGAGTGTCCATGAAAAACAATCATAGGACAAGAGGTAGTTCGAGAGCACAGAAATGGCGATTACACGCACTTATGAACTTAAGAAATCTTGCAAAAAACTTTTAACATTTGCAGACCAGTAGACAGTTTCTGAATTAATTCTGTAAACTTTCCCAAAACATTGCAAACGCTCTTGAAGATTAAAATCACAAGAGAGCATGCTCTTGAGGATTAAAATCACAAGAGAGCACTTGCAATATCACATGATTTTGCCAAAAAGCTCTGAAACGGCAAGCAACCGCTAGAAATCACAAAACTCACAAAACTACTGGAATTTTTGAATCGGAATGGGCCTGTTGCATGCAAGAGATACAGCCGCGCGAATAGACTTTTTAGAGGTTTAATGACACGAAAATTACGATGGTCACATTGAAAAAGTCTGAAATACACTCCTTACTGGGCAATTTGCGTTGTTAGGAACGCGCTTTTTCAAATTTCCCGCGTCTGGGGGCAGTTTTCTAATCACTGGAAACGAGCAAACGGCGGGCTCGGTGATTTCCGGAAGATGCCGAGTCGTTGTTGTTGTTGTTATTTTTTCCTTCAGTTTGTTTAAAAACCAAACGTAATCTCTTATAATAGTGGTCCATATACCTACGCTTACGCGGTAACCAAATCGATCAACTTTTAAATATGGAACGCAATCATGCTACATTTCATTTCCTTGATATCACGAGCTCCGATTTTTAGGTTATAGTTGACCGGAAATAGCCGCGAGTTGCCGTTAATTGTTTCCGTTAGAAAACTGCCCCCAGACGCGGGAAATTTGTAAAAGCGCGTTCCTAACAACGCAAAATGCGCAGTAAGGAGTGTATTTCAGACTTTTTTAATGTGACCATCGTAATTTTCGTGTCATTTAATCGCTAAAAAGTCTATTCGCACGGCTGTATCTCTTGCATGCAACAGGCCCATTTTAAGATAAAACCAAACTTGAACCGAGGATTCTGTTAGAACCTTTTGCAAACCCACACAACCCAAAAAGTCCGGCAAAGAATGCCATCAAACTAAAACGGAAAATTTTTCATATGAAACTAAAAGTTAACAGAAAATTTGCTTTTATAAAATTGTTCATTGGACCAACAAAAATTAAGGATAAAATGTTCACTATATATAGAGTCTTAGAAAGTACGGAGCAAGAGAGGGAGAGAAATAGAGAATGCAAACTTCTTTTTCCAAAGTTTCAAAGTAGACAGCGAAATAATTTAGCTAAGATTAGATGGCATTGCAGTGCTTCTCCTTTGCCTCACAAAAAGGAAAACTCTGCTCTTCCACAGAAAAAAATTTGCCCTAATTTAAAACCTGGTTATGTTGACAGGTTTAAGTGTGAAACACCACATTATTTTAGTTGTACTTAGTACTTGAGCAAAAAGCTAAGAGAAGAGCAAGATTATGATGAAATGAATCCCAGTATTAGTACATAATTAGAGTATGGGTGTTTATTGGAATAAGAATTACCTTGGGCTCCTAACATGGTAGCTTTGACTGTTGACAGGATTTTCAGTTGGGTTCCAATTGTAGGAATACGTTCGCAAACTTGCAACAAGCTCTGAAAGACAAAAATTCAAATCAATAAAAAAAAATTTTTTAAAAAGAATAAAACTTGAGTGAAGATTTACTTTGGAATCTGGGAAACACAATTTCTGACCTTAGCTAACGATATAACTCCTGAACATGATGGGTATGAAATGTCATCAGCAGTCTTTCATTTGATCTCTGGGGTTCGAAATCTGTTCAATCATGCAGTCTGCAGATCGTGTGATCAATGAGGAAATTTTTGGCCAGAATGACACCGGAAAAATCTTCGGAAGAGATCCCAACAATTTATTGATCTTTCCGGCTTCAAGAGACATTCTCAGCATTCCTGCCGATGGATCCCACTCAGGAATCTCATTACATGTATATGAGAAAATTTTCAAAGGTGAAACGCAAAGAATAACAAAAAAAGGTAATCGCTTTAAAAATTTGAGAATATGAGGAAATTTTGTAAAAGCAAATGAGGAAAAAATCCAGATCCCAAGAAACATTCTGGCGCATTGCACTTCCTATACCTATTTGATCTTTGTCTCATTTCCAGGATCATTAGTAAAGGAAACAAGTTTGGTACACTCACCGTTCTCATTCTCTTGTCAGTGCACTCGCGGGCGAGCTCTTTGGCAAGCCTGGTGACTTCTTCAGATGCTTCTGCAATGGCTTTGGCGCAAGCAATAAGGTCTCTCTTGGTTCCTCCTTCACCTCGTACTAACTGCGATAAACGTCCCATCAACAAAGCCATCTTTTTGGCAGCGGCAATTATGTCATTGTCTTTGCTTGACCATTGACGTACTTCTTGGTGCAAACCGTGTGCAGCAACCTGATGATTGAAATAATAGTTAGTGATAGTGTTATTTCCTAATTTTCTTAATAATTTTCGACAAAAAATTGTAATTTCCTTCAGCTATGATAAAATGCAAAGATTTTGGATCTTCTTTCTGCTAATATAAAAATTAGAGATAGAGGAATGAAAAAGCGAAGAGAGTGAGTTAAATGCTGAATTTAAAAAATAAACCTTCATTAATTTTAGAGTAAGAAAAATGTGAATTTTTGGAGACTGGTCAATTTATCTGTAGTAGAACTTCCTAAAATAGAGGTTTGAGACCACCCAATGATGGAAAAAGGAATCTACTACATACTAAAATTCTGCCAAAAATGTTATGAAATTTTAACAGGAAAATGTTGTTTATTAAATTCATGTAAAGTTGGAAGAGATGCAAATCATTTTCATACAGAAATCTTAGCTTATGAATGTTATCTTAACCAAGCTGAAATAAGTAATTGCTTACCATAATAGGCTGGTTTGGTTGCGGTGCATGCATAAACATGTCATCTTCATCATCAGTTTCTGCTGGAGGGGGTGGGCGAGGTGGAGGAACTTCTCCTCCAGGTAGAGGTGGCCGCGGAGGTGCTACTTCTGTAGAAAATAGACGGAAGTGAGAAAGAGTAAATTTTTGGAATATTCAAACGTTTGAATGATTATTTTAAGAGATTTTTTATGTTTGCTTTGATAAGTTCTCGCACTAGATTTAATGTGTGAAGATATTTTGATGAAACATTAGGATACATTTCAAACAGCATTTTGTTCTCTTTGATACTTGATAAAGTACATTCTAATTTTGCCTTTGGAGTACTGATCTAATATAGAATTTCATTCCAAATGCATTTTAAGGCTTATTGTTAGTACCTTGCCTTCCGTGGTAAAAACCGTGTATTTTATACCACTGTAGATGAGGTACTAAGCCTTGAAATGTATTTAAAATAAAACTCAAAATTAGGTAAGCACTCCAAAGGCAAAATTAAAATGTACTTGATCAAACGGTAGGATTTTTTTGGCCTCATCTCAACTCTGCTCCACAGACTTTGCTGAACGATCACTCTTAGGTATACACTTTTTAAAATTGATTCAATTAGGATCTAAAGTTTTTAAGAATTGTGCTTCCCATAGAATGTTTCAGTCCATTTAAAATTGTTTTCCCAGAAAATTTTAGAGGGTACTAAGCTCAGAAACGCATGAAACGTAAGAAAGAAATGAAAGATTGGAAATTTCGGTGAAATATTTCACGAGACTGTAAAATATTTCATATTTTTCAGGGGCTAGAGTATGCAACCCGCACTCAAACACACAAAAATAAAAGAAAGTCACAATTTTTACATTTTGTGAAACATGAAAAGGAACCAGTATTTTTCATTATCTTTCATAAATTCCTGAAATTTCACAAAATGTTTCACGGGAAATTTCAAGATGTTATTTTTCATGAAATTTTGCCACCCTGAACTAAGCTTCTTTGAGGCTGAACATGGACTTGATAAACCAACCTCAAACGAAACTACATACGTTAAGATTTTAAACATTCTTTAAGTCAAGGGTTTGAATCTACTAGATTATAGACCAGACTTCCCCATCTCTTACTCTCTCTTTCCATTTTTCAGATTATTTCAGATTTTGAGAAAAACCATCCTATTCAAAAGGACTTTTTGGATGTTGATTCCTGAAGACATCTTGCTGAGAGGATGATAAGCTAATACTTTTTTATTATAGCTTTTAAACATCCTAAGTTCCACCGTCGAGTAAACTATGCAAAAGTTCATGAATCATAAATAGCTGGACTCGCTGTACTACCTTTACGTTCTTGATTACTTGATCAAGTTGCTACTAAGTCTATTATACGGTAAGACCTCATTTATATTATTCCGGTTGAACGAATCGTCATGAGCTCTCGGTCTAATCCTCCGGTTCCTTCAGCGGGACCCACTTGCGCAATTTAATGGATTCTGCGATATAACGGATTCGGCCTCCGGTCTTGTGAAATCTGATAAATCGAGGCCTCATTGCATGTTATATTCAACAAGAAGACTCAGTGAAAAATTGCTATTCTTTGAAGACAGCTCTAAATTTATTGACAAAGAACCTCTCACTGTTATATGAGATGGATAATGATAATAGGTCTGAAAATTATAAATGGTGAGACTTCAAAAAAGGAGAAGAATTTGCTGGTTAGCAAAATTAAGACATTCCTTAAGATGAAAATTAAGATTAACTGGAGAAAAAACTGAGGTATACCTTTTTCTATGTACACGTTAGGAGCAAAAACATTAGGTGACCGCAGTGGTAAGTGAGAGACATCTGCAAATTCAATGCAAAAATCATACTATGTTAGTTAGATTGAAGACTACAGCAGGCAAGACTAAATAAAGGTGCAATTATTTGTCTGCATTTACCAAATTTACAGTTACGTCCATGTATGCGTAGAAGTCAAGGTAATTAAATGTCTGTTTACCAAATTTACAGTTTATGTGGATGTTTGCGTGAGAGCTTCAGCACATAAGTATCAGGGGCTGGCTAGTTGGATATGCAAAAATGTACAAGAGGTTACCCAAAAAGGGGGTATCTTGCAAGAACTTGGCAATAGTTCAAAGTTCCGAACTCCAATAGCAGAAAGTGTAACAACGAGATAGTCTCAATGTCAAGCAGGTTTTGTTTTGTTTCGCCAAAACTTTGTGTAGGGAATCGGGCAATTGTGTCTCACTTTTAAAGATGGGTTATTTTCGCAAGCGACACATAGCTTACGCTGCCGACCCTATAATTACTTCTTGTAGAGAACATGCTTCATTGAAAACTCAAACGCTCGAATGATTTTCTTATTTCAAGGGTGTAATCTATAACCTCACTGTCCGCCAGGCTTCAAGTTGACGTCAACAGCTAGAATGGTAAATGATTGGCAAAAAAGGAGCCAATTTGGTAGCAATTCATTTTATCCCCAGCAATGTTTTGAATATTTCTCAATAACAACTCAGTCGATTTTGCCATCGAATATTCCTGGACAATCTTCAATCACGAGAGGGCAAATGGTTTCCATGTTTCCATCCGTTTTAGCCGTTGGCGGTCATCTAGAACCGGACTGACCACGGAAGAAAACCACTAAAAAACTTGAGTTTTTGCTACAGCATGTTCATCATAGGAAACACTTAAGAGGTTGACAACATTAGGTGCATTGTTACCTCATACAAGAAGATAACTTGAGCAGCAAAAGTTGCTTGAGAAATGACCCCATTTCAAAAATCAAGCCGATCGTAAAATACTGCTCACATGAAGTCTCACCAAAATAATACAAAACATACTACAACATTTCCAAAATTTGATCAGGCAAATCTACAAAGCACCTGAAGACAATTCATTGCTACGGAGCTCAGAACTTTTTGAGCCATTCCAAGCTACAGTCAAATTCCAGCTAGTCGTCCCTTAGTAGTAGGTTTTCGAAAATCAGTGAATTTTACAGAGATAGGTGCAAAGAGTCTAGGTACCTAATGATAAGAAAGTAACACACTCATTTATCATTAAGTAAACAGATCAGGGAATCAAACTTTGTACAATGCATAATTAATTTAAAAAATACGTATATACATAATAAAAATGGTTAAACTATTTTTCAAAGTCAAAATTATTCTGGAGACTAAAATTTGTTCTTCATTTGATCACTTTGTTAGTAAAATTTGGTGAATAAAATACTAGATTCTCTGTGAAAAAGCTTTCCACATAAATCATCTGAGAGGAACAGATCTATTCTGCTGTATACAAATTGATCATTTTCCCCTAAAATGTACAGGAGAGAAACCTTTACTACAAGATGTTTCACAGATAACCAAACCATGCTCTTGAGACACTCACTATAAATCTTACTTGCCTGATTCACAAATAATTTTAACAGACCGTTGCTGCACCTGAACTGTTGAATTTAATTAAACTCAAATTAAATCAACAGTGAAATAAAGTAAATACTAAGAATGGTGTTTTCTGAAAGAGGTTGACAGTATCCAATGAAAATTTTCTATCAAAGATACCTACTGTGCAACTTCTCTTACTCAGTGCTGATTTTACTTATAGATTATGTTAGTGAGTTAAATACCAACAATAATTTTATAATGCTTGAATGTTAAATCAATACTCAAAATGTCATTGAATTCAAACTTCTCATGTTATGTCCGAGAAGGAAAAAAATTAATTTTTATCTTTATTTCGAGGGAAATGGCAAATTTTGATGTTTTCCATTCGAACAAATAATTCCACTGGACAAAGTCCATCAATCATGGTGCTATCAATTACAAAGCAACATGGAACCAAATTATGAGGCCATTTAGAAGTTATTTCTGGTTTAACCAGTGGTGCAGAAAGATTGTTTCCTGTTCAACCTCTCCCAATCTCAGCTTTCTCCCTCCTTATTTGGCAAACTTTATGTGAAAAATTCGTAAATATCGCAACTTACAGAATTTATGAATAAATTTGCCAATGCTTCACCAAATGGTACTCCTTAATTTTAGCCTTGTGAAGCGTTTGGTTGATCGAAGATATAATGCAAAAATGTTATCAATTTTGATAAAATTTGAATTTTTTTGAACAGATTCAGAGAAAATAAGTAACTGAAACTAGATCAACCAAAAAAGGCCTTCAAGATTCTTTATAAATTTGTGGCAGAGAGGAAATTATCTTTGGATAATAATTACTGGGAAACCCAAATTACCTTGATAGTATGGACGTTCTGGGATTATTGGAGCGTTGTTAAGTAAATCAGCTTCATCTAAAATCAGATTGATGCATGTTAAGAGGTTAGTCGCTAAGAGAAAATAGGAGAGAGAAAAAATTATGAGAAAGAAATTCAGTGCGATAATAAAGATTAACGATAGATATGCATCAAATTAGCGTTAAAAATATTATAAGGCCACAAGAGATGTTCCTAAAGCATTTACTTAAATGCCAATTCAGAGAGCCAAAATTAGAAATCTAAAATTTGCCGAGAGATTATACAAACACGATGCATTTTTCAGTATAAATGTTAAGCAGTGGTTCTACGGATGCAGAGGAAACTGTTTACATCTTCATTTGCCTGTGTCAAAAATCGCTCACAATATTATTATTTTTGCATAGTCATGTTCTTCTGTCCATAAGAACAATACGAAAAATTTCTGCGCACATTAAAAACATTTACTCAAAATACTAGCTATTGATATTACTTACATTGGGAATCATTTTTGGTCCCCAACTTAGGTAAATGGGATTTTCACCTAAAATTCATTTTCGTGAATTCAATGAAAATCAATTTTACCATAACTGCTTACATTGCAGAATTTTGATGGTTAGGATGTGTCCTGATGTAAACAGTTTCTACTGTATAGTGAAAAAGTGGACGTCTTACTTTGGAAAAACCCTTGTGTTACCAAGCAATAGTAAAGAGAAACTTTAAAGTTGCAAAAAAATTAAATAAAAAATAAAAATCAAAGCTCTGAATTCAGATTAATTATTACTTGTAATTATGAAAAACTATGAATAGTAGAAACTGGTAGAAGCCTTGCAACCGAATGATCAAGTACCACTAAAACTCTCATTAATTTTTTGAAACTTCTTTGCTGAAGTTTTGGAGTTTTCTTGTGCTGAATAAAATTTGGAGCAAAAGCCTCTTCAAGGTAAAAGTAAAGAAAACTGAAAGTCGTTAAAATAAATCACCTCTGGAGCCTATTAGAAAATTGAAATCTTATAAAAACAGACAAAATAATTCGGATTGTAAGTTACTTAAACAGTTAATAGAATAAAAATAAACCAAAAAGCAGGAGAGTAGGTTAGGAGCTGATCAAAATTACCGTTTAGATGTAAACTATTGATGTCTGGAGTAACCTCAACTGCTTTTCTTGCCTCACCGACAGCTCGCAATAACTGCGGGTAAAAATTGACAGATTACAATCAGAGAAAAATTATTAGACAAAGTTGATAAATATTATTCTAATATACAAAATCCACTTTATAACATAGAGAGTGAGGTGCGTTGTTAAATTAAACTCATCCCATTCTGTTCAGTTCTTCTGTTTACTGAACACAAATCAAGGGTACTTTTGGATAGAAAATGGGAGGAGAGATTTTGAAACACCGCAAACAAGATACGCATTCCTGCAGTTTCACTCTCACTTTGTTTCTTTAAACCTGCTTCAGGCAGCACTTGGTATGACTAAAACCTTGGATCTACTGGTTTCATAGTACATCAAGAAACTCAAAAAGACAAGTAAATGGTCTTAGGTTAGACTGAGGACGACCAGAAAAAATACTTACATTGTTGTTGGCTTCGCGCCACCTTGAGGCAGCTGCTGGGTCATTAATATTCATTGCAACTAATTTCGCGTTCTGCACCATTGGAGTTACAGCTAAAATACAAACAGATTCTATTAAGATCAAATAAAACAGCAAAAAAAGCACTGTATTCTATTAATGATACTCGTAGGAAAACGTTCAAGGTCCAAATTCTATTATTGATACTCGTAGGAAAACGTTCAAGGTCCAATTTTCGTTTCATTTCAACTTCATGAACGCAACGCAGTTTTCAAGATCCATTCGTGTTAGTATTAGCAGTATTTATACAAGGCGACGGAAACTTTTCAGAAATTCTTTGGGAGATTTGAGGATCTTGTTGATTAACGAAGAAAACATGTAAGACTTACCAGCTTGAATTCCATCTGCTGCTCTGTTGACGGCAGCTATGAATGCAGGATCCTCAGAGTTATCCGCTTCTTGCTTGGCCACTTGCAAAACTCGGTTTGCTAGTCTTGCAATTGCGGAGGTATGTTCCACCATTTTATTAGGATCTTTCTTGTTAATTGCATCTTCGCACAGGACTGTGTGTTTTCTCATTTGCTCCTCTGAAAACAAAATTTAAAAAAATTGATAAATACCTACGGCCGAAAAAAGTTCTCTTATGCTAAGTTATCATAATCTTTAGGTTTCTTGAGCCATGTCATACTTCAGGGTACAAAAGCTTCTTGATTACTCGACCCGACCAGTCACAATTGGTTGGGTAAGTTTATTTTGCTGATGTAAAAGTGAAACTATACAAGACACAAATAGGGCAAACATGGAGATATAAAACTTTCGATCAGAAAGTAAGAATAGAAAAATGAAAATGAAATAGAAAGAATTAATTCAGTCCAACAATTTGAGGAGAGGACAAGTATCTCCTGGTGTCGTTAAGACAGCTTATGGATACAATTCAGAAAGACTCTACAGGAGGAAACGCAATAAATAATGTAGCGATAGGATCTTATATAACATAAACTTAAACATAGGTTTTCAGGCAGGGATCTGTCCACCCCTATCCCCTCCTGTATATAATCAATAAATTAATTATTAGATCAAAAAAATTCAGAAAAACTCACCTGAAATTTTTATGAAATGGGCTGAATCAGTTGCTTCGTCACACAACGCATGAAGTTTAGCTACCTGGTCGGCGTACTGATTCCGCAGGTTGTTGAAATGTTCGTCAGCTGCTTTGCTTTCTGGGTAGTTGAGCCGAATTCGCCCAGCATTGACTAGTTGCGGAGTTAGGGATTCTACCTGGCCTGCAGAGTTGACTAGAGCTTCAGCCAGCTTTTTGTTTCCACCACTTCCACCAGCTGCGACCATGCGACCGGTCTTGGCAGCCCGTTTTGACCAGTCAGATAGCTGATTAGCACGGTCTGTGAAATTGGCCTCTCTTCCAGGCATTCCTAATAACAAACAAAGAATAAATAAACTTGTGATGGTACTTTTTGAGGGAAGGTTAAAATTTGGTGAGCCCGATTAGTTTGAATTTGATATTGGTGCTTTAAGAACAAATCATTACCGGTTGTGACATAAATTTATTCTAAAAATTTTGGACTTCAGTGTTCAAGAGACTAACTTCAAAATCTGAGGTGAATACACTATACTTGGTAATATCGGCACCTTGAAGTCCCAAAATCTTGTGGAAAAGACCTGAGGTAAAATAAACAATAATAAAGCAGGGGTGAAGAATTTTCTCGGTTATACGATCATAATTTTGTGGCTTCTTGGGTGAGAATTGGGGGAGGCTGTGAAAATTGGAGAGGGTCTTATTTTATTTGACCCATCTTGATCGATTTTGGGGAACGAAACTGTTGAGCTCCTTGTTTTAACATACAGGCGCAATTGTGACAATATATCAAATTTTGGAGAAGGCAAATTATAAATTGGGGAAAGCTAGAAACTTTCTACACCCCTGTAATAAGGTGACAGTACAGCGCTAAAATTTCAGAAAAGTGGTCAGTTGTGCACGACTAGGATTCACTTTTGTAAGAAGATATTCTTCAAACCACTTTCTGAGGAGCAATGAAAGTTCTGGTGCTGTTTTGAACTTGGTGCATCGGTGCACTCAACAGTTACATCGTCTATTGAAGAATTGGAATTCAAAACCATTTAAAATCACCTCCTCATTTCATCAGGTAAAATTTCAAGTCAGAATAGTGACTGTGACTTACCTATCGGTGCATAAACAGCTTCTGTGAATAATTTTAAGGGTGTTTGAGTGTCTACAAAATCTTCAACAACTCGATTGACAACAGCGTTTTGAATACGATCCTTCAGTTCATGGAGTTTCTGTGAAAGTTGCCTGCAAAAACAGATTAGTTATTAATAAAGGATGAGAATAGAGAGGATCAATAGAATCTACTAATAATCTTGGGGGAAAAAAAAAAAAAGGAAAGATTTAAACACAATATCAAGCTGAAAGGAAAGGAGGCAAATCTGCATTGTGTAATTAGTATCCGACTAATATGTGTTACTTGGTCCTCAGCCGGGACACCATTTCAAACTTCAACAGCACTTAATCCTTAAAAGCTATGCCTTGAATATAAGCCCTTCTTCCAACTGCATCCTTAGTTACAAAGAGACTTTCAACATGTTCCACACCTAGGATTTATTTTTTCTCCCACCATGACGGTATTCAGCAGTACACAAAAACACATGAAAGAAGCCGTTCAAGTGTAATATAAAAAAATTAATGAGGCATTTTTGCCGACTTTTTGACCTCCTTCCTTTCTTTCTCTCTTCTTGCAAGATACCTGTAAAAAAACCACTTACCTCCCACCCCTCCCTTGGAATTAACGAGACTGGCCTGCAAAGTTCTTCTCATGAGAAAATATTATATTTTAATTTTTTTTTTATGAGGCTTGCGTAAAACTAGACTTGACCCCTCTCCTGCCCCTTGGGAAGCCCCGATAACAAACTTAAGTAGCATACAGGATATGTACTTGATAAGCCCAAAACACTATAATCGGCAGAGGTCATGGCTGTGGAAATTCTTGTTCCACCAGGTCAACATTCCCACTTAAAAAAAGAGGAAAATACATGCAGCAGGCAATTTGGCATCACGGTCATCACTAATTTTATAGGAAAAATCGATAAAATAGATTTAGGTTAGACAATCCTGATAGAAATTGATTCAAAATGACCTTTAAACTTACTTGGCTACTTCTTGAGCTTGAGGACTGCCCCCAAGACCACGACGACATAAATCAGCTAGTTGATGGGACAAACGATCAACATCATCACAAAGAGCTAAAATTTCAGCCCTTTGAACTCCAGGTAAACCTTCAGCAACCTAAAAACCAAAATCAATGATTAGAAGATTTTAGAAATGAGAGAGCAGGGTTTCCATAATGTATTCATTTTCCGATTCCCTGACTTCTTCCACTTTTCCCTCAGGCCAAAATTTTTAAATTAGCTAACTTTCCCTGACCTTCGAACAAAAACCTCCACTTAGATTTTTTCCTTTAAATTACACTGACTTCTGAAAGATACTGCTTACAAATTCCCCAACTTATCAAGATTGCTATGAATTTTCTGACTTTCCAGGTTTTCCAAACAGCCGGAGACTCTGGAGGCAAACAATTTAGTAACCAGATTTCAAAATATTTGAAGAGAAAAAAAATTGCGCATCAAAAGCAAGAAAATATTATTTTAGATGAGCTGCCTCCAAGCTATCTGAGATATTCTGTTAGTGAACGTGTTGATGAGAGACTCGTAGGATACTGAACTTCAATCTGGCAAGTACAAAAAAATGAACCCAAAAGGGGGAAAAATTGAAAAGCTATAGGTAGATTTACTTTGAATTAATTTATCCTTTGATTAAACAATTTGGATGAATTATTTTCAAACACTACAAGTTTGAAGATACATTCTGAGTGCGTAATAGAAGAAGTCTGGAGGCAAATCATAATTCTATCATGTGCACAATCGTGTATTAGGAGTGTGTATCAGTTACAGCTGTGGGTGCATTCACGATCACATATTTGTGGTTAAATTCACAGCCATATTAAAAGTGAAAAAGTTCATAGTGTCTTTTGGGTTGCTTTGCTTTACTGGTGCAGAAGGAGGTGCCAGAAAAAGTCATTTTGAACTAAGCGATCTCATATTTTCAAATCTCTGTTGTGTCTTGCTGTGAGGACTTTCATACTGATCCTAAAAGAGGATGCCCGAAATATCTAATAAATCCACTGGATGATAGTACAGAAAAAAACTACCCTCTAACTTAGCTTTGAACATAAAACAGAAACAGATTTTTATTTAAAAGTCTACTTCCTGAGAAAACCGTGCAAAATTTAAGATACATAGTTGAAAAATTACAACAGAAATTGTGAGTGGTTTAAAACTTGAACCACTGATTCAATTGTGGAAAATTTTTGTGCCAGGGATTGTATTGGTAAATTACCTTCTTGTTTTGGTCCTGCGTCGTCAAGCATAAGTGACATAAAATCCAAATTAGAGCCTCTTATGTAGAGACACGGCAAAGAGGAATATAACAGGTTCTGAAATGTTATACGTATTCACAAAAAGGCCTTCTTTTACACAGAGGGAATTTTTTAAGAACAAGCCAGAATTAATTACCTATGTGCAAGGTATGCGAGTTTTATACTACCTAGTTCAGAATCTAATTAAATAGATTTGAAGGTGAGATAGATAAATATCTTGTTCATGTTTTCCCTTGTTCTAGAGCTATAACCTTGAACAACATCACGTTTTTTTAAATTTCAACCTACGCCTCTTTGATTTTTTTGATAAGTTCAAATTTTGAAGGAAAAAAAAACTGCTCACAGTTCAGTTACAACATTTTATCTGGAATCGGCCTCATATATGTAGATTAAAAGAGAACTTTTTCAACCCATTCATTTCAACTTAAAATTACTAAACTCAAATTTTGACTTTTTCCAATAATAAAACAAAATTCTTAGATGAAACGAAAAAAGAGTAAAACTGATCCAATAATTATTTAAACATTGTCAGATAGAAGACACAGCCTACTATAGTATGGCGTTAATGAAATGAGGGGCAACTTTTCATCCTACCTTTTTCCCTTCATCAACAATTAGTGCAATGGCCCTTTGACCCAGGCCTTTATCATCGGAATCAGGGTGCTGCAGCCAGCGGAGTGCTTGTTCTAATCTACCAGAGACAGTATGAGCAGGTTGTTGACCTCCATACTTATCCATGTTCACAACAGCCCGGTTTACAGCTGTATTTGTATCCTCAAGCTTATGTTCTACACTTCTGGAAAGGCTCTCCGCCTGAGGAAAAGAAAAAAAGAAACCATTATATTCAGTCCAAAACGAAACTTAAACATTAGAAAAAGCTAAAAATTGGAATAAAACATTGAAACCAGCGGATAGTTTTAACAATATTTTTTGCAGACATAGCTCAAGCATGCTTTTTGTAATCTTGGAAGCACTTTCTTGCTGTGCTTGCAAGCAGCTTTTTCTTTTTCTTTGAAAGGTATGTATTATGAAAAATTGATGTAAAATAATTGTACAATATGAGGTTGTAAAAAAGCTGAAAAATAATGCACTCTCTTTCTTGAGCACTAACCGACTGGATAAAGTAAATTTAATTCGGCTGAAATGAACCGAATCACTTCAATGCTTTTTCACAATTGAATTTGACAAGATTATGAAATTTTTGGATTATCTGCGTGTGATAAAACAGATGAAAATGAAAAAAGTGATAGTCTGCAGACATGTGAACAAACCTGAGGTGAAGTTCCTTTGCCATCTCCACGGAGTTCGCAAACGGCGTTTGTCATTGTTGTGACTTCCGAGCAATATTTTCTGATGATTTCTTTGTCGCCTGTTAAAGATCTTTCTGCTACGACATAAGAGTGTTCAATGATTTGACGAACTGATTTCTCACCGATACCTCCTCTCAGAGCCAATGGATCCTAAAAGCACATCCCAAAAAATAAAAAAATTATTGAATATTACATGACAGAAGAAAAATTTTAGTTGCAATATGTATTTATTATTTTTACTGATGTATGGTGAATATTCTGCATTATAATATGTGGTAATTATAAGCCCTTCTGAAATATTATGAGTATAATACACATGTCTAGATACACTTGGAAGCTGCTGGTAGGGCTGCATTTTTTTTTTTTTTTTTTTTTTTTTTTTTTTTTTTTTTTTTTTTTTTTTGTAAAAAATACTGCAATATTTACCTCCTTGAAGGCATGTGCTTCTTAAGATATAGACATCAGTATCAAATTCTTGATCCTGACCTTAAGTGCCTTATATCTCCCATCATGATCAATAAATTTATTCACAAGTTATCGTGACTTAACTTCGCAGATCATCCCAGAAACATACCTTCCAAATCATGTTCAACATGATCCAGCGTTGCAGGCATAAAATGTGATTTGGATTGCAAAAGGTGACTGCCTAATAAACAATACTAATGTGTTAAGGAAGAATGCTTCATGAACCATGAAAATTTACGACACAAAAAAGTCTCCTTTTGACCCAAAGAATCAAAATTTAAAAATTTGTCCATTACCTTGAGGCACCCTAATCAAAAATTATTTCCGTTCACAACATGTTAAGGACTTCTTTATCAAATGGTAAGTGCCTGATGTGTCAAAATTCCGATTAAAATAATCGCAAGACCCTCTCCTTGGGGTGCTTGATATACTACAAAGTTGATGGAAGCGATACACAACTAGAGACTATTTCAAAGAAAATATTAGAAAGAGAGGAGGAAAAATTAATTTACCTCAAGCCAATCACGGGCAGACCTCATTTTGGCCTGAATGGCACTGTGAGCTTTCTTCATGACTGTTAAATTGTCAGCATCCCATTCATCTTCATCGTAAGTTGTAAGTTGAAGAACACGGATTATTTCATGAAGCTCATCGGTCATACGAGAAACTAAATAATTGCGATTTTCAGCGGCCTCTGATGCTTCTTTGCCTCCTAAAAAATTAGAAAAGGAGAGTGGATATGTAATGCCAGGAACAGACAGCATATTTATACCCCTGAGCAAAAAGGGACATATGGTAGCAAGACTGTTACTTCCATTTCTTTGTAAAAGACTGGAGTAACTCTTTTCAAAGGCCTGTCACAGATTTCTGGATCAAACAATCGCACAAATCACAGTAATGGATTTAGACACTGATGCTCATAGATATTTTCGAGAGAGAAAAATATAACTGGGGTAAAATCTTGGTACTTGGTGATAACGAAGGAGAGTCAAAATGAAAAAAAAAAATATTCATCGATGATAAAATCACAGGTTGATAATACACCTCTAACGAGCACAGAAGTAAAAGTTACACTGAGCAGAATGCAAATAGATCTGAAAGTTGGGAGTTTGCCAACTTTGCGCTGAGTTTTGTAAATATGCAATAAAAATATGTCATAAGAAGTCCATCAATGTTCAATTACTCGCTCTATGATACACACGAGAGCGTACGTTTAAAATTCGTTTAGGAATATCCAATCAAAATCAATGAATCTACACACTTAGTTAAACTTCTCATATACAAAGCATTGACTGGTTATTTTGAGTGAAGCAATTCAATTTTAATTTTCTTGAGCAGGTTCCTGCGAAAAAGAACTAACTCTTAAGCTGTTACTTCTTAAGGGGAAAATAATTTATTCTATTGGTCTATATTTTGCAACTTATTACCTACAAATTTGATCTATAATTCATTGAGAGTGGTAAGCCTATTACTTTGAAATACTTGTGTACAAAATTTTAATAGTATTCAAGTCTCTAATTTATAACTTTTGATCACCTTTGTGTCAGAGATTATTAAAATAATTTTTTTTTTTTGCGGAAAGTTACATGGATAAATCCAATTTACCAGTCATCTCTTTCCTCACTAAATCATTACTACACCAAACCATATGGTTGTTGAAAAAAAAATACCTATATACGAGTTCTCTGTCTCAGCTTTGTGAAGCTTCTAAGCTTCCGATGTATACTGCCAGCTTGAGTATATCTTTCTGATGCTACCTAACTTAATAGCGTACACAATAGCTACGGTGGGAAAAAAAGAATGTTAAAACGATTATTAATACTATAAAAATAAAAATCATTGTTCCACAGAAATTACCTGACGAGAGGATGTGGATATAGATTTTCATACTGCAAATTAAAATTGGAGCAAGAGTCTTCACTTGGTCCAAACAACGAACAAGAATTTCTCGGTGAACTTGGTGCGTGAGCTCTTTTTCACGAGCACTGACTTTGGCTGAAACCTGCAAATAGCCATTAAATTACTATATTAGATTGAATTTGTAAAAAAAAAATGCAAGAGGATGATTATTTTCATTCAGACACTTTCTGAATTAATTGGATCTGCACTGACTTGGTATGTAATGAAACAACACATCTGTTTAAAAAAACTTGGTGCCATGATTTTAACCCAACTTTTAATTTAATACAAGTTCATTATCAAGACTACTATGATTGGACTTACATGATAATAATAAGAAGAATGTGTTGAATACAGATGTGAGAGAGGGATACAAAGGGATATACCTAGGAGGGTAGGAGACTTTACAATTAATTTTTTGGGCAAAAAAATCAACTACAAAAAAAAATGATTACCAAAATTAGAGAATCGGGAAGAATCTTACCGTACTAAGACATGGACTAAGATCCTTCAAAAACTGCACTAAATCCTCCATTGTTTCAATCACTTCAGCAACCGCAAGATAGTCTAGCACTTTTTTACATTCTCTGATAATTTTGCGCACCTCTGATTCATCGAAGCATAAGACAAGAGCAGATGTTCCTTGAAGAATACCTCGAGAACCTTCAATTAACTTTTTCCTGAAAATAATTTAAAGCAATCAATGGCACTGTTGACTTGTTGACTAACTTTTGTTTCAGAATTTGATGCTTGAACCTCTTCACAAAATCAAAATTTTCAAATAATTTCCTGGCGCTTCTTTTTATACATGAAACGAAAAAACAAGAACGAAAATAATGAGAGGGCTGAGGTAGAAAAACCAATCATTTCAAAACTCATAGTTGTAAATTTGAACTGTAAATTGTACTTTTCTGACCTCTTTTTGTTTATCTTTCAACTTAAATTTTTGCATACTCAATATTTATAGTAGCCTGGAATTTTTGGCAGGAGAAGATATGCTTCTACACAAGCTTGGAAGTATCCATGACTTCATTTCTTTTAAAAAAGTCATTCGATTTCCTTTCACTAGATACTGCCTTATCTGCCTCCTCCAGCATATGGATGGTAAAACTGCAGAGATACTGGAAAGAACTGCAGAAATCTTGGTTTGCGGAATTGCAAACTTCCTGTCATACTTTCTTTTCTACATGGAAAATATTTAATATCATTTCTTGAAAACTAGTGATTTTTCCTCTCTGCATAAAGAATATTCTGTACGAACTTCAAGCCATGATGTTGATTTGGTCTATAATCAAAAATTATAATAAAAGTGGAGATTTTGAAACATCATAACCGAGGTACATATTTTTGCAGTTTCACTGTCAAAATAATGTTTTTCAGGATGTCACTTTTGTTTCTTTAGAATAGGTACATTCGAAAACAGAACAACTATGGAAACTTCTTACTTGGATGTGAGAGAAAAGTCTGGCATAATAAACATGCCTTTAGTCTTAAAGATTGAAAGAAGATTTAACTTCATGTCTATAGATACAAAATGAGGAAATATTATGTCTCAGGACTACAAAATACATGCTGATTCTTAGGAGCTACAGAAAATCAATGAAATAAAAAATTATGTAAAAAAATTGAAACAAAGTACACCAATATAGTAGTACAGATGCATGACAAATACTTAAATTTTTATCTTGATTCTGGTTTCATTCAATGAGCTTAAAGAATCATTATTACCTAGCAGGTCCAGAGTAAGCGTCAACTTTAAGCATTCCTGAAGCTTCCTCCAATAGTTTGGAAGCACCTTCCACCCTATGAAGAGATGCGGGCATATCTTGTTTGAGGATTGGATCGTCACTACTGTTGATGGTTTCTCTGCCAACCTGAGGCATAGAAAACAATGAAATAGAGAGGGTAAAATAAAAAATCAGCAGAAAGGGTCACCTCACAAGTAATTTACTCACTTATTCTTGTAAGAACTATCATATCTCTGAGGTATATTTGTACAATATGTGATTAATTTCCCTTGAATCAGTCACTACGCCTTACTTTTTTTTGGTTAACTTATACTTACATGTGCCAGGACAGTCATTATTACCAACAGTTTGTCATTGTAAAACACCAATCTTTGCCATCTTTTTCCGTTGAAACTGGATTGGTCTAACAAGCTTGAGTGAGCCAAACAACATGGTATCTTTCGCTCTTTAAAATTTAATTGAGTTCCTACATTAAGAATGGAAGCTAAGGGGCCTTTACTTCCTTCTTACAGTTAGTGGAAGAAATCAGAATATCTCATTTTCTGAATAAGAATTGATAGTTTTTCATTTGCCTTGTTCTTAATTGCTCTTTGAGGTCTAGTCTCAATCTGGCTGTGGCCAGTAGTGGTTGAATAACAAAAGCTGCCGGGCCGAGCAAAATTGAAAATTTTGCCACTCTTCGACACCATCGCAGCTTAAAAACATTTTAATTTTAACTCACTTTGATAAGATTTGTGACTGCTTTGCTGACAGCAAAAACTGGCCGTTCCAGATCTGGCATTGCATTCCCATCTTCACCTTCTTCATGGAGGATTATTAGACCGGACACCTACATGAAAAAAAAAGGATTACCATTCAAGATCATCAAGTGAAATGTGTGTTATAAATAATATTTTAGAAACTTATTTGTAAAAAAGTTGTGTAAACAGTACTGCTATGCACAGGAAAAACGTTATACAAGCCTTCAGACGTTGCCACATTTCCTTCAATGTAAACCAAATTTACTGGGAAAATTGTGAATAATTTCCTAGCAGTTTTTAACAATTTTTTTTTGCAATCCAACCCACCAAAAATATCAAGAAATTTCAAGGAAAAATATACATGAGTTTCCTCAAAAGTAGATATTTTATCAGGGGAAATTTGGCAACATTCGAATGTTCATACGGCGTTCTTCTTTAGCTCAGCAGTAAGTTGCATCTGCTTTCATCTACCTACCTTGGAGGACTAGTATTGGTACCAATATTAGCTGAGCATAAGAGCATCCAGTGGTATACAAGATGTAGAGAGGGAAAAGAGAGCTTCTCAGTCAAAGATACTTGACTCGTGATGAATATCTGGCAGTGAGATTACTCTATTTCATCATCAACATATGTGGGTCATTTGAATTTATTTTTTTTTCTTTCCGCCTACCTTACGATTTCATGAGTTGATTACAGGAGCCAGATAGTGACACGGTAAGAGCAGAACGTAATGTTTCATTTGACATTTGGAAACTTGCCCAAACAGGAGCCAAGCTTGTGATTCCATATTTTAAAATATTTTAAAACCCTCATTACATGCTCTGCTGCTGTTGCTTCTTGATAAAATGCGACCTTCCCTTCTTAAAATTCATCTAAGTATCTCAGGTGCATATCTAGTGATTGAACACCATCTTGAAAACCAAGGGGGTACAGTTGATTTTAATTAGAATACAGAAGCACCTCGGATAGTTCCTAGTTTTGTGGGTTGTAACTCAGACTCCTCTGAAAAATTTGAATGGTCCGCTAGTTTTCGGGAGGTAACCTGCTCCTTACAGACACTTACTTTCAATTTTTGTCGGACACATGGAAAAAAAAAAATTATTAAAATGGTAAAACTATAACAGAAACGTTCAGGAATTTTTTTTATAAAATTTCAAAAGTTCTAATGAATGCTCAACAATCCAGCAGAATATGCATTTGGAACAGTGCACCTTAAAGTCTGACTTAAGTACATCGACTTCATAAAGTCGAAGGGATAACATTTAGAGGAGAAACTACCACCTAGGCATATTGTAGGCACAGCTAGTAAGTGAAAAAAAAATTTCTTCCTTCACTTTTGGCATGTAAATATCCTTGATTGAAAATGGCAGGCATTTAGACATTTGAAGGGAAAAAAAAGAAAGAAAAAAAAATAAATAAATATCTGTTTAACTTGATCTATTGAACTTGATCGGTGCCAATGACCGATAAAATTTCAAAATGGTAAAATGCGACAGATAATCCACAATGCTGCAAATTGAGATGCATGATTTTGTAGTTTCAACATCAATAAGTACTTATATTTATTCTTTACATCTCATAGCATGAGCCCAATTTGTCCGGTCAATTTTTCATCCAGCATTCAGTAAGTGTAGCACAAAAAAATTGAAGTATCGCAAGATAATGATAATGAAAATCGAAAGCAGATGACAAACTAAATTGAAACTTGAAATATTATGTCGCATAAAACTTCCTTTCAATTTTCCATCTGATCCGCAGTAACAATATTGATACTTTAGCTTAAAATGCTCCTCTGCTGAAGATTAGACTTCTATTGAAGAAAAAAATATATAGAGTTTGACAGCTTAAACCTATGAAGCAGGTCTAAATGATGAAATCCATGTGATCACAATCTTTTGCTTGGGGTAAACTACAGAGAAGAAGAAAAGAAATTGAATTGATAAGTCAGTTCAGGGTTTAAGGAAGTTAAAAATAGCGACGAGAGAATATTGACAGACGTCTGTTATTGTGAAAGTTCTCACAACAAAGCATTTCCAAAACTCAGAAAGCACAGTCAACTCAATGGGACAAGTATCAGGAAAGCCTGCCAAAAAACTGTTTTGAAATAAGACAACAGGTATAAAAATAGAGCAGAGTAGAGTAGTGAGTATGGTCTAGAGCCGTATAAATAGTGATCAAGTTGAAACAGTACTCTCAAGTTTACAGTACTTTGGTCAGAGACTTAATTAAGTACCTAAACTTGCATACAACAGGGGAAAATAGGGGAATAAAGTTAAGGGTAATAAGAGGAAATACATTGACTTTATGTCATTTTCATTTTCAGGATCATCTCCTTAAAAGGGAATGTTAGAGGAAGTGTTTTGAGGTAAACTTCATTGGTTGCTCTGGATAATGACAGAATCGTTTCCAGTGAAACAAAAGAGGAAGAAAGTGGGAGAGGAAACACTTTTATCGGCGCAGAAATAGCAAAAGAGTGAGTCATCCAATTCGTAATAAAATTCAAATACGTGAGTGATGACAAATTTCATACTCTTTATCATATCACGCCCAAAAGTAAACAAACTGGAGCTTGCATCAGAGGCCACGAAACCGTGGAGGAACACCAACGAAGAGATACATACATAGATTTCAAGGAGATTAGAGAGAGTCGAATCCTCATGTTAAACTGTTGATTATATTAAAAAATTAATAAAGATTAGAAGTTTCGATGATTAGTTTCAGAATCATTCGAGCACAAGTTCGTGGCGAATGCAGCCACGGTATGAGACGAGAAAACTTGCTTACCTGCTGAGCAACAGGCTCCAAAATACTCTCGATTATTTTCGTATGAAAAACAGGCATTTTTGTAATTGTTCCTCCACTACACAATTAAATTAATCAAAAAAATAAAGGCCGGAATGAAAAACAAAATTGGAAGAGATTCACTTGTCCAGTTGCGCTCCAGAGGACGACCTCACTCACACATGCTCACTCGCACACCTCACTTGAGTTTGTACCAACCTGAGCGAACAAATTTTACTGCCGATACAAGAACTGTATGGTTGGCAAACTGTATTTTCCATGCCCCTTCGGCTGGATAAGTTAGTGTATGATTAGTCGCATCCTCGAGTTTTGAAGGCGACTTGGAGACTCTTACTCTTTTTCTCGAGGTCGTAACTTTAGTCACATCTTCTGAAGTTGAAGACGTAACATAAGAGTCTAATATCAGAATTATCTGAGGCACACATGATTCCATAAGAATGCTAACAACTACAAGGCCGGGGTAGGCGAGGTAGGTACTGTGGCACTACAAGCCCAGACCCCACAAGCCCCCTGCGGGCCGATTATTGAACGTTTAAAGCAGCCCGATAAGACATCGAATTGCGATATATTGCAGGGTTAAGATAGGGCTATGTCTTGTTGTATCGGGCTGACATAATTTCAATAGTCGGGCCGCAAAAGGGCGATTTTTTTTTCCTTTCAATGTTACCGTCTTTTTATCTCTCTATCTAGCAAAAAATCCGACCAGATCCTCTGGAGGTCCTTGAAGTTTAAAAGGCAGATTTAAAGAGGCCCTAGGACTGGAATTTTGGGTGTCATAAGGGCCCTCAAACTTTAAGATTTGGGACCCCTATATTCGCAAAGAATATTTGATATACCCATCAAGTGTGTTTTTGTTAACAGAGAACACTGGTATCTCTTTCAGCCTCTACACTTCAGCATAAGTAATTTTTTAGAAGAGAGAGGTCATAAGAAAAGGAATATCAATTATTAAATGCAAAAAATGTGTAGGTACCTCAATTGCAACGTTTAAAAATCTCTGATTATATTTTAATTTCTTCAAGAAAAACTAATCAAAATATAACTTTGCAATTTTGAGAGATTTTTTTGGGATAAGTGAGGAAAATTCTGAGAAAATATCGAGAGAAACTGTTGGTTAGTTTTCTTGTAAAGAAATAAAAATGAGCGGAGACTTATAATGTTGCAATCTGAACTATGCATTTTTGACTTCAGTCATCAAAATGCAGAAAACCTTCCTTTCTGACGGCTCATTAATTCGTCAGTGATGTAATTTTTAAACGACAGGATCAGAATTAAAATCGAATACCTACTATGTGTCTTTCAACAATGAAATATTTTATTAAGAAATTATCTTCTCACACCAAAGAAATTTTCAAAATAATAACAAAACGTAGACGGTACAATGATGGACACACTTAGTATGACAGATGTTTGAGTAGATCAGATATTTTAATTACACAAGTTTTAAAAACGAAAATTTTTCAATGAAAGTATTTGTTATGTGAAGAGAATCTAAGTTGTCACTCATAACTTTCCCTTACACTGAAATTTTCCAGCAAATTCACTAAACAGAAAATTCTTAAATTAACTCCTGAACAAAACATTATGTAATATTATTAAAAGAGGGTTAGACTATACAAATGACACTATTTGTATTTTTGTCATTTCGTCAATGTTGATTTCCAGACTTTTTGTTGTGTGATTTATATTTTTTGTAAAAGTTTGAAAAGAAAACATATAATACAGTGCTGTGGTTCGTACCTTGTTCAGAAGCTTATTCCTATTGGCCGAGTTATTTTTTAATGGGTAGATTTTTGGGTAATGCTTTTTGGTGGAAGAATATAAGAAAATCGTTACTTGAATTTAAATTAGACCTTGCCAAAAGACTGAAAAACGACAGTGATGAGATTTTTTTGGTAATAATTAACACATATTTTTCTTTCCTCTTCATTTAAATAAAAGGAAAAAATTAATAATCATGCAATAACTTACAAGGATTCTCTAAATTATTCAGTGTTTGCTTAGAGGGTAAAAATAATACAAATTAAAAGAGTCTGAGCTCTGCTTCCAATAATGCTGGACAGAAACTCAATTTCACTCATTTTCTTTTCTAATGACTCAGAAACCGCTAAGGAAAACCATTCACTTGGAAAATAGGTTCCTTCTTAAAAATTTGGTCATGCATAACAACAATAAATATACTTTAATATTGAAAATAAACTAACAAAAAAGATGATACAAGATTTTCCCTTACCGGGCTGAGGGAATAAACAATTTGATAATGTACTTAACTGCCTGACTTTGCTTCAACTTGTGATTGTTGACGGATGGAATGTTATTAAAAAAGTAAAAAGCTAACTTTATACATTGTTTGGATTCAAACAAATGAAAGACATTGAATTCTTGAAAGGAAAAAGAGCTAATGCAACAATGAGCAATTGCACTCAGGACATAATTGTCAAGACGAAAACATACATAAAAACTAGGAAGTCTCTCAAGTATTACAAAGGCCACTTATGTGGGGAGGGGAGGTCAAGCCAGCTTGCATAACTGAAAAAAGAGGCGAGTGACAGGTTGGCTTAAGGGTGGATTACAGGGATAAAAGGAGGTAAAAATATCCACCAAAATGACTTACGTAATACTTGAATGACCCCTAAACAAAAGATTTTAAACCTCGAGAAAACCTCAGCTTAATGATAATCAAAGCAAGATTTACTTTTCATGATTAAGATTTATGCCAATAAGATTAAAAAGTGCCTGGTGTATGATGCATTAAATGAAGTGAAAATGTCACTTCGATATTCTACTTGACACACTTTGTACACTTTGTACTCAAAAGAAAATAAAATTAAATGAAAACAAAAATACTATAATTGTCTGGTTACTTTTCATAAATTAACAGTCCTTTTCTTCAGCTCACATGCAACATTTGCATTGTAGGCGCCACGCAAAAAAGGCCTACAATCAAACAGTCTAATTGATAAGCTCAGTTTTGACAATGCTGTTATTGTTTTTTTTTTTTTTTNAAAAAAAAAAATCAAAAAACACTAATCCTGTCGGTTTGATTCCCTTTAAAATCAAAATTAAAACCTGGTTTGGTATGGGAGGTTGCAATTTCAAAGATGGTAACTGATGGTCATGGAATGCTGCTATTTCAATAGTGGCGTTTAACCTTGAAACCCCGCAATGACTGACAATGTAGCCGCTATCATACTGAATAACTACTACTGGTGAAAACAGAGGGTATTTCCTCTCATGAATAGTTATGTGATTAAAAGGATCGAATTTTGCAGAAAGGAACCGACGCAATCGCAATGTTGTCAAAATTATGCAACTTTTTCTTTCCTTTTAAAAAAAACTGAATGCATATTCTTCAGATAAAATTTTGTACGGAGTAGTTTATTTTTTTTAAAAAATTGACAATTTTTTGGTAGAAAAACCAAAAGGATGTGAGCTCTCAGGTTTATTGAGATGGATATTAATTTGCATGATTTTCACAACAATGTAGATGCTTTGGCTCCCTTTGGCTAAATTCAATCCAAATACTCGCACATCAGATTAATACAGCTCGATACATTTTATTGATATATTCCACATTTTGATTTGATCCAACTTAATGAAATTCAAAGAAAAAGCCAGCATAAAACTGAAACGATTTTTCTCTAGCAAGGTGGAACATATTTCAGTTTAATGATCACTGGAATAACTAATTCTACATGGCAAACATCTGAAGCCGTCCATTCCAAAAAAAAATCCATCCTATATAAAATACAATTTTTGAATTTTAGAGCATCATTACATTGAGAAAATTACCCTGCATGTTGACTTTTGATGAAAAAGAGAAATCTGCATACAACTCAAAACTGTACACAGCCAATTTAAGACGAGTTGTCTAGGCAGAAAAAGGTGTCAATTGATTTTGATTAGGTTATTCAGTTTTCTAATACTGCTCATATCATGCTTCGGACTGCCCATTTTTGTTGTTCCAGTGACGAAGGAATTTGTGTTGCGAGGCCTAAAAAGACTGAGCAAGCTATTCTTCTCCGCTGTTTTTAGTCCCTGAAAATCATAATATTACAGCATTAATTATGAATCATCAATGATTAGAAAGTTCACAGCAAGCTTCAACTAAAAAAAAAAAAAAAAAAAAAAAAAAAAAAAAAANAAAAAAAAAAAAAAAAAAAAAAAAAAAAAAAAAAACCTTTGACTTAGGAAGATTCAACAAGCTCACAGAATGCTGTAGGTACTGTGCAACACCGTTTCATACGAGTGCATAGGATCAATTCTAGACGTAGATTGTCAGGTAAACAACAATATGCCATGGTTAACCTAGGTCTACCAGTAAGACTCTTGGTTTGCTTCTGAATATTTTGTACAAATTCTAATTTTAAAAAAAAGAATAAAGAAGAATGAAAAATCGAGGTTCACTTGAAAATTGACAGCAAGCACAGCTTTTTCAATTGTGTTTTTTGGAAATTTGGCAATTCAGATGTTTTTACAGTGGTGAAGATTCTTCTACTTATTTA
>NW_017552543.1:3985144-3998013 GCF_001854935.1 Bemisia tabaci
AAAAAAAAAAAAAAAAAAAAAAAAAAAAAAAAAAAAAAAAAAACCTTTGACTTAGGAAGATTCAACAAGCTCACAGAATGCTGTAGGTACTCTGCAACTTCACACCTTTTCATACGAGTGCATAGGATCAATCCTAGACGTAGATTGTCAGGTAAACAACAATATGCCATGGTTAACCTAGGTCTACCAGTAAGACTCTTGGTTTGCTTCTGAATATTTTGTACAAATTCTAATTTTAAAAAAAAGAATAAAGAAGAATGAAAAATCAAGGTTCACTTGAAAATTGACAGCAAGCACAGCTTTTTCAATTGCGTTTTTTGGAAATTTGGCAATTCAGATGTTTTTACAGTGGTGAAGATTCTTCTACTTATTTAGTTTTACTGGATGACTCTTTTTACTATCAGTTGGTTAAGTTTGGAGCTGTTCATAAAATACATAGGGTGTCCCAAAACAACTGAGACCAAGTCTGTAATTCAAAAAGTATGATAGATATCGAAATGCGGTTTATGAGAGGTTATAGTCCATACTATTAGCTATCAAACCTCAAAATTTGAGCTTATTCGCTTGAAAACTCACCGAGTTATAACATTTTTTCGGGGACGAGTTGAACAGAACCCTCCACTATTTTCGAGTAATATTTTTTATTTCGCGAACTGTTTGTGACTGGCGCTGCAGATCGCGACGCTGTGGATCAGGTGGAGGGATGAAGTGGTCACTGTTCTGGATGCAGGTTTTATCCTTTTAACATGTGTTTTCATCGCAATCGTCGGAAAGCTAAGTGCAGCCGAAACCGTCAAGGGTGACCGAGTGTTTTCTCGCGAAGCGCAATGAGTTCGCCCGCTGAGTTGAAACAAGCTGCCGACTCTCGACCCTCGGAAAAGCATTTATGCCAACGAAGAATGGTACTTTTCCCAAGTGGATTTAGTCCATAAGCAACTGTCATCTCATTTAAAGTATCGAGGTCAGAAAGGCCACGGCAAACGCAATAGCGAATGGCATAACGTTGTTCTTTTTTCAACTCAGCGGGCGAACTCATTACGCTTCGCGAGAAAACACTCTGTCGCGCTTGATGGTTTCGGCTGCACTGAGCTTTCCCGTGGACGTTTTCGATGAAAACACATGTTAAAAGGATAAAACCTGCATCCAGAACAGTGACCACTTCATCCCTCCACCTGATCCACAGCGTCGCGATCTGCAGTGCCACTCACGAACAGTTCGCGAAATGAAAAATATTACTCGAAAATAGTGGAGGGTTCTGTTCAACTCGTCCCTGAAAAAATGTTATAACTCAGTGAGTTTTCAAGCCAATAAGCTCAAATTTTGAGGTTTGATAGCTAATAGTATGGACTATAGCCTCTCACAAACCGCATTTCGATATCTATCATACTTTCCGAATTACAGACTTGGTCTCAGTTGTTTTGGGACACCCTATGTACGTAATGAACTAGTGGAGGAAGGGGGCGGGGGGCATTGCACCACATTGCATTTGAGAAATACAGGGGAGGGGGCTCATGGCTGAGTAAGGTAATTTTTTTTTTAAAAAACTGAGATGGTAATTTTTCATCTTGAATTCATTCTAAAACGTTCAAGAGGGGAGAGGGCATACAGTGCATTGCATAATTGTATCAAGGGGGGTGTGGACTCGTGTTATGGGTGCGTTACAAGGGGGAGGAGGGAAGCTGAAAAATCCAATTTTCAGCGTTACATATTTGCCCTTTTGATCAGCATTAATCTACCACTAAACAACACTTGCTGCCTTCCCAAAATTACTTACATGCATTGATAAAATGTGTACAAAACAGACAATTTTTGTTCTTGATACCCACAGGAGTTGGAAACCACTGACTGCAATAGCACATAAATATGCATCTGTTTTTTGGTATCAAAGAAAAAGAATGTCTTTACCTTCATTTCTAAAATTTTCTGGAACTCCGGTAGATCAGATTCAGGCAAGAGTCTCAAGAACTGATCAACAAATGCACTCTCCGGCTCTTCAGGGGACATTACTACTTTTAAAATTAGTTCAGCTTTTGTCATTCCTTTCAAGACGACTTTTGTGTAACTGTGAAAATAAGAAAGTAACCAAAATAAAGATTGAGATTATTAAGAGCTATGATTTAATGTTACTGATCTGTGTGGTTCAATTCAATAATACGATTGTGCAAACCTTGAACTTATGATTCAAACCAGAGATGCAGATATTTCCCTTTTCCTCAATCTTGATTGCAAGACTGCTTGCGTGAAAAAAAAGGAGGGCTGTAAGAATTGGGAAGTATGCCTGCAAATGTGTTAAAAACTCGCGGTTTTTCGAATATTGCAGTAAGCTTTAATTGTTATCTGAAGAATTGTTGAGGAATTTTCAGGCTGTTTAGGTGATCGCAGCAATTTAAGAATAGACGACAAAATGGTCAGAGCTTTGTAAATTTTTAGAAAAATGAGTTTTTAAAATGAGAAGGCTAGTTTGAAAAATGGGACTAAGACTAAGTAAGAACTTTCTGCATTCCTGATCAAAACCTTTAACATGGTTTTTGAACCAGAACCTGTACCTTAAACCGAACCTTTTTTTCGTAGCTCATAAAAAAAATTTATCAACACAGATATCATTGAAAATTCTAAATTTCTGAGCCAACATTAAGCAATCGGACCAAACCTAATCTTCATGATTTTACAGAAATGTGATACTCCCATACTGAATTCAAACCAAGCAATAATGAGGCAAAATAATTTCATTCTGTTACTGATGGCAAACAAGAGATTTTCTTTGATAATTAAAACAGAAGATTTCCTTTGATCAAGCAATTATAGGAACCTTCCCTTGTTTATAGCTAAGTTTAGTTTAGTTTTAAATGTTATTCCTTTTAAAATGATCAACTATATTCATCCTCTAATTATAAGAGAAAACAGCAATTCATGTACTTACCTAGCTGGTGCTTTCCTGTTGATCTGGGATCCAATTGAGGGTAAATCTAGCAATACTGTTTTCAGCATATGTGTATCAAGCAGCAATTGCTCAGCACCTACAGTGGACATGGGCTTGCACTTGTACAGGAACTGAATAAACTTTGGAATAAACGAGCTAGAAAGAAATGAAACATAAAAATAATTAGTGGTTCAAATTGAAGTACAAGAGAACTTGACACAGTTTTAACAACTTTGGTGCATCAAATTTTGGTGGAAAATGCTGCAGTAGCCTTGTTCATACGAACTTTTCAATATGGGCTGAATGTGTACTTTGCAATCTGAATCAAGAGATGCACTTTGAGATGCTTTGTACAAACATTGCTGCGATACAAATATTCAACTACATAGAATGTTCAACTAGTTTTGATACGATACGGACTAGGGAGCAAATCATACCTTAGAATTTTCATAAAAAATGACGTACGTACGTTAAAACCTGATCTCGATACGAATTGAAGTGAATGTACCTCTTCCAAATTTTTTAAAATTTTTTAGACATTTTCCCTGACTCTAGCAACCCTGATAAATGTTCCATTAGTGTAAATTCCACTCTGCAAAAAGGGACCGTTCCGTTTCGCATTAAGATCATTCCAGCTGTTTAGCAGCTGTGTGTGATCCAGAGTGAAATACAATTGAGATTTCACTGTAAGATTGTTAACAAACATTCCTGACCACTAAACTTCATTTAGTTACTAAAATTTGAAGGAATATTAAAAAATAATAGAAACTTACTTGACAAACTTTATACAAAATTGGGTAAAATATTTTCTAGAAGAGGCAAGATTATTTCTAATTATAGGCACAGTAGTTTTTAGATGAGTTGTGATAGCACCAACATATGCACTTTGGTCTCCGACTGCTTCAAAGTTTTGCCATTGAATCTGAAACCAAAAGCAAAATGGATGCAAAAACTAAGATCACAAACAACAAACAAATGAAAAAATTGAGATGAATGCATAAAATTTCAGCAGTCAGATTAGTGAAATTGAGAGACAAAGGAGACGAGGGAAAATACTCAAGCATCATCAGCAAGAATTTCAGCAACTCAGAAATTGCATCGAGGATGCCACGGTGCGGAGCTGGCGAAACTCGTATGCAATGGTGACATTTTACTCCAAGTAAAAACCACTCAGAAACGAGCCCTAAACTGTTAGAAACAAAGTGGTAAAATAGTGCTAGTTACGCACTATTTTACGGGTAAATCAAGGCCAAAAATTTCAATTGAGTCAAAAATTTTGAGCACTAATGAGTACCAGTACAAGACACAAGTGAGTACTTATTTAAGCTGTTCTGAACTTTATCTTGTGCGGTTCTCCATAATTATTTCACAATAGAATACTGAAACTAAAAATAAAACTAGAATGTAACAATCGAATTTTGAACTTTACCTTGCTCATGGCAATGAGAGCAGGTTCACATGCCATTTCCAGATCTTGGACTAGTAACTGGATACAATTAGATATCACACTGAAATCAGAATCATTCATTCAGAGTTTTGTAATACTGAACACTTTGAAATCAACAATATTATATAAATACATAAAGTGAGGAATAGCAAAATGTACATTGAAACAAAGGTGCAGGAAGTTCCGAGCCTTCCCCAAATTTCAATTAACTCTCCCCAAATGTTTATCGAAATGGATTTGGAAAAAAATTGAGAAATAAATAAAAAAATAAACCTTTTTACACNCCCCCCCCCAAATTAACTTTTTCACCGTAAAAATGTCACTGAAAATCAATATATTATCACAGATCATTTTACAACTATTCAAAATTCCACGATATCATTCAAGCAAAATAATCAAATGATTTTTTATTTTTGATCATGATTTTAATTCATTCAATTCAGCAGGTACTGAAATGAATTTAAAAATCAAATGAGCTCACAACTTAAAGTGCAGAAAGGCAGTTTAATGTGTACAAAGATAACGGCAGGCACATTTCATAAATATCCATGCCAACAATTACCTGAACAGTAGAATGAATAGGAAAATAAAAGCAAGGAATAAATAAATAAAATTTTGTTAAAACTCACTTATGGAAAATATCTTGCTCTTGTGATAAATTTATCTTATCTGCAAGAGTTGGATCAATTTTTTCCTTGAGTTTCTCTTCCAGCTGTTGCGTAGTTTCAAGGCAATATTCTGCAGATGTTAAAATGCTAAATAGACAAGACAATAAATATATTAACAGTACATGAGATGTAAAAACTTCAAGAGTATCTATAACTGAAACTGTTGCAACAACCATTGAGTTTGATTATACTACCATATATATTAGAGCCCAATGGATAATTATTTTGCTCTAAAATTTATCCAAATAATATCTTGAATGGAGCTAAATGAAACCATAGCATAAAAATTACTATTTTTTAACGGAGTAATTGCTATTAACATGTCAATCAACCAAACATCGTTATTATTCGTTTGACCAAACTATCAGGCTCTAGGATGAAATTAGGAAAAAAACGGACTGATTTGAATTGGCGGTAGAGGTTATACAAAAATTTGTCTATAAACTTACAAGCACGTCCTTGCTTGCTCCTGAGGTGTGTACCTGCTGACTTCAGACTGACCAGACCTTAGGGAAAAATCTCGGATGAGAACAGCAGCAGAAGATAAGTCTCGGAGGTCCCTAGTTATATTGCTGACACTTGCTGTTAGAGATGGAACGTTTCCTCCCAGCCTACAAAATCAAAACAGGAGAGAAGTGTAATAATAAGTACATTTACTAAATCATAAAAGAAATTAAAGACTACGTTGACAAGACAAATTTATACTGGTATCTCCTGGTAGGCACTCTGAGCCAGGCTCAAATGCATTGCATTGCTTTAAAACAAAAACTCCTTTGCTCAGGAAATGCACTCATTCAGAAATTGGTATTATGGTTGCAATTTTTGTCATTTTCAAGAAATTATTACGTCATGGAAAAATTGAGGTCATTTACTGATTCCATAGTAAAAAGTGGAGGGGGGGGGGATGGCTCAGTTGAAAATCTGGGTAATCAAATTTTCCTACCCTTTCATACAAAAAACAATCGGAGCAGTTTTGAATTGTGGTATTTGGGCGGATTCTGCCATTTGACCAGAAAAAGATTTTTATCAAAAATAACAGAGAACATTTTTTTAAGTGCGCAATACTTGTTACCTTAGAACTTTTTAATTGTAGAATATGAAAATAATCTAGGTTTTCCTTTATTGTGCGTAAATTTCCTGGAAAAGTCAAATTTTCTGGAAACAACCATTTTTACATAGAAAATCTTGATTCTTCAGAAATTGGTGGACAGAGGAGGAAATTGAAATAATTTTTAGATTTAGAACTACAAAGTACTCTGAAATCTATTCTCAAATGCTCAGAGTTTCTAAATTATTTTTTGATGGGCCCGTGTTTTTAATATTCAAGTAATTCTAAGTTATTTATGGTCAGCAATTTCCCAGGAGGGAAGTTTGAAAGCACATCATACCAACAGCCTGATTGTTGGAATTTATGTCGGCACGACAAGAATCGAAAATCGATATATTACTCGGCGCAGATAGGGCTATGTCTTGTCTTGTCGTGCCGACATAGCCAGTTAAGTTTCAACAATCCGGCTGCAGACATAAAACAAAAGATTATCCCCAAAAGTAATCACGAAGACTGAGCAGAAACGTTTTCAAGCCTGGCACCCAAACTCTTCTCGTGAACTCCTTTATTGCCTTAAATTATTACACTGATATAATTATACTTCACTTACTTTGGCAAATTATTTTGTAAAACTCTGTTGGCATATTCACGAAGATATTTCTTTAAGGTGGCTGCCAGCGACAACATTGGTTGCCCATTGCTTAGCTGGGTGCATTGAACTAAACATTTTCTATAAAATACAAACAAGTCGGCACAACTAGGTAAAACAGCTGCTGAATTTGTCTCGCAAGTAGCTTCTGCTTTGGAGAGCTCTACCTTGGAGTCAGCAACAAATCGTTCCATTAATTCATACAGATTTCTAAATAGAGAAAGAATAACAAAAAACATGGATTATTAATTGAGATGATAGTTAGAACGATTTTCTACTTTTAATATTCTCATTTTTCTTTCATTTGATTGGCTGAAGTTTTCAAATTTCAAGTATTCAAGAATGCAATGAAGTGGCGGTAAAATTACTCGAGAATACAGAGAAAAAATAAAATAAAAATAGGAAAATCATATTAAAGTGATTGAATTGAATAAACTTTCATGCATTTTCATTAAGAGGAAAAAAGGACAAAAAGAAAGTGAATTAAGTTTTCCTAACATCCTACTGCGGTGATGTAATCACTGTAATCACTTGGTGATTTACTTCATGTTAATAAGTTATAAGCAGGATTCAAGGTCCTTTCTGAGCTATGCTCTCCATTCTTTAAAACAATGTTATTGATTCTGTAGTTTCGTTTCTTGGAACTTTTGTTCTGATTACTTTGGGGGGGGGAGNGGGGGGGAGAGGGGGGGTTCTGAATTCTGAAACACACGATAGGCTCTTGCAGAACCCGTGCGGGTTAAATACAACCAGCATGGCAGGCAACGCGTTACCAGGAATCCTCTTACTAGAAAAACTTTCGTTTCAGTTTGAGGGGAAAATTCTTTGGAGAGAGGGTTAACTAACTCTCTGATTCTTTAGAGTGACAAGTTTTAGATTACTGTTAAGGTATCACAATGGGGAAGACTTACCTATCCAAGCTTTCAATGTATATGTACAAGAATGGCTGAAAGCATTGTCCTATTATTCCGTGGAATGGGGACGTGGCTTCCTGCTTTGAGTCACTATTCGGTGAAGCATCTTTTGCGCTGTCAGATGCTTCTGAATCTGGGCTAAAGGTAGTCTCTTCGGTGTCATTTTTTAGCGAATCCTCAGATGCGGTATTCTAAAAATAGAAAATATTTAATACTGAAATAAAGAGTAAGAAAATAACTTGACTAGATGCAAGCTATAAAATGCAGGATAAGAGAAATAAGTTTCAATGATTTGGCACTTATAAGAACCCTAAAAAGAGGGACACCATTGCATGGAAAAATAAAAAAAATGCACGAAGTTCCTGACTTATTGTTTGGTTATTTGAGCTGAATTTTGGTCTGACTGTTATTATTATTTGGAATTGAAGCATTCACACAGGCTTGATTGGACAGATGTAATCATAACAGCCTAACTATATCAAATGTTGCCGAATTTTCTCTACTGTTTTATTTTTGGAACGAAAAACTGATTTAAAATGAAACTTGAAATTTTTTTAGTATATTCTTCATGATCTACAGAAAATTTACAGAAAATTAAGTGGCCGTAAATACCGAGTTTAGTTCTCTGTTCAATAATAAAAAATGAGAGAAAATTAGCCGACAAAAAATGCAGTCAGACTACTTCTGGTTAAATCCGTGCATTTTCTTCTTTGTAATATATGATGTTAATGAAAAAATACCTTTCTCAGTTTAGAGCTTAGTGACAGATATGAATGAGCATTAATTACCTGTGAGACATGTTTAGATCCTGTTGTTTTTTTGTTTGTCAGAGTGACACCACTAAATCGACGAGCTAATAAACTCTCAAAATTGTCCGTCCTTTGAATGGCATACAGAAGTAATTTCACATCCAACTCATTTTTCCGCTTTGTCATCAATTTCGTCAGTTCATTCCTGAAAAAAACAATTATTAATTTTAAATCAAATAAAATAAAAAAAAAATTACAAAAGCCATGAATACAATACCGAAATGGCAGAGTATCTGGATAAAAAACAGTTGCATGAGAGCTTCGTATTTTCATGGCAATGCGAATCTCACCAGCTTGATCAGAGGTGAACTTCTCCTACAGTGAACCTCTCCTGGGTTTTACAGACAAGGAGAGTACCGATAACTGGAATATGTCTTGCTTTATCAAATGGTCACAGTCTTTATCAATACATTTTTTGTGCTGCAAGGCTAGCTTCACAATATTATGGACGTGGAATTAGACCACAAAGATCCACAAAGAATGCAACTTTGTGCAATGCACAAAGTCACATTCTGGAAATATAGCTTTAGAGTTCAATGAGTGGGTTTTCAGAAAAAATCACAAAAATGTGTCTGTCATGAAATTGCCTGTGAAAAATTCAAAGCGGAGAAAAAATATTTTGAACATGAAAATAGTCGTTAAACTTTGCCCTTCGAATTGAATCTCAATCAAATTCCCTGAAAATGGAAATGGAGATAACAGAGTGCAAAGAGGCTAAAATCATCAGTACCTTGTAATGTTGCAAAATTCAACAGTAATCCGTTCTGAAAGTTCCCAATGAGGTGGGAACATTGCACCAAATTTGTCTTCACACTGCAGGAGGTGTTTCTTGAACCAGATGTATCGATGATCTAACTTGTCGATCCAGGCTCCTTCTTCGGCCTCGTGAAACAAATGGCTGTACTCAGACAACTGAAGAGAGATGAACCATTTTAATAGATCTTCCCTGAAAAAAGAAGGAGAACCAAAATGAAACAGTATACAGGGTTATTCAAAAGTCTCGCACCACTGGCTATAACTTTAAGTTCAAATTATGATATCGACTTGCGGTTTACGACGTTTTTCCATATATTGAGGGGGAAACTTTTTGAGGTACATTCCAGTTTTTGATCCACTCGGGGGAAGGAGGGCGGGGGGCAACTCAAAAATTTTAAATGACCACCCTCCTCATGGCCAGTGGTGCGTGACTTTTGAATAACCCTGTATGAAATAGATATATATTATCAGTACAAAGGTACAAAAAGTGCAAAATCACACGCCTGGGCAGGCACATTAAAATGCGGACAGAGCCTGAAAATGTGGGGTGAGGGAAAATTTTCCAAGGCCGCAAGATAAAAGTCTGAGGAAAAAAAGAGAGGGATCATGAATTTATAAATCAGTGAGCAATTCGAGAAAAACTGATGAGCAAATGTGGAAAACGAGTGGGCAGCAGTGACAATTTAGGAGCCTGAAAGGTTCTGCACTTCCGATCAGCAGACTTTGATAGTCAGGCAGACCTAGATTTGCAGATCAAACCAAGGCATATAAACATAGGTTTTCCGGTAAACGGATACTCTTTTCGCAAGCCACACCTTCCAGATAAAAATTGAGAGTTCGAGGGCATTATGTAAGGAGATCTACATTTGCCATTCAACAGGGTTGCCATCATTTCTTCATTTTTAAATCCCCTGACTTTTCCCTGACTATTTTTGATTTTCTCTGATACCAAAATTTTATATTTCCATTGTTAAAATGTTGAGACTTGTCGATGTGGGTATGAATGGCATCAATACAATAACTGCTTCCTTCCTAGTTTAATTGACAGTTGTAGAAACTTACATGACTTTTGAATCTAAAACTGAAACAACTCGGCATGCTTCAGCTAATTGTTTAGTAGGAATGAAATTTTTTGCATTTGGGCCGGTGAAAGCTTCACGAAAATCTTCATTGATTTGCTTCGCCAAAGAAACCTGAATTTCTTGTACCTAGAGTCAAACATGAAAAAAGAAAAAACATGACATTTTTTTGCCTCCGAAAAGTCAATTTCTCATCATTCTGACCAAAGAATGATTCCTTTTTAAACAGAAAATCTGTACCTACTTAAAAAAATAATCACAATTTAAAATGGCAGCACGGATTATCAAACTTGACACGTCTTTCTTCCATATTTTTTCTTTCCTCAGAAAAAAAAGGACTATACTTATAGGTGGATATCTAAAATAAAAGTTACAATGGGAAGTTATTGACAGAAATTGAAGAATTACATTTATAGGTGACATCTCTGTAATAAAACTTATCATTGCTATCATTACTTATTATATTATCATTTGGAACTTAAAATTTAAATAAACAATCAGATGATAGTCATCAATTGGACCCTTTTACAAAAAGCCTATGAATGCAAAATGACTGTATTCTCAATTTTATACTTTAAAAGCATCATCAACTTTGTAATTTGCCTTGCTCTACATTTTAATGAGCTCAAAAAGTTTTCCTTAAATTGTAAACAATATTTTCACAAGTTTTGACCACCTTATTATCGTTTTGCATTTTTTATCATTGAAGAGATCAAGATATCATTGTAAATCTTGAAATATTTGGATATGCACTCTACATTGTAAGTAAAGTTGAAGGTATAGAAGAAATGAAGAGAATTAAATGTAAAGACTCACCTCTACAGATAATTGCGCTATTTGTGGAATGTCCGAATAATTTTTAAAATGAGTCATGACTTCAATTATACCTTGCAGAAGATTTACTATCTCTCCATACTGTCTTTTTGCTGACAAAATCCTACATAAAGTGAAAACAAACAGACAAAAAAATAATTGAAATAATTGAAAAATAATTGAACATAACACGAATTGATGACTGCTTTTCCCATACTCTGCTCACTTTCCTTCTTGATACTGATTATTTAAAACATTTCCCAGCATGTGGGAGGGAAGAAAGCTGACAAGTAAGATTTAAGATCTACATTTCTGTTACTCATAAAAATTAAAAACTTGCTTTCCAAAGAATCTCCCAAGTTGTAAAATGAAAATGTATTTTATCAGCGTTTTAGAGGTTATACCTAACTTGACAAAATCCTATTATTTGATACATTTACTAGAAGTTCTTGTAACTCAAAAATTACAAATGCAATCCACATTTTGCTATGCTTACTTCATCATCCGAAGTAAATTTGTGATAATTTTGTCAACTTGGCACTCTGACCTCCTGCCAAATCTCCCCAAAATTTTGAAGGAGCTAAAATCTTCAGGAATATACGGCTCATTTTTTCTGATTGAATGGTTCAAGTCTGAAAAGGAACTACCGAAAGAGAATTTGGACCCATTTTACACAAATCCTTTTAGCAGCTAAGTACAATACAGAAATCTATGGGGACTGTAATATTCTGTCACTTACTTGAGGTTTTCAACGCCACCAAATAGCATGTGCACATGGTTGAGAGTTGTGATTGCTGACGTGAGGTTCCGCTTGGCACAATCAAGCTGTTTGATATCTCTTGTTATTTCTCGCACGGTTTCTTCTGATTTTTCTGACTTTTCTTTGATATTACGGACATGTGAAAAGAGTTTTCTAATGACTCGTTGCGCATCCTCAAGAGCTGCCCGCCCATCCTGTAAAAAATTAGAAAAATCTTCAGGGACAGCTTTCTTAGAATATGAAATTTTGAGTCTTAAAATTTTTATTGAGGTTAGCTGTCCTATGGATGATATGAATCCATGCTCATTGAAGAAGGACAAAGTTAAACAAATCCAATTTTAAGCATGAGATAAAAACATTTCATAGTTCACCAATCACCTGAGTCAAAATTGATGATTGATGATGGATGATGGACTACATGTCTGCTAATAATTAATCGTACAAAAAAAAAGTATGACATTTTCTAGGCAACGTATTTCAACTTTTTGGGAGTCTCCATGGGTAAAAGGTAATATAGTGAGAGGCTGATCCCTGAAACAGTTTTAAACAAACACACCAGATGAAGTTAAATTCAAGGGCTTTTTGAGTACCTACATTGACTCAATTTTCCATGATTTAAAAACATTTCACAGCTTGGAAATTTCCTAAAGAAGTTAGATATCTTAAAGAACTTTTTGATGATCACGAAGTGTGAGTACAGGTTTAGAACACAAAAAAAAGGGAATGTTTTCTAGTTTTGCTGGCAGTTGCTGGTTTTTAATTGCAATGCAAGAATGATATAAGATAAATTGATTACCTGTCCTGCATTCGTCTGGCCTCTGACAACGACCCTGATCTCCTCATCAATAAACTGAATCTGGTCCTCCATTTTATTAATGACATCATCAATATTTGATAGAGATTGCTCAGTTGGAAACAAAGAATTGATATAATTCACGGCATTGAAATCTGGCTTGTCCAATGGGTCTGTGCTAGGAATCACCTAAAAATTAGAAAATTGATTCAT
>NW_017552543.1:3998293-4053333 GCF_001854935.1 Bemisia tabaci
GGTAAAAGGTAATATAGTGAGAGGCTGATCCCTGAAACAGTTTTAAACAAACACACCAGATGAAATTAAATTCAAGGGCTTTTTGAGTACCTACATTGACTCAATTTTCCATGATTTAAAAACATTTCACAGCTTGGAAATTTCCTAAAGAAGTTAGATATCTTAAAGAACTTTTTGATGATCACAAAGTGTGAGTACAGGTTTAGAACACAAAAAAAAGGGAATGTTTTCTAGTTTTGCTGGCAGTTGCTGGTTTTTAATTGCAATGCAAGAATGATATAAATGATAAATTGATTACCTGTCCTGCATTCGTCTGGCCTCTGACAACGACCCTGATCTCCTCATCAATAAACTGAATCTGGTCCTCCATTTTATTAATGACATCATCAATATTTGATAGAGATTGCTCAGTTGGAAACAAAGAATTGATATAATTCACGGCATTGAAATCTGGCTTGTCCAATGGGTCTGTGCTAGGAATCACCTAAAAATTAGAAAATTGATTCATAGGTCAGGAAGTGAGGTAAAAAAAAAAATACACATGTAGCCATTTAAACATAAGTAAAATTCAATAGGATTAAGCTGTTCCCACAAAGACCTTCAGTCTTCCCCCCCCCACCCTCACCCTCCCTTTTCAGATTTCTCCCTCATGCTGCCAAACTTTTCAAGTACTTAGAGTGTGACAGAAGAGTAAGTATCTGCCTTCAGTTCAGCATTGAAAGCAAATGCAAGAGTCAACAGGCGGATCTTTCCCCACGCTGTGAGAGTGCATAAGCTCCTTTGGCAACACTCTATGATCTCTATAACTAGAGGGTTGGAGTCAAGAACGAAACTTGTGCATCTTCTAGGAAAGTACACTCTTTACGTTCAAGCCATGGTTCAAATTCACGGAGTAACTCTCTAAAGGGTGCCAGGAATCCTTATTTATCCAGATTCTTGAACTTTATTTGAAGCCCAAAAATGTTTGAGAAAGAAACAAAAGACCATTTATAGTTTTATCATTAGAATTCAATTCATACAAAATAATCGGCTTCAGTTATGAGGACTGGAATGACTACTCTCTCACTACTGCGACTCTGGCACTACTGACAGAGAGCAATTACCTGTTCAATTGCATTTTGGACTTCAGGAGGAAAATTAAAAAATTCTGAGTCTGGTTCATCAGCATAGTCGTCATCATCTTCTTCATTCTCAGGAGCGTATGTTGAAGAGGCCATGATCGGAGACCAAGATAGTAGGTGCAGTTAACTGAGTAAGTTTATCCCAATGTTACCTGCATGTCACATAAACTCAAAGTTAATTATTTATCCACATGTTATCATATCAAACACAGCAATGAAGCACATAATAGACGTTATTCATACACATTTACTGACAAATACAACTTTGAGTTTGAAATTGAAATCAACGTCTTAACTCTGGGATATTAATGTTCTGGCACTCGGCAAGAAGTAAAAGGTGGAGTGAAGAAGCTGAATTATGGTGGCGCGGAGAAAAAAATTCCTGCGACTGGAAAATCAATAAATAAAATATTTTGCCAAAAAAATTAGAAAAACCGACCCGATTGCCGAAACCTGGCCGAAACCAAAACAAAACAAGCAAATATTTGAGGTTAGGATTGAGTCATCATCACATGATCACAGTGTTGCCGCAATACCGTCACTCGGCGCCGCGCATTGTAAAATCAGTGATACAAAATTTTAGGTAATTTTCTGCGAATTGTTTTCAATTTAGCATTGACAGTAAATACGGAAGCAAATGAGCGGCTCTTCTCACGGTAAGTCCAGCCACAAGTGGCAAAAATTAGCTTAGTGGGAGGTTGATGTCATACCGTTGCCTACGAGAATGGAGAGGCCGTGACTACGTTTTTGGGTAATTCTACGAAAACTGTCCAATTTGACCTGCTCCCAAAAACTAAAAATTCAACTATATTTTGGATTGAGAGTTCCTTTCTTAGTTCAGCATAGTATCAGGCTTAACAATTCTATACAGGTAACTTTTCTCATCAGGCATTTCTTTTTTTTATGATAAATTGTTTTAAAAATAAGTAGATCCCGGATGTCACGACAGTCACATCGATTATTTTGGTCCATCGGAAAGATAAAAATGGTCAAATGCAGTTTTATTTATTTATTTTTATTTTCTGTTAGGTCCTATGAAGAAGTGAAACAACGAAAAATAGTGACCCAGTGTGTATGTTTATCATTAGGTAAATAGCAAATGTTTTCTAATTTTTGCAGACTTTTCAGCTTTTTTCTCGGAAAACAAAAAATGTTTCTTGACTTAAGGTTAAAATATCTACATATTTGTTTTTTTCTCAAATATCTGAACCTACACCTCCAAAAAATCTTATACGTTGTTCAAAAATCATGAACTTTAAAAATTGGCAGCTGTTTCATAACTCTGAAAAAAGTGTGACGGTCGTGACGATCGTGACATAATTCATTCATTTAAAATTTTCGGTCATTCTATTAACGTCAATATATATCGTCACCTTCCAGGCAAAGTATCACAAGCGCCACGCGACGTTTAAAAATTTCCGCCGCCATTTTATTTCTTTACTGAGAAATTGTCGGTTGAATCTGTTTGGAAATTTCACTAAATTTTATCGGCAGCTCAAAGAAAATTCAGTGAAATTTTCGGACAGCTTCGTAGAACAATTTCTCTGTAAAAAAATAAAATGGCGGCGGAAATTCTTAAACGTCGCATGGCCGCTTGTGATATTTTGCCTGGAAGGTGACGATATTAATTTATGCTTCCTACTCTCTAAGGAGCCCCTGCCCCCCCCCTCCAGGTCCTATATCATCACTTGGATCAAATTGGAACTAGAGTTTTGGTTAACAAATTTTCAGTTGAAAATTGCACTAAGTGTACTTTATGTACTTACCTTGAGGAAAAAAATAAATGCATACGCGCGCATTCTGAGACTGCTTCGGCGATCACCTAATGAAACCGGAAATGCTCAATATTTCCGAGAAATATTTGGCATTTCCGGTTCTCACCGGAAATAACCTGGATCGAGAAACATACGGTATATCGATGGTGTAAGTCGGCAATCACATAACTCGTTTGCGATGTCTGAGAATCTCCGCCTCTATGTTATTTTTTTAAAGGATACGAATTGACGTGATTACTTGAAGTTTGAAGTCAATACTTTCGGGAAATAATGAGCGTTTCCGGTTCTCACCGGAAGTAACCAGGAATGCTGAAAATTTCCGGCAATTATTCATTTCATATGCCGCAATCACACGCTGAATATAGAAGTCAACAGTCAGAGCTCAATAGCTAAAATTCGAGTTATTTTCATCCAGATGTGTATCAAATCTATTCGAATAGTTCAGAAAGATTCGACATTATCCGATGGTCGTTGAGAATCGTTGCTGAATTTTGCGTGTCGATAACTTCCACAGTCAAGCCGCATTCAGCTCCCACATTCAACGTGTGATTGCGGCAATAATATGACTTTTGCTCCCCAAGAGAGACTGTTCCGGCGACCACCTGATGTAACCAGAAATGCTCAATATTTCCGAGAAATATTTGACATTTCCGGTTCTCACCGGAAATAACCTGGATCGAGAAACATACGGTATATCGATGGTGTAAGTCGGCAATCACATAACTCGTTTGCGATGTCTGAGAATCTCCGCCTCTATGTTATTTTTTTAAAGGATACGAATTGACGTGATTACTTGAAGTTTTTGCAGAATTTTCTTTGCAAAGAGGAGAAAAATCACGGTAGCTTTAAAGAATTAGCTATAATCCACAATGCTGAAGAAAAATGGGGAAATACCTTCAGACAAGCTCTTTTCCACACCACCTTAGGAGAGTCCGATCAGGTACTGCTCCCGGAGGTAGAGCTTTCGGCGCGTTTTTTTAACGTGGTATCGCCAAGAGCCCTAATCCACGGGGGGAGGGGAGAGGAGGGGAAGAGGGTAGAGGAAGGGAAGAGGAGAGGGAAGGAAAGAAAGGAGAGGGATGGAAAAGAGAAAACAAAATAAAACACTCACCAACGCCGCCGTAGCTCCATCCACTGCTGCATGTCGTTTTTGACACTGCCAAAAAAAAAGCTGTGCCCAAGAGAGACGGGAGTAGTGCCCTTCACAATTAATTAACGTGAATAATCAATAAAACGGTATCTTACCTTCGGTTGCGGGAACCAGCGTCCAGCAGCAGCACCTGAAACAGAGAATACAAAAAAGAAAAGAAAGGAAAGAAAAAAAAAAAAAAATTCGACGATCCCGGTACGATGGCGTCCAGCAGCAGCACCTGAAACAGAGAATACAAAAAAGAAAAGAAAGGAAAGAAACAAAAAAAAAAGAAAAAAAATTCGACGATCCCGGTACGATGGCGTCCAGCAGCAGCACCTGAAACAGAGAATACAAAAAAGAAAAGAAAGGAAAGAAACAAGAAAAAAAGAAAAAAAATTCGACGATCCCGGTACGATGGCGTCCAGCAGCAGCACCTGAAACAGAGAATACAAAAAAGAAAAGAAAGAAAAGAAAAGGAAAAAAAAAAAAAAAAAAAAAANNAAAAAAAAATCCTACTCCTCCCCCCGTGATCCTAATCCGCGGCCCCTCCCCCCTTAGGAACCCTTCTCCGCGATCCTACATGAATCCCACGGACCCCCCTCTCCCCGGGAAAACCCCCCTTGGGAAACCCTATTCCGCGACCCCGCAACGAACCCCACGGACCCCCCTTTCCCCGGGAGCCTCCCCCTGGGAAACCTTACACCGCGATCCTTCCCAACCCCACGGACCCCCCTTTCCCCGGGAACCTCCTCCCTTAGCGAGCCACTCCCCTCCCCCCGAGCCCAGCAGCTTCTTCTGGAACAAACAAAAACATCAAGAATTATTAGTGTGATTTGTAACAGGGGACAAGACTGGCTACTGGACTTCTAATTATTAGGCCCTCAGTATAGTTCTGCCGTGCTAAGGAAGAACGCCGTATGAACATTCGAGAGTTGCCAAATTTCCCCGAATAGAACATGTATTTTTGACGACATTCATGCATATTTTCTTTCGAAATTTTCAGATATTTCAGATTAAATTGCGTGCAAAATTGCCTAAAAACTTTGGGAAAAAATATTCACAATTCTCCCAGTTAATTCGGTTTTTATCGAAGGAAACTTGGCAACGTCTAAAGGCTCATACGGCGTTCTTCCTTAGCACGGCAGAGTTAAGAAACTGTTCCATTATCATTCATTAGAGACGTATTTATCCTAAAAGGAATCACGTACATGGTATTCACATGAAGTTCGTGAAGTTTGAAGCATGACACATACCTAGTTCCTATTAGCATAAATATGTCCAGTACTCTCTTGTCAAAATTTTTGTTAGGGCAACATGCCATAATTGGACGTATTTCTGTCAAGCGGAACTATGTGCATTAAGACGTGAGCCCTGAGACCCATAAGCATAGGTGCATAACAAGGCTCACGTCATGATGCACATAGTTCCGTTTGATAGAAATGCGTCCAATTAATGAAATTTACGTCTTATTTTCCCAAAATTTAATTTAAATTGCAGTTACATGCTGTCTTTGGACTACACCTTGTAGCTTCAACTGCAATTTTGCATTCAGTTGTTGTAACTCAACTGCAAAACGCAAAAAAACTAACTTTTCTGGTTCTTTTAAAAATCACCTATTTGTGTGTAAAATTTGTGGAACATACGTGTTTTTTAATGTGAACCGGAAAGATAATTCCTTTTTGCGTTATGCAGTTTACTTACTTTCAATTGGATGCAATATTGTTTGATAGTAATACATGAGAACTATACGCAGAACTGAAAGGAAATGTAAATATTTTAAAAAAACCGCAGATGGCATCCAATTCAAGTGCTGCACAATAGTTTTAAAATAATTATTTTTATAGATTCTATAAATGTAAGAAATTAAAAATGGATTGATAATTCAACTATTAAATTGTACTTTTGATAGTTTATACTATTTAAATTTTAAATAACAAATACACATTCTGGAGGGCACTACTTCCGTCCCCAGTGCGGAACATTTTCTTCGTTTTTTGCAGACCTGAAACAAACTAAGAATAAAAAAAAGAAATGATTAGTTAGAGCTTAACCTAATTTCAAAATGGAAACTTTTGCGGGCTTTCATTGTTGATGCCAAATTTACTCGTCGAATTCGATAGTTTCCAATATTCTCTATTATGATATTAATTAATTATGTGAAATTGAATGCAATTTTTCTATATTTTTGTCATGTTTTCTTTTTTCTTCGTTATTGATTCCATGAGCAATCAGTCAGGAATTTCAATGTATTTTTATAATAGTTATGCCAAAATCTCTTGTTAATTTTATTCCATTAATGATAATTCACAGTTAAAGGAAATTTGTTCAATTAAAAAAATTTCACATCCCCTATGCTGCCGTGCTAAGGAATAATACCGTATGAACATTCGAGAGTTGCCAAATTTCCCCAGATAAAACGTATATTTCTGAGGAAAGATATGAATATATTTCCTCGAACTTTCCAGGAATTTTTGGTGAAATTCCGAACAAAATAATCTGCAAGATTCAGAGAAAAATATTCATAAATTTACCGAGAAATTCGTGTTTTGTCACAGAAAATTTGGCAACGCCTGAAGGTTCATACGGCGATTTCATTCAGCACGACATTATGAAGGGGCACATAGCCTTTTAGAAAGCACGATGAGTGACACCATCACCCGCATTGATGCACACCGTGGTTTTAAGTATTTTGGTTCCACAAATCACTGGAAAAGGATTGCAGCGGTTGGCATTCAGAATCCATACTGTAGAGAAGCATTTTTGGTAGACCTGAAACACAGTAAGAATAAAAAAAAGGAATGATTAGTCAACGCTTGTTGTCAAATTGTTTTGTTCACTCTGAATGTCCTTGTCAAACTTGATACTTTCTAAAAGTACTGTAATCATCTGGTAGTAAAAAATCTGGAATTCATGAATATCATTCGGAAAATAGTGCAACACTGTCCTCTACTTTTTTAATTTTTTCTCCAGCTATTGATTTCATGAGCAATTATTCGGTGTATATTCTTCAAGAGATTAATTAAAACTGTACGGGTGCTTTCTGGTGAATTACACCAACATTTCTGTTAATTTTTACAACATTACAAATAATTGAACATTTTGGAACTACTTACGAAATTTTTACGTCCTATTGTAAAGGAGTACCATTAAAGTGAGACTGCAAGGTACATAGCAATAAGGCGGGTTTCTTCATCATTCAAATCAATGCACATCACCGTGATCCAACTATATTGGTACCTTTAAAACACAGATTTTCCTTGATGGTAGGACTTGGTGGACAGTGGTAAAAAATGAAGTAAAACAGCTTTCATTATGCTCGTTTTTTGCCGATCTGAAAAAAAATAAACACTAGTAGGTTAGTTCAGGTAAATAGAGTAAAATGAAAAGTAAAATGAAATGAAGTTGAACACGGTAAAAGAGCAAAATCAATATGCGAGGTATTTAAAACAAAAAACCAATATAAAACAATGTGAAACTATTTTCATTGTATTCGTTTCTTGCCGATCTGAAAAAAAACAAAAAGAAAGACTAATATAATTAACATGGAGATGAAAATTAGCATGATATTTGAGAGAAAAATAAAAATGCTGCAAAGCAATTTTATCGTACTTACGATTAATACACTGAAAGTAGCTTCCACTCTGACCCTGTCTCTTGTCAATTAGGAAGTTAGTATGAAGCGTTTGAAGAGGAGGAAAGAATCCAATTCAAGAAAATAAGTTGAAACCTTTGCACATAGTGCTGGAAGCGCTTTCACAGACCTAGTTTCTTGCCGATCTGAAAAAAAAAAAGAAAAATTAAGAAAGCAAAGCTGGTGAAGGAATAAGGTAAATCGGACGTGTTTCTGCGAAACGGAGCTGTGTGTATTGTGAGCCCTGTTATGCATTTTATTCTTATGAGTCTCAGGTCTCATGTCTTAATGCACATATTTCCATTTTGGTATTTTTTTATTTCCATTTAACAGTACAACTCATGCGCAATTTTTTTATTTTTTAAAAATGTAGCAGGAAGTAATATATGGATGGCTGATTGGGAGGGTATGGATTCGATCGACATGAATCGATCGAAAAATGAAAACGTGAATCGATCGACATGAATCGATCGACACCGATTCGATCGAAAGTTAATTTAAAAACACCCGTATCGATTCGATCGACATGAATCGATCGAAAAATGAAAACGTGAATCGATCGACATGAATCGATCGACACCGATTAACCCGTGAATGGATCGACAAACCCGTGAATGGATCGACAAACCCATGAATCGATCGGCAAACCCGTGAATCGATCGACAAACCCGGGAGTCGATCGAATTTTGTCGATCGATTCACGTTTTCATTTCGATCGATTCACGTTGATCCAATCGATACGGGTGTTTTTAAATTAACTGTCGATCGATTCATGTCGATCGATTTACATTTTCATTTTTCGATCGATTCATGTCGATCCAATCGATACGGGTGTTTTTAAATTAACTGTCGATCGATTCACATTTTCATTTTTCGATCGATTCATGTCGATCGAATCGACACCGGTTTTTTAACAATTTGTCGATCGAATCGGTGTCGATCGATTGACGTATTTTTATTTCTCGATCAATTCATGTCGATCGAATCGACACCGGTTTTTTTAACAATTTGTCGATCGAATCGGTGTCGATCGATTCACATTTTCATTTTTCGATCGAATCCATACCCTCCCAAAACAATGACCTGAAGAGGGGAAAAACATTTCTCTCAGTCTAGAAAAATTGGAAAAATAATATAAATCCTTGTCGATTTCATTGATAATTTCTTTCTTTGAAGAATAAAAGTACTCTACTGATTCATAATATTTTGAAATAGGCACGACCGTGAAATAGGAAAGGAAAATAATAGGATGAACCTAATAAAATTTACACTTTAAAAACAAAATAATCAAGGATAATTTACGATAACTTTACGATTCAAAAGTAGAGATTGAAAATAGAAAAATTAAATTTTAAAATTTGAAAAATAAAAATTTGAAAAACTAAATAAAAATTTCAACATTTCCAAAATAAAATATTCAAGATTAAAAATTTTAAGACTCAAAAGTGGGAACCAATTGAAAATAGAAAAAATAAATTTTAAAATTTGAAAAATAAAAGTTTCATAAATGAAAAGTATACAGTTTAAATATAATGAAGATAGAAGGTATGATAAATGATAAAGCTATTATCTGCTATACTCACATACAAAAAGCTTAACTCATGTTGCGATTCCGCTTGCTAATTGCACTGCACTACTAAACCACTGCACCATGAAACTACTGTGCCACTAATCGACTACACCACTTATCCACTACACCACTTATCCACTGCACCACTAAACCACTGACCCACTAACCCTCAGACCTGATCACCCATTGAGCCACCTCGCTCACTGAATCCACACTGATTGAACTTTAGGGGTGGGGCTGCTCTTTTATATGCTCGGTGTGTAGCCACCACAATCAACCCCCCAACCTCCCCCCTCCCCCCTGCTGACCACTCTTGCAATTATAATGTCATTTAGAAACTATTTCCTTGTTTTCCGGTGCCGGGAAATCCGAACTTTTTGGAACAAAAGGAGGAAGGGACATTCCTTCTAGAACACCATTAGCCAGGAGGGCGCAAGGGCCTTTTGTTTTATTGAGACGACGGCACCTCACGTGTCCAAAACAATGAAAGGGAACTTCCCTGAGAGTATTTTTTTTTTTTTGGTCCATCATATCCCCGTGCTAAGGGAGAAGAACGTCGTATGAACATTCAAGCGTTGCCAAACATTCCTCTATAAAATAACAATTTANGGGGGGGGGGGGCGATATCTTCGTGCCGATATCTTCTCGGGGGTTGATCTGATGCAAAAATTCATAAGAACCCTCTCGAAAGAGGATGAAATTTCATTTTAGATAACTAAATAACCCATGCGTGACATTGCCTAATAATCGAAGAAATGAAATAAGCGTAATACCGAAAATCGTTACTCGACTCAGATCCAAACGGACCGCTCGCGCAACTTCGGCGGATCGAGGGCCGCTTCACGCAACTTCGGCCGATCGAGGGCCACTCTGATTGGTTCACGCAGCGACTGCCTCACTCATCGATGCACCAATGACCCGAAAAGGCTTGTTATTTCGGTAAATATTTACTAGCTTGATGTCACAAAACTGACTAGTTACGGCCTCTCCATTCTCGTAGGCAACGGTGGGGCATCCCCCGAGGGTTGGGCCACTTGGTTGCCAGGTGGGGCAGCCCTTTGGGGTTGGGCTTCTTTGATTCCAGGTGGGGCACCCCCTGGGCTTGGGCCACTTGATTGCCAGGTGGTCGGTGCCCGGGGTCGGGCTGCTAGGTTGCCAGGTGGGATACCCCGGGGATAGGGCTTCTTGGATGTCAGGTGAGGCACCTCCCTCCCTCCCGAGGGTCGGGCTCTGTGGATGCCAGGTGGGACAGCCCCTGAGGGTTGGGCTTTTTGGTCGTAGGATGGGGCAGGGCAGGCCCTGGGGTTGGACCTCTTAGATGCCAGGTGGGGCTTCCCGCGGGTTGGGCTTACTGGATGCGGGGAATCAAGGGAAGGTGCCCGCATTAATGAGGGGACAGAGATACAATTATTCGTGGTTGATGGATGCCCGTGTTGCATATGCAAAATTGAAGGCGCGATAGTGCGAGGCACGAACTGCGTGAAGTGAAGCAAGTGAAGCGTGAGCAATGCAATTCGTGCCAGCGTGCCTTCAATTATGTAGATGCAACACGGACATCCGTCAAGCACGAATAGTTGCATAGTTGCGCCGCCGCATCGACGCGGAGCCCCTTTCAATTGATATATTTCCAAGTTGAGTCGGTTCCTTGAAGGCAGGAGTGCTTTTAGCCGTTAGGCTTTGACATTTCTTTCCCGATTCCTGCGTAAGGAGTAGATGTTTTCAAATTTTTACCACCATTTATCTAAAATATGAAAAAGTGTAAACCCTTGCCATAAGACGAAGTTTCTTGTTGTTCTGGTTTCATTTGAGTCTTAAAGAGAGGTTTATCCTCTTGTTCTATCGATAAAGGCCAGCTTGGTTTCGACTTACTAGGGTTTTCGGGTGGATCGCCTGTGTTAAACCAGGCATTACAAACCTTCTCAACATTGCAAGGGAAGAACTTACAGAAATTGGCAATGCGCTCAGTATGATTATTGAGTCATATTGCATATAATTTACATCTTTTCAGCTGTTGCAAATAATTTACAATAGCCTCGTTAAGTGTGTCTTGTTTCAGATACGAATGCACATAGCATCACCCTCCGGCCTAAGTATCACAAGCGCCATGCGACGTTTCAAAATTTCAGCCGCGTTTTTATTTTTTAAGGAGACATTTTTACGGTTTAATCTGTTTGAAAATTTCATTGAATTATATCTGTAGCACCAGGAAAATTCAGTGTTTCCAGACAGATTAAACCAGCTTTGCCAAAGAATGTCTCTGTAAAAAAGAAATGTCGGAAATTTTGAAACGTCGCACGGCGCTTGTTATATTTTGGCCGAAATAGACTATTCTAACGTTACTTCATGTCGCAATTAGCCTATACCATACCTGGTTGGCGCACCTCTTCTTTTGGGCTAACGGAACCGACTGCACGTAAACGTGACATTAAATAACTTAAATCAGGAGGGTTAAATTTCCTTCAATCTCGCCTGATGCAATTTAAGGGGCACGAGCATTTCTGATATTGAGCATGTGCCCGCTTCGCCCTATTATTCTGCCTTGCTAAGGAAGAACGCCGTATGAACATTCGAGAGTTGCCAAATTTACTTCGATAAAATTTTTATTATTTTTAAGGAAAGTTACGAGTATTTTCCCTTGAATTTTTCAGGGCTTTTCAATGGAATTGTGAGCAAAATTATCTGAAAAATTGGAAGGGAAATATTCATAAAGTTACCAGAAAATTCGCGTTTTATGAAAGGAAATCTGGCAACGCCCGAAGGTTCATACGGCGTTTTTCCTTAGCACGGCAGTGTTGAAATTTATCGTTGATCCCATAATACTTCCAGTGCGCTTTAAGAGGGCCTGAAGAAGCCCGGCTTGATGGTTCAAGTAAAATACCGGGTTCTTGGCCAAGAAGCCCAGCTCGTTATGGTAAATTACCGAATAAGCAAATGTCACAAGGGTGTTAAGTATCTACTTGAAGGTGCTTAAATTATATTGAGACAAAAATATAAATGTCATGTTAGTGCTGGATGGTTTAAAAAAACGGAGAGAATGAAACATGAATTTATAAAACAAAGAGTCATCCATCGAATAAGTGCGTAGAACTTTTTCATTCATCCCACACAAGAAGATCAATAAAAGTTCGCTATGAAAGGCGGTAAAAGCCGTACATTTAAAGTTGTATTTAATCAACATGCGCATGAAACGTGCAAAGCTCAGGATGCGATTCGGAAGCAACACCTTCTTTTTTTCCAACAGAGGGGTAGAATCGAATATGTACGGATACCTCTGAGTAAAACGTTAGCTCTAGCAACTTTCAAGTTTAATTTTTTTTTTTTCACCGGGCAAAAACTTTTTTCGTTGAAAAGTTTTCGGCTAAAAAATGAAATCGCAGTGTTGCAGTTGAAAGCGCGGAAACAATATTAGTATCTTAAGTTTGGTGCAAGTCCTGTTCCCTACGTAGTCCGCCGTTAAACTATTGGGTAAATGCAATACATAATTTCGATAGACACGAATAGTTGCATCCTTTGTATCCAAGCGCTAAACAATGACCTCCGAGTAATTTCGTTCCTTAAAGGTAATAATATTTAAGGAATGGATCTCCTCTCCTACCTTTGTTCTTTATAAAGAAGGAACCTCTCTAACTTTGAGTGCACGACCAATACTTTCGTGTTGCAGAAAAGGGGAGTAACGACTCAGGGCCGGATTAAGGGGGTGGTCACATGGGCCGCGGCCCATGGCGGCAAATTTTGCAATTTTTTTAAATGTAGGTATAAAAAAATCGGATTCGGAAAAAAATTATCCATGTGAAAAGGGGACGAAATCTCTCTTTCCTGAGAGTATGGTAATTTCTAATTTTGTCGTTTTTCGGTGATACAAGAAATAGCATTTTTAATTAGTAGAGTGAAGAGAGGAACTAAACACGCAATTTGGCTTGGAGCTCAACGCAGAGAGGAATTATGACGAGGACTTGAGATGAAAAAGACAAGCCCTCGGCGCGGCGCGGCGATTGGCAAGTAACACATATTAGCGCCTACAAAACTGCAGGGATACTTCACGCATTGCGCCAAACACAGTGCGGTCAGCGCGAAACGCATAGCGCCTTCAAGACTGCACGAATACTTCACGAACTGCATCATAACACAGTGCGGTCAGCAGTGGTCGGCGTGAAACGCATGGCGCCTACAAAACTGCGTGAATACTTCACGCATTGCGCCAATCACAGTGCGGTCAGCGCGGCGCAGCGGCGGAAGTTAAAATTATTAAACCACATTTATGTTTGTTCTTTCATAATTTTTTGGTTCATTTCTTATAAATGGAGGACCTTGTCCACATACAGACAGGTTTACGGAACTTAACTTTCGCGCAAAGTTCCGTGAAATTTTGCTAGTAGTGTTGACATAGGGCTTTCGCAAAAAATGTATCCAACACGAGTAGGTAAACGTGTCTCATGCACCCCTCCCCTCCGGCACGTTCACTTGATGGTTTTTATCAATGTTTCAAAACGAATGAGAAGGGGGCGGCAAGTAGGTAAATCCAGCCCTGCAACGACCGAATATTCGAAATAAGTTATTTTACTCAAAACTCCACTAATATGATTGAAATAAACTGATTAGTTCCTCGCAAGCAGCAAAATTAACTGCATTTGAAAAATACGGGGGAATACGGAGAAAGATTTCATAATTTGGCACTAATTCCGGGGGAAAAAATTGCGTATCAGACAACTCTTTAAAGTAGAGGATAGAAAACTTCTATTGAACATTATTTTATTTTCACTTTAAATATGGAGAGCTTAACACTCAAATCGTCCTGTTTGGGCTGTATGAGATAAGTGAACGAGCAGACTAAACTTAGTTTTATGAGGAGGGTTGAAGATGAAAATCTGAAAAATATGAAAAAGTTACAGGAGTCAGTAAAATGGTCGTCAAATAAAAATTCATGTAAAAAAGAGGAGGAGAGATAAAGGTGGCCGTAAAAAGACGAGAATTGAGAGAACAAGGACACACACAAAATTGAAGATGAACCATGTTTAAAGGAGGGAAATGGAAATTAGAGTACTCCGCAAGTAAATGCAAAATGAATGAAACGTTGACGGGAAAACGCTTAAAAATTGAGAACAGGGTTGACAACTCTAGACTGAAATTTAAGTTTTAACCAACATGCATATCAGTATTAGTACATCGACTCGAATTATTTCATTCTATTATTTGTAGGTATTCTATTTTTTTTGAGAGAAGTTAGAGGTACTAGCCTCAAAAGTCGGGTGCACTGACCCGAAAAATAAAATAAAATAAAAAAAAATAATAAAAAAAAAATTCACTCCCCGAAATCTTAAAATTTCATTTTGATCAATATCTTGCTTTAAAATTCGAAATTGAGTTTTCCGAATCTTAAAAACCTTCGGTGGATTTAAAGGCGTGGTGTATGGATATGAAAGCCAAATCGCAAGTTCAGTAATGGAGTTTTATGCATATCGACGGTGTAAGTCGGCAATCACATAACTCGTTTGCGGTGTCTGAAAACCTCCACCTGTATGTTATTTTTTGAAAAGAGAACAAACTGACGTCATTTCTTGAAGTCAACAGAATTTTCTTCGCACAGAGAAGAAAAATCACGCGTCAGTTTTAAAGAATTGCCGCTGAGTAGTTTTCCGCATAAAAAAAAAGTATGACAAGAAGTCTGCGACGTCGCAAACCAAGTTATGTGATTGCAGACTTACACAGTCGATATGTGCTAGAGAGGCGCTATGTTTCCCGTAGAAATTTGAGATTGAGTTACTACATTTTTTTTATTCCATAATTATCATCAATCATTGAGATTTTAATATAAAAGTAGAGCTGAAGATTGAACCGTCAGCGGGTCAGTTGTTAAATCGTCATCAAATTCTTCATAGATGAAAAGCAGCCCAAAAATTTGGATTTAATTATCCAGTAGTAGACCCGCGCGGATGAGAATTTAACTGCGAGGTATGATTCGTTCCCAACGCAATACGCAAATCCTTAAGTATTGCTTAACGGAGTATGCTATCTGGCCTAACTCTAAAATTGAAGGCGAAATAACAATGCACGTAAACTCCGTACTCCCCACCACTGAAAAAAAAAGAATCTTAAATTTGCCGCCAAGAAGTATTTTTTCTTAAATCAAGAATTTCGCTGGTTAATGTACGCTACTTTTTTGCTTAACCCAAGCATTATTTTTCTTGGATCAAGAAAAAGTCAGCTCAAAGCAAGATAAAAAAAATTCTTGGCGGCAAATTCAAGAATTTTCATGCTTGATCCAAGCTACTTTTTTTTCAGTGTTCAGTCTTCATGTCAATTTTACTTCCGTTTAATTTTTAGTAAGCAAACGCCATAAAACCTTCCTATCTTATGATTATTACTAAGCTAGACACTGTCCAAATATACTTCATTTGGGGGGGGGGGGGGGTGGTGAAACAAATCAACTGTGGTGGAGCTGACGGGGCAATGGTTCTGTCACGGTCGCAGTGTAGTGGAAATCCTAAAAAATGTGAGTCCAGATCTAAGGAGACACTTTTTTATCCATGATCAGAACTAAACCAAACAGTAAAATTCTAAGCAGAAACCTAAGGGGAGAGATAAATAAAAAACAGGGGTATTTTTGAGCTATAATGTTTATTTAATAATTTTGTTTTCAAAAATAAAGTGCGGATATTCAAAGCATTGCAAGGCAGGTGTATTATTTTGAAATTCAACCATTGATTGGTACTTTTTGTTACATAATTGGACTCAATTTTTTTCCTCTTCACAGGTTACTGTTATTAAAAAGGGCGCAAAGAATAAAATTGTGTTCGTAGGCCTCATTCAGAGAGAATAATCTTTTTTACATGATACAAGCAGGGATTTTCTCGCTCAATGCTGGGCAGGATCACTCCTCGTGAATAAAAACTGTGAGTTGACATGAGATTGGTAGGTACGCCTTTCCAATATTTAGGAATTTCAAGGGGAACGGAACGGTGAGCTGATTATTATATTCTGTTATGAATTCTTCCGAATAGTAAACCCTTACCTGGGAGACTTTGATAGTTCACTGGAAAAATAAACACATTGGATCTAGAGTCCAGACTCTTAAAAAATCGACAAAAAAAAATACTCTTGATTCAATCAGATTTTTGCTTAGATCAAGAACCAAGCCCCTTAATTTGAGCGGATTTCCTTTTGATTTAAGCTTAAATCTGATTGGATCAAGAGTCCTCTTTCTTGTCAATGTTTTCAAGGGTCTGGACTCTAGATCCAATGTGTTTTTTTTTTCCAATGTTCGTCGGTTGTACGACTAGATAACAGCACAAAAATGGGATCTTAGAATACAGAAGATCAATATCATAACTAATAATTTTAATTTACAATAATTGAGACCAATCAGTGGTGGCCCGTTCATAGGGTGAAGATGGGGGCGACCGCTCCCCTCCCCCCACAAGTAATTAATAGATATAGTTTGATACACAAGAGGGGATATTATGTTGTAAAAACAGCTGAAAATTGCTTTCTCGAAGTGCAAAATTTTTTTTTCCCCGTGAATGGGATCCTCGGCCAAATGACTCGCCCCCCGACCCCCTCTCTCGTTTTCTTTCAAATTTTTCCCGTTTCAGCTCACGCACCACCAATGGCTTTAATTGACTCACGATTGGCCATACTTAAAGACAGTGTATCTACATTTCCAACAATTCCTCGAGGTTACTTCACTCTAATTCTCCAACACATTATTTCATTATTTTTAATGTTTAGAACGATGTTCTGTCCTGTCACAGTCAGTACACTATCAGACACGTATGTTGTTTTCAATATAAGTCAGAGATTGTGGTTTAACTTCAAAATTTCATGGACATTTAAAAAGAATGCATATGTCGTAGGTAGTTACTAGCCAAATCAGGCATTTAATCGAATGCCTATGCAGATAGTCAAATTTTGACAGTTTACAGCTCACCAGTTTTCAATATTTTGGGGGAAATAACCCGCAAAATCTGCGAGCTCTACTTGATTAATGCCTCAACGCCTTGCGCTCTACGTTGAGCTTCTTCAAATGCCTCTCATATATTTCAATGTTCAAATTTTAAAAATTTCGTATTTTATGACATGCTGAAAATTTCAAGATAAATGCTCGTTTAGGAGCTAAAACTCGTTTAAAATAGGTACTATTGTATGATGCATATTTACACAGAGAACTCTCTCTTACAGGAGCAATGAATATTGTGTCTAAGATTAGGAAAAGAATCACCTCTTCAATTTAAGTAAGAATATTTGACTAAATACCTGATTTTACTTTGCCTGCATACCACTTACAATTTAAAAAAAAAATCGACTGTGGTACTGGTCGAGATGATACGGATAGGAATATAAATTTGAACAGAACAAATAGGAAATGTATAATGACATTAATTTCAATTTAGCACTAAAACTGCACTGTACCTTTAGGAATTAATTTAGGTTGTAGAAAGCCTGATCAATTGAAAAATTTGAATTCATCAATCAAAAATCAAGGTTTTAAGGCATCGTTGACTATTACAGGGATTTACTGATAGGGCACGTCAATTTTAACATAAATTTAGCAACATGGGAGATTCTCGTTGAAAAGGGTGTGAAGGAGCAGGAGTGCGAGAGCGTTGCCGGATGACGTCATAAACTTTCCCCGATCCTCGTTCATTTACGCAAGGAGTCGACGAGAGTTTCGCACACGATTTGGCGGGCCTGATGCCAGGTATTGTCGTGAGGAGAGAAGTCTAAATAACGTTTTGAGCACATCCTCGGGCGTCAAGCTAGGAAGCGCGGCGCGGCGCAGAAAAGTTCTCCGGGACCTTTTATGGACGAAGTTTTAATGATTTCAGAGAGACATTTGTTCGCTTTTATTACCTAGCATAGTCCCGGGCTCCTCCCGAGATCGGCCGAGTATGAACGCGTGTCAACAGTCGCTAACCTCATAACACTGTCGTTCAAATACGGCCAGAGCCTTCCGCCTCCTCACACGATCAAATCTTAATAAAAGCGGGCAAAATGAAGCCCTCGCCGAGCTAAGAATTCGAGCTCCATTGCCTTTGATATCTCATTAAATTCTCACGCACGCCGCGGTGGACCCACAGAAATTCGACTAATGAGAAACAGATTTGGGTTTTAGGACGAATTCGTGCCGGACGTAAACGAAGGAGGAGCTGACGTCGGCCGGATTCACCTACTTGCCGCCCATGGGCCGTCTATACAGGGTGATCCAAAAGTCCCTTCCATCCCCTCTAACTTTTTACCTAATTGAGGTAAAGATTTGAAACTTGGGGGATATTCCTAGGTCAAAGGGAGCTACTTTTTTGCCCCCCTAAAATTTTCAGGGGGGTCCCCCTTGGGGGGCAACGGCCCGCAACTTTTAATTTTCAAATGGGAGGACCCCCTTTGTGATAGCTCGTTCGAAAGAGCATAAAAAAAGAAAACTTTTCGCGCAAACCCGAAGTCAATATCTCAAACCGTTTCAAAATGGCGGCCGGTTAAAGTTCAAAATGGCCGAAAATTCACACCGGTTATTTGTTGATGGATTTGCGCCAAAATCGGTATGTAGGGGTATTTTGACACGAGAAAAACGAATTTGACGTTAAATTTTCAAAAAAACCGAAATTTCCAAAATGGCCGCCGGTTAAAGTTTAAAATGGCCGAAAATTGTCACCTCGGTTTTTTGCTGATGGATTTGCCTAAAACTTGGAATTTGAGAGTATTTTGGCATAAGATAAACAAATTTGAACTTAGATTTCTAAAAAAATCAATTTTTTGTCATTTTGAACTTTAACTGCGGCCATTTTGGAAATTTCGGTTTTTTTGAAAATCTAACGTCAAATTCGTTTTTCTAGTGTCAAAATACCCCTACATACCGATTTTCGCGCAAATCCATCGACAGATAACCGGTGTGAATTTTCGGCCATTTTGAACTTTAACCGGCCGCCATTTTATAACGGTTTGAGATATTGACTTCGGATTTGCGCGAAAAGTTTTCTTTTTTTATGCTCTTTCGAACGAGCTATCACAAAGGGGGTCTTCCCATTTGAAAATTAAAAGTTGGGGGCCGTTGCCCCCCAAGGGGGGCCCCCCTGAAAATTTTTGGGGGGCCAAAAAGTAGCTCCCTTTGACCTAGGAATATCCCCCAAGTTTCAAATCTTTACCTCAATTAGGTAAAAAGTTAGAGGGGGTGGAAGGGACTTTTGGATCACCCTGTATAACTTCATGCTCCCCGGGGATCGAGTGGAAAGGAGATACGCCCTTATATACATCAAAGGGGTGCTGTAATATTCGCGAGTGCTCGCGCAGCGCCAGATCTATTCTACTTTCAGCATTATTTGAAAGTGCGCGCCGATTCCGGTAGAAAAAGTGCACCGAGAGTTCAGAGAGAGAGAGCTACATAAATTCTGTGGCATGGAAATTCATGTGGCGGGAGCTGAGGCTTACACTGCCGTGCTAAGGAAAAACGTTGTATGAACATTACAACGTTGCCAAATAACCCCCTATAAAATATTTATATCTACGGAGAGTTAAGAATATTTATCTTTGAAATTTGCTAATACTTCAAATAGAATCATGGACAATATTCTCTGAAAAATCGGAAGAAAAATAATCACAAGTTTTCCAGAAAATTCGTATTCAATCGAGAAAAATTTGGCAACGTCTGAAGGCTCATACGGCGTTTTTTCTTAGCACGACGGTACACTGCAGCCTTACAAGGAAATAACGTCGTATGGACATCCGGACTTTGCCATTTACTCTAATAGTACGAATTTCTGTGGGACTTGTGAATACTTTGCTTTTAATGTTTCGGATAATTTTATACGCTGCATGATTAATTCATAGGGTACCTGAAAAATTGGACATCACCATAATGTTCTTACGATCTTAAAAGTTACGAAAAAATCATCAATGATTACAACGACAATGTTGCCGGGCTGTAACGGCTTTCTTTACGTAGAAATTCGCTTATTCTAGCCCGTGCAGGTGAAAAAGCAGGAGTAAACCATACGACGATCCGGCATCCTAGCTACAACAGTAGTGATAATTATTCAAGATTTCTTAGGACCTCTGATTTTCATGTAAATATCATGATGATATTCTATTCTTACTTGGGGTAACTGTGCTAAAATAAAAATTATGTTGAAGAAAATTTGGCAATATTCAATTTTTCATACGGCATTCCTCCGAACCACAGTGTTCTAGTTCTCCTGGTGCAGCGTGGGTTTTATGAAGGAAATTGATGGGGACACTTTACCAATAAATTGGGGGGTAAATTCTTTGGTATAAAGCAAAAGGACCGATTTAATCGAGTGTGACAAATGGGCTTCTTTTATCAGCAAAAAAAGTTTCGCGCGGAGAGACACTGAAACACTGCAATTCATATATCGTGCTTTTCTTTGACTCAGCAGTATAAGCTCGCTTGATATGCACAGGCACACCGTCTGACCTCGCCAAAACGTGACGTTTTTTCATAAATCTATGAGTGTACAAACATTTTGATAAACATTAGAACTGTGTATTTGGGTAGCTAACCTTATAAACGAACGTGAAATCCGTTTCGTTCTACTGACAATAAGATGCCTTTAATAGAGCAGTAAAATGTAAACCGACAGGCGAGAACAACCCTGGTAAAAATTGGCAGTAGAATCTGTGTTCCAAAATACCATAGACCTAAAGCCGGCTGTAAGATTTCCAATAGCTTCTGTAGCCGGCTACACAATTTCTTATAGCATTTTATAGCCGATGGCGATTAAGCAACAGCCAGACGATAAAGTTTATGCCAAACGTTACTAAATACGGATACTAGAACTTAGTGAGTTTTTGGACTACCGCTCTCTTTTTGTGCCGTATTATCTTGATTTATTTTGCGAGGAAAGCTCCGTACTTTTGAAGGATGCCTGTCATTCTTAATATGTTGGAGCGCCTTCAATTTCGTACGATACTGTGCAATACCTCTGGTGTGAAATAGTTGCTTCAAGCGCCGTGGTACACTGCGGCGGGCGGGCAGCCAGCAGCGCTGAACGCGCATTGGCGCCTACAAACCTAACAGGGATACTTCACGCATTGCGCAATGCGTGAAGTATCCCTGTTAGGTTTGTAGGCGCCAGTGCGCCGACGCTCCGCTTTGTGTTAGGCTCTAATATTTAATCTCGTGTAGTCAGCGTTGTTCAACTCATGACTTTGAAATGTTTGCACACTCTGTATGGATTATTCTCATTTTAATTGATGAAAACAAATATGTAGTAAAGGAAAATATAGAGTGCGTTTTGTAAATATTAAAGTGATTCCGTACAAACTTGCGGATTTACAAAGCACACGAATTTCTACACAACTTATTATAGCCTTTTATAGACGATGGCGAAAAAGCAACAGCCAGGCGAAAAAGTGTAAAGCCCGGCGATAGGAACTATAGCCCGGCTGTTTAATTTTTTATCGCTTCGTGTAGCTCGGCCGCATGATTTTTTCCACTTTCTACAGCCAGCTATATGATTTTTTCCTATCGCCTTCTTTAGTCGGCTATAAGAACTCCTATGGTATTTTGAAACGCAGCTCCTATCGCCAATTCTTACCAGGGAGATCCTTTACGTCAATATGTGGCAATTTTAAGACGGCGAATGGTAATATTAGCTGATGGACTAGAACTTTTAGATGATATGTGAAGGTGGAGGAGTTATCAGAATGTTCTTGAGTGGGAGAACCTTAATTATAAGGGGATGATTTATCTTCGAGCGAAGGCGGAACAGATCGTGAGTGGAAAAAAGTCTTTGAAAATTTGTCCCTTGGTGCAGTCGTTTGGCCCCGAAGACTCCACTAAATCGAAGGGTGAAAGTAAATAATGATAGTCCTAAAAAGGCAGGAGCCCCGGATTTTTCAGCCACCAATAGCGGCTTAAAGGCTCATGAGCTTCGGGCCGTAACATCATTACGCCCTTCAATTGCAACTTCAAAACGAGGAGATAAGCTTGGAACGTGTAGAGAAATGGCTTCGAGGATGAAAACCACGTTGCCAACTTTAATTGAAGATGCAGATGAAGTTACGGGGAACGGAACGCACTTGCTCAGATGCGGCAGCGTTGCAATGTCATGCCCGCAATGAAAAGGCTGATAAGGAGGCGTCTGCATAAATAAGACGCCTGCGTTTTCGGGGGACGCACAAGAAGTAAAAATAAAAATAAATAAATAAGAAACTCGGAAAAATATGATAGAGGACAAGAGATCTTTGCTCCGCTTCCGCCATGATAAAGGCCGAAAAGTGGCGATGAATAACTCTGTCACGGCCGGAGCTGGATTATGAGCTTTCGGGTGGTTTCTGGAAAAACGCAACTCCTTGGCCACTCATCGGGAAGCTCCCACGATAAGGCTTCCAGTCTTCGGATTTCGCTGACATTCGGTGGCGTCACTCTGAGTCTCCGATTTTAATTCCTTCCCAGTCGACGAGGATACCAAGAGCTGATGTGTCGTATTGTTTCTTCGCCACTTATGTCTTTTCAAATGTAAAACTCCCTTTTATACCAGGATTATTTTTATCGTCGCTCCTCTGACGCCTCCTGCGGTGCCAAGGAAAAACGCCGTAAGAACCAGCAGACGTTGCCAAATTTCCTTCTACAAATCACGTAATTTTCATGAAAATCTGTGGATATTTCTCCTCCAATTTTTAACAGGATTTCGTTCGTAGTTTGATGTAAAAATTCTGAAAATTTCGAGGAAAAATATTCATGACTTTCCTCATAAATAAACATTTTGTCGAAGGAAATCTGGCAACTCTCGAATGTTTATACGGCGTTCCTTCTTAGCAGTAGGGGCGTATCTCGACTTCCACGTGAGCCTTAGAAAACATAGAACTATACGAAGCACAGGTCTGACATAGAAATTGCGATACGCCTTTACATCGGAGAAGTGACGAAATTTTTCCCTCGGAATACCAGGTCGGAGTTAGGAGGGACATATTCCCAGCCTCTCATCCGCACTTGAAGGGTTTAAATTGGAGAGATGGACAATTCGATGAGCGCGCTATCTTCCAAACGTGTCAAATGTTTTACGATATGATAACGAGTGCTGTTATGTGCTACCGCACCGTGGCATTATTTAAGGTTTGAGCAAAAAATATGGTAATATGAAAAATTTTCCATGGAGATTTGCGATTGATTTACAACCCTAACAGAGGATCTATCGAAAGAGTTGAGTGATGGGAGTTTTCATGATATCACATGGGCGCTTCGCGTAGGAGATGCAAAGGGGCAAGGGAGTGTCGTCAAATAAAAAACTCTCATAAGGAGCAATAACTCTGGGGCTTCGTAGGCTCACACGCGATGGCAAGGAAATTTGTATTCCGGAGCCAAGGGCTGAAAACGACTCTGCTTTCATAAAGAAATGCAACTCCTCGTCATTTTTGACCTAGTTATGCAAACGACTATACCTTATTGCATATAGGTTCCTTTACCGTGCGGCCTCTCCGCCTTGTATCAAACCGCACGAGCGACATAGTTAATTTAATCACGGTGCAGAGTCAAATTTTCTGTTTCGGTTTATTTTCTAAACGCGCTGGCGCTGCTACCGCAGATACTTGAAAGAGACACTTCGGGGGAGGGTGGAAGAGAAACTCTGGGAAATTTCTCACCGACGCTGCCAGCTGCTTCACTAACGAGACTTGACTCAAGGATCAATTTGGAGTTAAGAGTGTGGATCGGGGTGGGAGGGGATTGGGATTACGCTTCGGCGTCGGCGGAAAACTTCGACATTTTTCGACCTTTGATTTTCAGAACTTTCTTGTTGTCTATGCCATGCCAGAAACATGTTTTAATCATCGGTTAATCCACTCAACTTTTTTTTTTTTTTTTTTTTTTTTTTTTTAAGAGGAGTTTTGAAGCAGAGATCACGCGATTATTTTGGTGGTTTCTGGGCCAATTACGATCGTGTTACAAGGGGTGAATATAGTGGATATAAAAAAATCGGAAAAATCGCGTTTTGTAATGTATGGACATCCTTGTTNTATCTATAAGAAACAAATCTTAGTTTTGATATAGCAAAAGTTTGCAACAGGCCCATTCTCAATTCCAGCTTTTGGTGACGAGTGAGATGTCTTTTTTTATGTTTTTTGGGTCATAGGATCCAAATTTGAGGTCAAAAATTCCCTTCTGGCCGACAGGGATCCCTCAAATCCAAAATGGCCTCCATTTTGGGGCTGACATATTATTTCCGAAAGACTCGCATAGTCGAGTGAGGTGTCTTTTTACATGTTTTTTGGACCACATGATCAGAAACTGGGATCCAAACTGTGTCCCTGTGGGCCGGAAGGTAAGATTTGTCCCTTAGCACCTTGATTGTATCGTTTTTATCAACTATTTTAATAAAAACTCAAAATTTCACTGTTAGAATGGCGCCAACCCCACCAAGAATGCTCTATTCTTACAAATAATGTTTGACCTTTTAACCTAGCAGGGGATATAGTCCCCTGCTTCACAAAAAAAACTAGGGCAAGAGAAATAGGAACAAAACAAAAATTATCTTCTTTAAACAGAGAAACAGTGAAAACAGTGAAATTCTGAGTTTTTATTAAAATAGTTGATAAAAACGATACAATCAAGGTGCTAAGGGACAAATCTTACCTTCCGGCCCAGGGACACAGTTTGGATCCCAGTTTCTGATCATGTGGTCCAAAAAACATGTAAAAAGACACCTCACTCGACTATGCGAGTCTTTCGGAAATAATATGTCAGCCCCAAAATGGAGGCCATTTTGGATTTGAGGGATCCCTGTCGGCCGGAAGGGAATTTTTGACCTCAAATTTGGATCCTATGACCCAAAAAACATAAAAAAAGACATCTCACTCGTCACCAAAAGCTGGAATTGAGAATTTTTACTCCGGGGCCTATTTTTGGCCGCCATCTTGAATTTGCGCGATCCCTTTTAGTCGTGAGGGATTTCTGACCTCATATTCGGATTCTACAACCAAAATTACATAGGAATCGATGTGTCACTTGACATTTTGAGGGAGTTGTAACATTTGCACCCCGCGGCGGCGCATATCGGCCGCCATTTTGGCTTTGGGGGGGCAAAAAAAAAACGGCCCAACGAATGATTTTCTTTTCTACGGGGATGTTTTCCTGAGGTGTTTCGCTGTACTTTTCCGCTTTCAGACATGGGGACTTTCATTCTCTTAATTAGATTTAGTTAAAACCCACTGTGTGGCGTCACTCCGAGTCTCCGATTTTAATTCCTTCCCAGTCGACGAGGATACCAAGAGCTGATGGGTCGTATTGTTTCTTCGCCACTTATGTCTTTTCAAATGTAAGACTCCTTATTATACCAGGATCATTTTTATCGTCGCTCCTCTGACGCTTTCTGCCGTGCCAAGGGAAAACGCCGTAAGAACCAGCAGGCGTTGCCAAATTTCCTCCTAAAAATCACGAATTTTCATGAAAATCTTTGGATATTTCTCCTCCAATTTTTCACAGGATTTCGTCCGTAGTTTGATGTAAAAATTCTGAAAATTTCAAGGAAAAATATTCATGTCTTCCCTCATAAATAAACATTTTATCGAAGGAAATCTGGCAACTCTCGAATGTTTATACGGCGTTCTTTCTTAGAGTAGGGGCGTATCTCGACTTCCACATGGGCCTTAGAAAACATACAACTATACGATGCACAGTTCTGACATAGAAATTGAGATTTGAGATTGAGGCGCCCTTTTATCGGACAAGCGACGAAATTTTTCCCTCGGAACACCAGGTCGGAGTTAGAAGGGACATATTCCCAGCCTCTCATCCGCACTTGAAGGGTTTCAATTGGAGAGATGGACAATTCGATGAGCGCGCTATCTTCGAAACGTGTCAAATTTTTACGATATGATAACGAGTGCTGTTATGTGCTCCCGCTCCGTGGCATTATTCAAGTTTTGAGCAAAAAATATGGTAATATGAAAAATTTTCCATGGAGATTTGCGATTGATTTACAACCCTAAGAGAGGATCTATCGAAAGAGTTGAGTGATGGGAGTTTTCATGGTATTACATGGGCGCTTCACGTAGGAGATGCAGAGGGGCGAGGGAGTGTCGTCAAATAAAAAACTCTCATAAGGAGCAATAACTCTGGGACTTCGTAGGCTCACACGCGATGGCAAGGAAATTTGTATTCCGGAGCCAAGGGCTGAAAACGACTCTGCTTTCATAAAGGAATGCAACTCCTCGTCATTTTTGACCTAGTTGTGCAAACGAATATACCTTATTGCATATAGGTTCCTTTACTGTGCGGCCCTTCCGCCTTGCATCAAACCGCACGAGCGACATAGTTAATTTAATCACGGTGCAGAGTCAAAATTTCTGTTTCGGTTTATTTTCTAAACGCGCTGGCGCTGCTACCGCAGATACTTGAAAGAGACACTTCGGGGGAGGGTGGAAGAGAAACTCTGGGAAATTTCTCACCGACGCTGCCAGCTGCTTCACTAACGAGACTTGACTCAAGGATCAATTTGGAGTTAAGAGTGTGGATCGGGGTGGGAGGGGATTGGGATTACGCTTCGGCGTCGGCGTCGTCGGAAAACTTCGACATTTTTCGACCTTTGATTTTCAGAACTTTCTTGTTGTCTATGCCATGCCAGAAACATGTTTTAATCATCGGTTAATCTACTCAACTTGTTTTTTTTTTTTTCTTTTTTTTTAAGAGGAGTTTTGAAGCAGAGATCACGCGATTATTTTGGTGGTTTCTGGGCCAATTACGATCGTGTTACAAGGGGTGAATATAGTGGATATAAAAAAATCGGAAAAATCGCGTTTTGTAATGTATGGACATCCTTGTTACAGCCTGGTCTTGCGGTAAACCAAACGAACAGCCGGAAGTATTCAAATTTTCCTCGATCAAATATTCATTTTAACAGAAAGCCATACATATTTTTACTTGAAAATTGCAGATATTTTAGCTATAATCGAAGAAAATTCTCTAGAAAATTAGGATATAAACTTTCAGAATTCGTCCTAAAAATTCTAAAATCAAAGGAATTATTGCAACGTTATTATCACTTTATTATTCCTCAAATCGGCATTATGAAGTGATGTGAACGTCGGGAATCATTTAAGGTAAATTTAGGAATTATCAATTGATCAATAGATTATCAAATCGTTGTAGAAAGTGCTTTAGAGCCATAGAAGCGGATCCAGCATTTGACAACACCGGATTCCCTCCATTTAAACCTATGGAAATGTATCGATTCTTGGAGGAGCCAGGTGCTCCGACAAGAATCGTTTATTCAGCATAATTTTAAATGGAGGGAATCTGGAGTTGCCAACTTGCTGGATCCGCCTCAAGAGCCTTCATAAAAGGAGAGAGCTAGAGACATTTTGTAACACAGCAAGTTAAAACACGTGTTTCTGAAGCTTTACCATCTATATAGACTACTTTCAGAGCGTTAGTTTGAGTTTCAGCGAGTGGGTTCGATTCCTGGAAGCTCCGTTTTATTACTTCCGGTCATAGATTCACCTTCATTCGTCACAGGACTCATTTCGAAATGCGAGCCGAGCACCATGTAGACCGCTGTGCAGGCGTCATCCATCAACAATTCAACACATCCCTCCTAATAAAAAGTAAAGAAAGCACACATCTCCAATGGAAAGCATTTGCGAATTCGCTGTTCTTGCAGCCGCACGAAATGAGGTTTCGAGAGTGGTCAATCTGTGGAGACAAGCACCGGCGGGAGTTTTGATTATGCGGGTCTAGACCTCCAAGATTTGGGACCATACTGCCGTGCTAGGGAAAAACGCCGTATGAACCCTCAGGCGTTGCCAAATTTCCTATTGTAAATAATGAATTTTCGGAAAAATTTGTGAACATTTTTCTTCCAATTTTTCAGTAAATTTCGTTCGCAATTGCACCTACAGTTCTTGAAAATTTCTCGGCGAAATATTCATAACTTTCCTCAAAAAAAAAAGAAAAAAATTATCGAAGGAAATTTGGCAGCTCTCTAATGTTCATACGGCGTTTTTCCTTCACACGGCATTATATCGACGTTTTAAGGAACAACGCCGTATGAGCCTTTCGACGTTGCGAAACTTCTCCCCACGAAACACGGATTTTCTGGGAAACTTGTGAATATTTTTTTCCCAATTTTTCAGAGAATTTCATCCGACCTGAGTCTGAGATATCCCAAATTCCAAGGAAAATCATTCACAACTTCCTCCATCCTTTAATACGCATATTTAATACGAGGAAATTCGGTAACACAAAAATGTTTTTGCGACATTTTTCTTCAGCATGGAAGTTACCACTGTCGTGAGTAAAGACAGCGTTTGAGCATTACGATGTTGCCAAATTGTCCCGCATATAACAGGAATTTCCTGCGAAATTTGTGAATTACATTTTCTGAAAGTTACCGACGATTCTCTTCGCAATTAACTCGTATCCGGAAACGTCGAGGAATGATATTCATTGCTTCTCAAAATGAGAATATTTTGTCGAGAGAAATTTGGCAATCGCGAGTGCTCTTACGAGGTTCTTCATTAAAACGACGGTATAGAAGTGTGGCGCACGCGACAATAGAAGGGGACCCGCCGAGAAGGGAGGGGGAGGGGGAGGGGAGAGGCGAGCAGGGTTTTGTTTATTTTTATGTAAACAAAGTTGGGCAGATGATATGCTTGATGTTGGCAGCGCTTCAATGCATGCAATCGTCGTGGCGTTGCCAACATGATACTTAGCGGTCTGAAGCCGTGGTAGGCAAGAAGCTCTCAACTTCAATACATAGTGTGATAGGGATGTGCTCTTCTACCCTAACGAAGCTGTAGAATCTCTCTCGAGTCGGTTCGATTTCCACTCTCCTCGAAACGGAGAACACCGAGTGCCTGGGCCTGGGATAACACATGCGGTCTTGTGATTGGCATCAGTGGCCACTAATCCAGAGTTCAGGGTTTGAGGGCCATGAGAAGAATTGAACGAGCTCGAATCTTCTAATCTCATTAGAGTATTGGAGATGTCTGTCACTCCTCGTACTTCTCTGATTAAATTAGTCGGGAGAAAGTAAATTTTAACATTTTTAGTTGGAAAATAAGAATAGACCATCAAATTACGATTTTATGGGATGCGATACAATCTAAATGAACTATGAATCAACTGCACGCGTCACTTGCGTATGGAATGGTTTGGCGATCAACTGCGATTTTTGAAAGGTTGTAACTATTAAACATAAAAACATGACGTTTGAACAGATTTTATGATTTTTCGCTAATTTACTGGTTCCAATGATTGAGAGACTTAAAAGACAAGGCGTATAAGTGCAGTTTTCGAAAAAATGCAGAAATTAATTTTTTCATTTAAGTCCAGTTTCCGAGGAAATTCTGATAAAATTTCACTCCCTAAATTCATCAAAGTGGAGTTTGAACTACTTTCCGCTATCAGGCTCGCTTTAATTTTGAAACTTTACGAGCCGTTTTGGGTGGCTTCGCGCACCCGTCGCGGCTGGCCAAGGGGTTCGCCCCCTGGACCTTCAGTCAACCACTACACGCGAGTGACATTCGGACGACCCCTTTTCTAAGTAATTAGACAAAAATGATTTTGTCACAGAAAATTGTCACCGGAACGTCCCATCCTTTGAACATTAGTAAATATGAATGAGATAAGATGAAGAAATGATGGGGGTCAATAATTTCTTCCAAAAGACATTTGGATGGGCCGTCAGTCTCATCGGGTGGAGGAAAAGGGCATCCAGGGATCTTCTTCCACGATTTGACGGATTTAAAATAGCAAGAACTGCATTTTATGCGCTTTGTACTTCACGCCCTTCAGAGATTTATGAACGATACTGTGAAATAATAACGTTTTCTATCTGGATTGCATTTTACACCATAAAATTGTCATACAGATCCGAGGGAAAAAGCAGGATTTCATTGTGTGCTTTAAGTACTTCAAGTAGGTACCCCTCACGGGTAACCGCGTAGAGATCGATGTATCGATTCCGATAAATTATCGTTTTTAAACCAAAAGTTGAAATTTTAGTTTCTGCTGCTGTAAGTTTCTACGAAGAAGAAAAGTCTCCAAAGCCGTAAAAGCTTCAAATAGAGGGAAAATATGCACACGAGACTGACCGACTGATGCTCAATTTGATTTACGCGGAATCGATGCATCTTTCAAGCCCAGTGTGCCTACTACTTTAGGGCTTTGCAATTTCGAGAAAGTCATCGCAACGTGGGCACTTCACTCTGATGTCCTTTATCCTTTAATATATATATATTTTATTTCATCAATTAAAATGAGAATAATCCGTACAGAGCGTGCAAACATTTCAAAATCATGAGTTGAAAAACGCTGACTCCGCGAGTTTAAATATTAGAGCCTAACACAGAGTGAAATGCGCACTGGCGCCTACAAACCTAACGGGATACTTCACGCGTTGCGCAATGCGTGAAGTATCCCTGTTAGGTTTGTAGGCGCCTGTGCGCGTGTCACGCTGACCGCCCGCCACGCCGCGGAGTGCTACGGCGCGGCGTTTCAAGCAACTATTTCGCGACATAGGTGTTGCTCAGTATTATAGTAGATTGAAGGCGCTCCAGCGTATCAAGTATGACAAGCTTCCTTTAAAGATACAGAGCTTTTATATGCATAAAATCGCTTTACAACGCACCCTGGCGTTCTACGACACCCAAACGCCACATATGCCTGTCTTCCCAGAGGTTATCGGGCAACTGACACCGCAACATCTCTTCGTCAACGCCCTGCCGCCAACCCTTTACGGGACGTCCCCGCCGCCTCTTCCCACGTGGTACCCAATCCCAAACTTGCTTGGGCAACCTCTCCTCCGACATTCTTTGCACATGTCCATACCAGCATAACTGCCTGGACATGACGTCGTGCACGATATCTTTCTCAACCTTCATCACCTGGCAAATTCTCTCATTACGGACACGGTCCCGTCTCGAAATGCCGGCAGATCGCCGCCATAAATCCATTTCAGTTCTCACTCTGATGTTTCAATTTTCAGAATATAATAAAAATTTACCCTCATTGCGTTTTTAAGATTAAAAAAGAGGAGGCAAAATCGACATTCAGGACAGGAGTACATGGAGGTTCTGCAAATTACTGTTTCGCCTTCAATTTTCGAGGTAATCCAGAAACCATCTTCCGCGCAACAATAGTTTTCCATTCGAGGATTTGTGTCTTGGATTGTCAATGAGCCTGGCTTGCAGTAAATTATTTAAAACTTAAAACCCGCGCTTTTAATGTAGGACTGTTCCACTTTTTAATTCTATTTTATTGAAATTGGACAACATTTTGCAATTATTGACAATTACTTCTTCTGGCTAATCCTTAAAAGCTCATATCCGCATTAGGAGGGGAATACCACATACCTTGTTTCTAAAATAAGCCAAAAGTAGTTGTTTCTCATGGCATGATACAGCCAAGTTACGTATTTTACGTAACTAAAAAATAATAATTCACTTGTAAATTTCTTCAGCGAAGCAGTTCTGCCCCTTCGCACGCATGCATGAATCACTCCTGTTCCATCCCGATTTCAGCCATTTACCCAAGGATACATCGAGTTGTAACCATAGGCGGTTCTACGGGGGTGCCAGTGGGTGCCGGGCACCCCCAAGCAAAAATTAAGTACGGTTACGGAACCGTGAAATTACTGCTTTTAAAGATTCTGTATTCGCTCACACTGAGAAAAAGCCCCAGCAATTAATTGAAAATGTTTTAAACAGAATTAATATCGATAGCTGTGTTTTACAAAGATTCTACTGTTTTTTATGGTAAGATTGTAGTTTTGATGGAAAGTTTTGCTAAAAATTTTTCTACATTGAATTTATAGGTATTTAAGTAGAGAGGAAGGAGAGTAGGAAAGGGATAAAACTTGAGGGTCGAAACTTAGGCCTCCCCTGAGCGACGCTTTCCACCTCTGGGCACCCCCAAGCATGAAGGTCTGGAACCGCCTATGGTTGTAACCAGTAGAAAAGTCTAATAACTGAGCAAATTGCACGCCCTAAAAGACGTGGCTGAATGACGTGTTGGAGTGTGCGAGACGGTAGCGCAGTGCGGCAACCGGTAGACGAGTCTCTGTCCGAAACGCGCAACTTTTCTAATAACTTTTCCGCACTCTCGTGCACGAGTCGCCGCGCCGTTCCAATAGCCGCAAGCGACGCCCCCCTCCCTCCCTTCGCTCAAGCATCCAATTTTTCAATCGCAAGATAAATGTGACGAATCTTTCACCGCGCCCGCAAAGTTTGAGCTCTTATTTATCCACAGGTGTAGCCACCGTCGCAGCTCCAACGTACCCGTTCCCGTATCCACTCTCCCTGTTCCCGTCTCAGTCAACGCAAGGAAAGGGATTTCCATCATATGGCTCCCATTCAATTAACGTGATTCTACTGCCGCCCTAAGGAACAACGCTGTATGCGCCATCAGGCGTTGCCAAATTGTCTTTGATCAAACACGAATTCCCTGGAAAGGTGCGCAAGTCATTTTTCCTAAAACATTTTTTCCTACTGCAATTTTTCCTATTACTTTTTTCCTACTCGTTTTTTGTTCCATCACAGTTACTCCTACGAGTGAGATGTCCTACTGGCTTTTTTCCTAGGGGCATTTGTCCGAAATTCAATTTTAAAACTAGGGGATCGAGAAAGTAAAAAAACAACATAGGTACCTCACAAGTTAAAATTGTGGCCGCATGCCCGTAAGTAGTGGAGCTTCATCCTCCTCCTTATATTGAGGGTATAGAAGGCTCAGCTTGTAATGTCTCCTGTTCAAGCACTTATATTCGGCTCGCTGAGAAAACTTTACTCTTTCTGAAAAATTTCCCTCTACTCTGCTCATGTTTACGTTTTAATTATTATTGAATTATTAGGGCAAATACCCTTAGGAAAAAAACCAGTGGGACATCTCACTCGTAGGACTTACTGTAATAGGACAAAAAACGAGTAGGAAAAAAGTAATAGGAAAACCTGATGTAGGAAAAAAAAAATTAGGAAAAATGACCTAGCACCCCCTGGAAAACTTAAGAATATTTTTCTTCCAATTTTTCAGAGAATTTCGTTCGTACTTCGATCTGACGTTCCTGAAAATTTCCAGGGAAGATATTCATAATTTTCCTGCAAAAGGAACATTTTATCAAAGGAAATTTGGCAACTCTCGAATGTTTACGAGGCGTTTTTCCTTCGCACGGCAGTCTACGAGATCGAGCAACGATGCGGGTGTATTTGTGTGAGAGCACAGGAGGGCATCTTACTAAAGAGGGTAAGAGAGGGCAACCCACCACAAAGCTCTGATTATAAGCCGATATAGTTTTGACTTCAAACCACGATTGATAAAAAGTCGCAGGCATCACAGACCGGGAGAATATGCCGTCAAGAAAAGTCAAACCGTTACATTTTAAGGTGGATCCTGAGTTTTGGCCCAAGGTACCTGGGTGCGATTGTTCTAAAAAAAAGGGGTAAGGTGAATTATTTTGATAAAACCGAAATTTCCATCTCCAGATCAATTTGCAACCGATTTCAATGTACCGGTATAGATGGTTAACTAGAGACACTACTGTTTACTTTAGGCGGTCCGCCCCTCCCCCCCCCTCCCACCCGACTGGAGCGCTTCGGGCCTCAGGTCTGTGTTATTTGTCCCGCGTTACTCTCATGATTTTATATTACAGAGTATGATTGCGTAGAAGATTATTTACGGCAGGAGGATCTCTTACTGACTGATCTAAAGACTGCTATAATTTTATCTCATTCTTTTAATTATTTTTTGGACGAATCATCACACAATGAGTGCTTTTTCATTGGGATCAAGCCCAGAATGCATCACGCCAAAACTGAGGACTCACCTGAGACTTACAATTACGGACAATTTTTAGTCTAGGATGGATCCTTCCAGGGTCGTATACTGGATCCGTGAGATTATTCCATACTGATTGATATAGAGACTAAATTTAGATTTTCCCAAGTGCTCCACCTGAAATATGTCGATTGTCCCCAGAATGCATTGTGCCAAAGCTGAGACTTCAGCTAAATCTATTTATCATCATTTGGAAGTCAAAGTCTGGGTGCCCGAAATGTACCAAAATTCAAAAATGGGACTATTGACTCGATCTCGTACATTATTAGCATCAAGATCCCCGAAAATCGTTGGAAATCGGCGTTGTTGGAATGGAGCGTTGGAATTTGGGATCGTCCGGGCTGAGGCTCATCTCGAGGATCTCGGAGTTGGACGTGGAGAATCGGTCGTCGCACAGTGGAGCGGGTCAATGAGAGAGTCGCTCATGATGTGGAAAGTTTAAAATCTTCACCAGTACAAAATGTAGAGGTTGAAAAAGAGGCTTCGCTGGTTTTCGCATAAAATTTCCTACGAGAAGCACCCCTTTAAATTCACGATGAGACAGTGTAAACATCAAAATCCGGTATTTTTAGTCAAAAATAGCATGAGCGACGCCTTTCAGTGCTCCATTCAACTGTGCGTTGGGCGAATTGGAGCCGATTCCGGGGACCGCTGATTTATGGCCGGTTCGATTCGCACCGAAACATGTTCCGGGTGCATGGAACATGTTTTACGACTCCATCGCAGACACAGAAGCTCGAATCTTCCCCACGCCACTGCGCCGTAACTACTTCGCAAAGATGCGTTCGAATGGAGGCAAAGTTGTGAGTTGCTAGGTGTTCGACAATCGATGCCTGTTAGGCGAATGATTTAAAAATGTGGGTATTTTTAACGAAACTTGTTGGAAAATCAACTTTGTAAGGGGGAAAATTGCCCTCAAAAACGTCATTTCACGGAAAAAGTGATACGCGTTATCCCCTGAAATATTGTGGTACAACTACCCCAATTTGTTCGATGATATGGACATTTCCAATTAATTTTGGTGGTGCCGCAAATTAAGTTGGGGTGTTACCGCAACGATTGGGTTAGTCATATAATTCATTTGGGTACTACCACAATTAATTGGAAACGCCCATATTATCCAACAACCCCGTGCTCTTTTTTCCGTGTTTTATCGAAACATGAAAACTAACTTGTGGGTCATATTACACCCGGTGTAATTTTCACTCGTTTCTCTCTGAAGTAGAAAAATGTGTTACTTCTCTCCTTCGTTCACCTGATAGTTTTACTTCTTTGAAGGGAAATAATCAAATTAGGCATTAGGCCACATTTTTTCGGAAGAAAGTCAGCAGTAGTTTACCAAATTTATTAATTAATAGCGACATTTTTTTAACATTTTCGAGACGAACAAACACCTATGAAAAAGAATACCAGAAACTCTTGAGGGAATTACGAATGAATGAATGAAAGTCGCAAAAAACTATCACGATTTGCAACGTTTCAGATTTAAAGACACATGCTATTGTTTTAAAATAGGAACAACAAACATTCCTTGAAATTTTCACTGATTTATCAGGAACCTGTGCAAAACATTCTTTTATTTTTTGGATATTAACGTCCATTGACTTTCCTCTTAAAAATAAAAGAACAGCGAAGAGTTTTAAAAACTGCAATCAAGATACGTCATTTATTCCTTTCATCATCAGTACATTCAGAAGTATGCATCATAAAGCAGAAAAATCGAAGGCCTGGCATCGTTGTAAATGTAAAGCAATGGAAGCTGTTTGGCATTTCAAATCTGTTGAAAACCTAAGATGAGACTAGACGTTAGAAACTGTTTGGTCCCAATTCTGAGCAAGAGTGATGATTTGATAAAGCGATTTCAGAAAATGTGAACCTGAAAATGAATCGAGGGAGCGTGAAAGAACTATTTAAGTAGATCGTTCCAGCGCGACGCTCTTTGGATGCCGAAGGAATAATTAATTTTGAGCGAAATGCAATAATAAGTACGTTGCGCGTTGCATATTTGCGAAAATCTACTCAAAACGGACTAAAGCTCTCTATATTTCTGCTGTTTCAATTATATATAACATGATGATGAAATGAAACCGCTCTAAGATCTTTGAAAGCTACGCTTCATCTTAAACGTATTAACGAAATGCATTCAAAACCAAGTCAGTCAACTTTCAACAATCGCTTTAGAGACGACAAAATGTTATGTGGAGAGGTCGTCTCTTGTCAGGCAAAACAACGTAACTGCATTTCAACATTGCAAAATTTTGGTTCATTGTTTCCACTCGTATTTTTACAAGAAAACTCTGGAAAAATTGGAACGGTAAAAAAGAAAATTTACCGTCTTGTTGCAGGCAGAAGTCAGAAAAATTTTGGACAGACATTGCATGAACATTTTTTTTATTGAATTATTTATGCAATTTTGCAGTCCTGGACTTATAGTCGGACTCCTTCCCCCCTCAGTAGCTAATATAACACTTGAACTGCTCCTCATCCACCCTGAAATCGCTGAAAATCGAAATTATTGTCGGTGGTATCAATTAAACTTTCTTCTAACGAAGCTTTTCTCGCGTGGAGCTTTTCTCGAATGGAGCTTTTCTCGAATGGAGCTTTTTAAAGCCCTTCCGACTGAAAATGGGGTTTTCCAATTAGGTGAGTTAATTTTTGCGGATCTATAGATTTCTCGTATGAGGCTTTTGGACGGAGGAGACCCAAATTGCCGAGGTGATAAATCCCTTGATACGGGACGGGGCGGGGCGTGGTAGAAAATTCACTAAACAGTGTTCCTAGATCAAAGTCTTTGCAACCTTTTCGTCCGTCATGCAATTTGTATCTGGCCCAACGCCATTGAGCATCCGACCTGGTCTTTGAGTCCGAAGAGGTGGGACAACGCAGCGGTCCGTGCAAATTCAATTAAGTTATCAAGTCTCTAAAACAGTTCATCAAAGCGTTTTACGCCAATTCTCTTTTATATGGATAATGCGTTTGAGCCCTCGTCTATATTTTAGAGAGGAGGCCTAGTTTCTTCAACTCGCAAACTCTAATTTTATGGGGTGCCGTCTCAAGCTTCAAGCTTTGATGAGGCCTCTACGAGACCGCTAGATTTTCTGTGCAACCTACAAATCCTAAAGTACTTCAGTACGGAAAGAATTACCAGGTCGCCTTGTTGGTGTCGTGCAGACTGCCGCTTTTAGATTTGTTGCTTAAGTTATACGCGATGGCACTAGAGAATCACTAAATATGCTTCTCCAAGGTAATTGGAGAGTAAGTATGATTGGTTTATGAAAGATAATTATAATCAGTCATAGGGAATTGTACATACACACCAAACTTGCTTCTATATCATGAGGCATGAGGTGAACTTTAACATAATTTACTGCGGGGACTTGCACAATGCACAGGACAAGACGCAGCACACACAATAGTCCCACACAATACAACGTTACACGATAAGATACAAATCGTAGTTATCCAGAAGAAAGAACCTAACTAGATCCCCAGGTTGCATAGCTCAAACAATCACCTTATTTACGATAAAAAAAACTGAGCGGTTTTTATCCAAATTTTTGCTGACTTTTGCGTAAAACCAGAGGAAAACTCTGTTATGTTTTCAATGAAAAACGCCCAAAAGTTCCCTAAAAAAAATTCAAATTGTGAGTGGAAATTCAACAGCGCAGCGTTGAAATATAGTCGTGAAAACGTTCTTTTGTCTAGGAAACAACTAGGTCCTCGCCGTGTTCATTCTTATTCCTCCAAAGTTTTGATCTGAAAAAGCCGTTGGTTCCACGCCTCTTGTGGAGAATCAAGGACTAATGAAAGAAAATCCATCTTAGTGGAATTTTTAGATTGGAAAGAAAGTTATGTACTTTTTTTGCAGACACAAGTCACCCCTCAATATGCAGAATGGCGCAAAATTGAAGAAAAAAATCGGAAAGTTCCCTTCCAAGGCCGCAAATCTTTCAGATAAAACGCCTTAAAAACCGTATAAACAAAAAATCGGAAAGTTTACTCAATAACGGGGCTTAACTCACGCTTAATGGTAAAATCCAAGGAGTAACATGCACATTCGGAATATTGGATTTTTCTGGATTAAGTTGTCTGATATTACCTGCAACAGAGAGAAAAAATATGACGATAAAATAACTCTTCTTTGATGGATTTTAAAAGATATATCTTAAAATATTACTTATGAATACTCGGTACTTGGGATCGAGAATCGATGTCTCAACAAATGGATATCCGTGGATTTTCTGTACAAGCCCGCATGATTCAATTGGATTACATTTTGCAAAATGGAACCATTATTTCTGGTCCATTTTAGAAACAACATACATGCCATTGGTTTTCCTATGCAGATAAGTACTTTTATGGGAGAGCCAGAAATAGTGGTTCCTTATTGCAAAATGTAATCCAATTGATCCACGCTTTTAGGACTTGTACGTAAAAATTGTTATGAAATATATTCACTAAATGACGTTGCAAAATTTCCGCTCGTGTTAAATTTTTTGAAGATTTCATCTTGCAACTCACCGTGCATTATATCTAAATTATGGAGAATATTCTTAAATAATCTCAAGATCCAGCAGTATTTAGTCGTCTGATAAAAATGAGAGGAAATTCCACCATGTCAAATGCCGTTATGATGATTCTGATTGATGATGTCAAATTAATGATGGAGGAGAAATTGGTGCTCAGACAGATGTTATTTTTTATGCTAATACGCACGAGTCAATCACCAAATCGCGATATGTTGACGACTTTCGATAATTGACCCACTCAAATCATAGCGTCCAAAAAGCTCAATGTATGCGTTCATTTAATTTTCTCCAATTCTTAATTTCCTCTTCCTTAAAAGTCCCTCGACTGTTATCTGAAAAAAATCATTCCATATCATTTGATTCTCAGATGAGCTGTTGCTGCTCCTTACAAACGAACCGAGTAGGATTGTTTCCAGCCTATGCCATTTCTGCCAGGAAAAACGCCGTAAGAGCCTTCAGGCGTTGCCAAATTTCCTTCGATAAAACACGGATTTCCTGGTGAAATTATGAATATTTTTCTTTCAATTTTTTAAATACTTTCGTTCATATTTTCACATAAAGTTCCTGAAAATGTCAAGGAATAATATAGATAAATTTCCTTAAAAATAGACATTTTATCTGGGGAAATTTGGCAACTCTGGAATGTTGATACGGCGTTTTTCCTTAAGACGGGTGAAGGGTGTTGAGGTGTGGGACACGGACTGTGGAGATGGAGAGGGGCCAATGAGAGTCGATTAAAAAGCGTGTCAGATGGCATTTCAGATTTCGATTGAATGATCCGCTGCCGATCAAATATGGGCACGCGATTCGCGGTTGAGGCGCCGCCGCCGCCGCCGCCGCGAAAACCAAGCACTCGAGCGGACGAATCGCGGCTCCGTTCCTCAGCCACGTTGCCAAAACTAACACTTTTCTCGCCTCGGCTTCCACGACTGAGTCCACGCCAAGGACATTTCTAGGAGATAATGCTCAGCATACGTCACCCCATATTGTAAATCATCTTGGGACAAGCACCTAGCTAAAATTTAGTTTGCAACAGGGTTGCCACAGAATTTAGACATCAAATTCCCTCACATTTCTCTGATTTCCCTCACACATTTTCATGAAATTCTCTGACAATTTTATTGAAGATGTGACGGAGGGTTAAGAAGGTATAATTGAAAATAGTTTTCAGGCAAAATTTGTTATTCGAAACCTCAAACCCATTCTAGAAAGCAAATGAAGGTGATTTAACAAATTTTTCCTTGACATTTTCGTCATTTTCCCTCACAATTCCAGGTTTTACCTGACTTTAAAATTCCCTGATATTTCCCGGTTTTCCCTGACTGTGGCAACCCTGTTGAAAGGGGGGAGGGGGTGTAGGCCGGGATAAGAAACAAGAAGCACTCTACTCTTTGATATTTGGATAATTTATTTGGATTATGGATAATTTGTAAAAGAGAGCTCCCATAAAACATGAGTGAAATGAGTGAAGAGTGACACAGAGAACTTTCCTAACTTTTCTCAGAAAAAATATATTATCTGGAGAAATGAGGCAATGTTTAAATGTTCATACGGCGTCGAAACACAACATGGGCCTATCAAGCCCCATTCTTCGATGCTGCGAATACCCAAACGCGAGTTCGAATAATCGCGCCAAACACGGTGCGGTCGGTGTCAAACTCATATCAGCGCTTGCAAGGCTGTAGGAATACTTCATGCATTGCGCCAAACAGTGCAGTCGGCGTCAAACGCATATTAGCGCCTACAAGACTGCATGACTACTTCTCGCATTGCACCAAACGCAATGCTACAGTATTTGCGATAACTATTCGAATACCGGTATCGGCACATTGCCGCTAGCTGGATTGAAAGCGCAATACACTGAGAAGATGACTCGACACTCCACCAAGCTTTCTTTCCTGGCTTGCGTGACACTAAAACTGCCGCAAAGGTAGGACCACGTGTCATTTCTTTAGATGATCCCTGCCCAGTTTTAACCACAATTGAATGGTAAATATGTATCTTAATTGCAACGATTCAGAAACTCAGACGATGTTTAAACGATGCAGCGATTCTGAAACTTGATACGCGTGAAATTAATATTGGTTTGATAAAAAGAAAATAGAACGAACGGAAATATCGCGTCAAAATTCTTTGGGATTTTTTTTTAAATCATTCCGGAGATTTCTCGGAAACTTCTCAGAAATTTTATGTAGCTTTTTTTTAAAAAAAAAAATGATTGAAGATAAAACAATCAACGATTTGCAGCGTTGCAATCGGAGATGAGAACACTTTTTTCCGCGTGCAGGCGTCGATATTTGATTTCATTCAAGGCGGGCGTAACAGGATAACTATTCGACCATGGGTGTTGGCATATTGCCTCTAGCCGGATGAAAGGCGCGTCACAGCGTAAAGATGACTCCACGGCGTTCCCTTCCCTGGCTCGCGCGACGCTGAAGCCACCGTTAAACTAGGATTACGTGTCATCATACTTGACTCTCTGTTCCGGTTTTTAACACGATTGAAGAGAAAATATGTATCCTCATTTTAACAATTCAGAAACTTGGACGATATGTAATTTCTTTTTGTTGGATTAAACAAAATAAAACAAACGAAAATATCACGCCAACATTTTCGAAGCATTGAGATCATCTTGGAAAATGCGAGGAAACTTTCGAGAAAACTGTGTGTAGCTTTAGAAAAACCATGAAAAAAAGTGGTGAATGAGAGATAAATTCGCTTTCTTTCGCGTGGACCCGTCGGCAGCGTCGGTCTCTGAATTCATTGATCTCTTAAATCATTTGAAGATGATAGTTGTTCGATTTTTTACGTGTAGTAATTTTCAGTGGTTGGCGTCATGCCCCTAGTGCTATATAATTTCACTAATTCATGATTCACATAGGTCATTCTATTCGGAGGTCTTCGTCGGCGGCACTCGACTTTGAATGGAATATACGATGCAATTATTCAATGTTTATTATGTTTTAATTCCTTCTTTCTTCGAATATTATCAAGGATCGGCAGCTAGAAAACTTATTCGTGATGCACGGACACATGTTCGCTTTCATTATGAACGTATAGGCAGAAACAGCTCCTTCACGTTAAAATAAGGGCATCTTAAGAAACTGCTTTAGATAGGTAGTAAATGCTTAATTGTAATGGTAATGATGATAAAGGACTTACACTGAGTTGCCACAGAATTGAGAATATGAAATTCCCTAACATTTCCCTGATTTCCCTGTCACATTTTGGTAAATTTCCCTGACAAATGAAGATGAATCAGTTGGTTAAAAAGCCATAATTTGAAATAATGTTTACGCAAAATTTGTTGTTCTAAATTTCAAATCCATTCTAAAAAGCTAATTAAGGTAAATTAACAGTTTTGCCCTGATATTTTCATTTTCCCTGACATTTCCCGGTATTCCCCGACTGTGGGAACCCTGCTTACAAGAGCCAAAATCGCACACATGAGCAAAAACTGCTTAAAAATCCAAAGAAGAAAAGCTGGAAAGGCTCTTATTCTCTTGTGGAAAGGAAAGAAGATGAAGTCGGAGATTTGTTTTCCAATGAAATGTCGAGAGCTGAATCTCCTGGAAGGCCGAACGTGAGGCGGACTTTCGTTTGAAGCCTCTAATCAATCCGCGAGATATATGATTCGGTGGAGGCGCAAACGGCGCGTGACGTCACTGCGGTGCACGCGCGGGCGTTCATCATGACGCTCCATCCTTCAAAGAAAGGAAATAAGTGCGGTCCGGTCGGGGGCGGCGGCGGGGGCGGGGGCGCCAGGAAAAAAGGAGGAGGCCGCGAAAAACAAAATGCGGAGGCTCCTGCGTTAACGTCTTCGTTGATTTAAGTAGTCGAGAAAGAAAGTGAAATCCCCAGGTTTCCGTCAAAACTAGGTTAGAATATTAAATATCGTCGTTTACGGATTGGGCGCGAGTTCTTTCGACGCGCCGACTGCAACACGCGGAAACGATTTTTCATCCGTCAGCCGAGTAACTGGGAAACGAAACAATCTGCCGCTGATAGGAGCAACGCAGGGAATTTTCTCCTTGCCAACTTGCCCACCACTTTTCCAACATTATTTCCCACTTTATTTAACGAATTGGTCTCGGCGAAAGGGATGGCATTCAATTTTGCGATACGTCGTTTCGATATAGTTAGTTATGCTTTTCTAGAGACCCAAGGCCTGATTTTTAAAATTTATGTCAACACGATAAGACATCGAAGATGGATATATTAAACGGCATGGATCGGGCTACGCCCTATCTCATCTCGCTGACAAAGCAAGATACGGTTCCAAAAATCAGGCTGCCGATGTTTATATACTCAAGTCAGCCTTACAGTTGAGTTCAGCATTGACGGATAGAGCAAATTGGCAACATCGTTTTCTCTCCATTTAAACCCATGGAATGTATCGATACTTGGAGAGGCCTGGTGCTCCGACCAGCATCGATTATTTAACATAGATTTAAATGGAGGAAATGCGGTGTTGCCGAATTGGGGATCCGCTCCTGGATGGTGGTGTGCTTGGTTCGTGTTGTCGGAGCTTTCCCCGATTTTTTTGCTCCACTTCACAGTTTCCTCAATGAGATTACATTCGTCCAATGAGAATCGCGGAAGTAGTTCGAGAGGAGCGGCCGAATTGGGGAGCATGTTGGGAAACCAGCGGAATTGAGAATCGGTAAAAATTAGCTCCCAGATCGGGAATATTCCTATGCTGCCGTGCTAAGGAAAAACGCCTTATGAGCCTTCAGGCGTTGCCGAATTTCCGTTGGTAAATCACGAATTTTCGAGACGAATATTTTCCTTCTAATTTTCCAGATAATTTTGTTAGCAATTTTACCTACAGTTCTTGAAAATTTCTCGGAGAAATATTCATAACTTTCCTCAAAATTTAACTTTTTATCGGCGGAAATTTGTCAATGTTGAATGTTCATACGGCGTTTTTCTTTAGCACGGCAGTATGGGTCGAGATGTTACCGGGAAGCGGGCTGACCCGAGGTCATCGATCTTGGCTCAAATGTAAACAATACAACATGACCTCAAGTCCTGAATCCCGAGTCGAGTCCTTCTTCATTATGAATCTGTAATTCATACAACATAAATCGATTTACGACCCCTTAAGCACGAAAAATGTTCATCATGGGAAACACTGGGGGCATTTGACCATCTTGACGAAATTACAGCGAGGTTATATCGACGGTGAAACTACCAAACCACGTATCTCGTTTGCGGTGTTTAAAAATCTACGCTCACATTTTATTTTTTTGAAGTAGACCAAATCAATATCATTCCTTGAAATTTTCACGGAATTTTCTCCGCACAAAGAGGAAAAATCACAGAAATTTTCAAGACTGGATGTTAAGTAGTTTTTCATTTAAAAAATAAAGTATGACAGGAAGTCTGCGACGTCGCAAACCGAGATACGTGGTTTGGTAGTTTCACCGTCGATATGTGTTTACATTGGAATCATCGGACAGCGATAGACATTGAATGACGTAGCCACTAAATTATTCCATTGCAATCGGTCGCGTTATTTTGTGGGATACCTATCCAATAATGAATTATTCCTTCCATGGCCTAGGGGACCAAACTTGCTTCTAAAAGATAGTCTAGTTCCATTGGGTTCAAACTAAAGGCAATTTCAAAAAGAATTACGTTCCCATTCGTTCGATATGGTCCTGGGGTGTGGGAAGCTGAGACAATCTTGACAAAAATGATTTCAGATATTTTAACGTTTGAAGGTATAGAAACCATTTTCTGTATCATACGCAAGGACTGTACGGGTTTGATCGTATTTTCAGTCTTTGATCAACGAAATACAAGAACATGAAATGCAAATGGTTGAAGAAAGTTGAAAAATGGCTCGAAATGTTTGAAATGTTTTGGGGTGATTATTGCCCCTTCTTGACTAGAAATCAGAAAATTAAATACCTTTCTGACAAAAATCAGGAGAAAAAAAGGGTCAGTCTGAGTCGCGAATTTCCATACCTATATGATATGGACGGGGATATCACCTTTTGTATATACGGTGGCTCATCCTTGCAACTAGAGTATACATCAGACAATCTCTCACATTGATCTCATCGGTGAAGATGGTATAATATAAAATTGTGACCACGCAAACATTATCGCGAGATAATGGCACAGTACAGACAAGCTTTAAAGACACAGAAATCATTTGAGGCTCATTCAAAAGTGAACATAGCCAAGTAATTTCAGAGATTTTTATGATTTTCAAACTTATACTTGGACGTATCTCTGCCAAACGGGACCAGGCACAGGTGGGACAGAAAGAAAGTACTGTGTACTCATTGGTCGAGGGCCGTAAGAATGAATGAGAATTATAAAGCGCCAGTGACGTCAGCGGCGACGAAGCTATCGCCGCGGCTCCGCGTGCGAGTCATTAACTCATGAGCCCTGTCCACAACGCTTTTGTCACATGCCCACGGCTTATGAGTTAGCATACATTTGGGGCTTAGTTCTGTTTGGCAGAATGTAAAATCCCGCTTTTCTATTTCTCCAAAGGAAATCACCAACACTTTTACATTGTTTCTTATGCAGCTTCAGCGACCACACCCCATCTTTCTCATTCGTCTATGGTGTCGTCTGGCAGAAATAAGTTTATTTAATGATATAAGGTTTTTTTTTTCCAGTAGGTTTATTAGGTAACTGAACTGTAATTGATGGATAAAAAGTGTTTTCAGGCACAATTGGTCACGTGCTGCGATGCAATAAAAACCCGTTAGAAAAGAAATTCGGAGGACAGAAAAGCGGAAAAACCTAATTTCCCGCAGCTTCGAATATTCTCTGACGTTAGAAGGTACGAAGGAGAGAGGATGGAACTCCAAACTTTTCAGAATTTACGACTCACGGAATGCTGCCTGAATCCATAAGATCCTGGTATAATTCTGTCAATACCATCCACATATTTTCTGCATTTCACTCATTGATCTGTGTCAGGTTTAACTTTTTTATGACTTATTTTACGACTCTATCCGGAGCTCCTGCCTTTTTAATCGCATTCAAAACTGAAGACCGGAGGAAAGGCAAAGAATTGCAAGCGCATTCTACAAAGGGATCGAATACTTTTTTCGCGATACGGTCACCCTTTGGACCTTGAAATGCCCTCCTTAATTACTTTTTACCTTAATTGAATGATCTTAAGTCTGAACTTTTCAGACTCTCGCCCTACATAAATCTTCCGTGACAGAAATAATCCAAAAGATTAATATTTTGACATTTTTCGCTTTCTCACCGGTTACAGCTGATGAGCAGATGTTTTAATGATTGAAAATTTGCGTGCTCGGTTCTTCCTGATAGCCCAATTTTATAAATCGATGGCTGAATGCGGTATATGTGTGTACCTCAATCACTATGTTCGAAGATCTCCGATTATGTTTTATTCTTAGCAAGAAAAACGAATCAAACATTTTTCGTGCAATTGTATGTGATGTCCTTCAGAATTATAGAAGAAAATTCTCAAAAAATATATACTTAAATTTTGTCTCGTTTTCTTCAAAAAGAATAAAACATGAGCGAAGAATTACAACGGCACAATCTGAGATACAAATTTTTCGACTTTCAGCCATCAGTATGTGTTTCGTATGTGGTTCATTCAAAAATGAGTATTAAAAAGCCTTCATTGCTGGGAGATTCGACCATTTTCAAGACGAGCTAGTCAATTAAATAAATTCATTCCCTTAAAATGACACTGTTGCATCGCTGCAATTATGATACTACAGAAAGCACAGTGCTCTGATGCTGAGGTAAGAAGTTATTGATAAGAAGAGTGAAACGATATTCAAGTTTTTCGCTCTTCCCGCATGAAATCTGCCAATTTGAAAATAAACAAGCAGTACATACCTTGAACGAATGTTACGAGGAGCAATAAGCAACTGGAGCATAACAGCTGGAGAAGTAGAGTGCTTTGTATGAAAATGTTTCCGTGGAGGATATATTTGCGTCCCTACTAGATCAAAGTGACAAAAACTTTCAAATCTTACTCTGTGACACAAAATCACAAGAGCACCGCGTAACGGCACGTAACGCATAGCGGCTAGTAGCGCGTAGATGGTTGAACCGCCAAGCGGTCAGGGAGCGTACCCCCTCGTAGAAATGAAAATAATCTTTCTCTCAACAAATGTTCCCCCTTGTCAAAACTTTAAATCTCGTTCAGTAAAATTGAACGCACCTATTGTTAGACAGACAAAATGATTGAAACCGTCCGAGGGTATACCAACAGCAAGATTTAAGAGAACTATATCAACTACGATTTGCGATAAGGAATCCCAATTTCTGGCTCATTTCACAAGAAGCGTATGTGACATGCTCATGCGTGCTTTTGTGGGCGAACCACAATTAGTATTTCCGATTGCAAATTGAAGTCCATTTGTAAATCCGACGACGCACAATGGATCGAGTCAATCAGAAAGGTTGGACATGAAATTTTCGACTTGAACCGCAAATTTTGATGTTTCTTTCGTCTACTTTTATTTTAGGGAGCGATCCCTAAAGAAAATTTTACGAGAAAACCATTGGGACCAGTTTTAAGACATAAAAATATTGTAAAAACTGAGTTATGAGCTTTTAAAGTTTCTAAATTTTGTCCGACCTCTCCCGTTGACTCGATCCACTATACGACGCCTGGAATAGCTCTCAGAAATTCATGTTAAGCATTTTAAATCCTTTGCAAGTTTCACGGCCAAAAAAGACCCACATGCGGACTCCTTCTACCATGTCGGAAGTATGAAAATGCGTTTGAATCTGCGAGAGTCACCGTTGGATGGGCCAAAACAAAGGCGACACTACGTCAAAACTGGTCCTTATTTTGCTGATCGGACAACGTAAATACGGGAGCCGAGACAGGTGGCGGTAAAATTGGAAATTTAGACCGGCGCGACGACTCGCTGACGGATTTGTGACAGTGCCGCTGCTGCTGCTGCTGCTAATAAGAAAAATTTTTGATAGGTCTACGGGAATCCGGATACCGCAACCTTGGCTCGGATAAACAACGCCTAGAAAACATTTCCCGTCGCCTCTCCCGTGTATATTATTATACGCAGGGCAGATTCTTATATCATTGTTATCGTAAACATTCACACAACCGAAATTAAAAGTGATAGCTTATTGGCTCCGCCTCGGAAATGAATCAAGTCTTGCAGTCTCATCGACTATTTATATTTGAGCCCCGGGGGGACGCGCCCTCTGCCTCCAAAAACGGCCCGTTTTGGTCCGCTATACAATCGCATTCGGTGACTATTTTAATAAGAAAAAAAAAATTCAGATACCTTCTTTTTAAATTGAAATGGGTCTGTTGTACGCAAGAGATACACCCTACACCCAAGGCCTTGTCTCCACGGGACGTTTTCATGGGATTTTTCCCAAGTTCGAATCGCAGGAGTGAAACTTCTGGGATTTTTCCCGGTTACCGTCTCCACGGGACGGGGCTCTTTGTAGTCCTGCGACTTATTTGCGCGGGAAGATAAATTAGATAAAGTCGAGTATTTAACCGGGATTAAAATAATAAGTGCACTCAATTGACAATTAGACACATTTTTTAACTAAACAAACATGAACAATGTAGTAATGAATAAAATATCGCAAAATTCGTTTTCACTTCTTCTTCTTCTCTCAGTGGGTCCTAGGGGTACAAGTACCATACTTGGTACTGGGAAAAATATTGATTAACTCAATATTTTTCTCAACTTCGTAAGTGGGATTTTTCCCTCGGACAAATCTCGCGAAACGGCTCGTGGGGACAAGGCCCAACTGAATACGCTTTCTAATTGTAGATTCGCTCGAAATTCGCGTTGGGCACATCAAAAAAAGTTTGCAATTCACTCCTTAGCGCACGATCTGCGCGCGTGGTTTCTAACACCCTTTACCGCGTATGCGGGCAGTTTTTCTTGGTGGCCAGCAGTCAGGTTTGCCCGAAGGGTGACCTCTAACCTAAATAAACGAACAATCTCGCCAACTGTCGCGAAAGATTTCAATTAATTCAAAGCTCTATTTGGCGAAGTAAAGAAAGAAATAGGAAACAAACGCTTGAAAACGATTGAGATCATACAATAAATAAAGATAGTGAAATCGTTAAAGAACTTCAGTTCATGTGGCGCACTAAATGTTCGGATCCAGGCGACAGAATTTTCCGATTTAGAGGTCAAACCCCGATTCAGGTGATAAAAAAACTTTAGCTAGATGGACCAAACATTTTGGTGCCCTATATGAATCGAATTTTCGCTCATCGTAGGACCTGAGTATTTTTATTACTCATTGGCGAATTAACAGTATATTTTTCTTCTTCTTTTTTTTTACAAACTTTGAGTTTTGGCATCTGCAGAGCACTTTTAGGCCCCGCGTCAAATGTAAAGTGGGGCATGGAAAAACTACGAATTTTCGCCGATTTCGGCCTTGGGACTCGAGTTTGAGCCTCCATTTTGAGGCCGAAAATGTGAATGTCCCCAAAACTCAAATATTCCAGGAAAAAATTGCGTCGTCAACTGCAAAATATCGAAAAAGCTTGGAATTCTGGGAATGGGTTAATTCTGGTCTACATCGATACCCTCGCCTCACTCCACTTAAAGAAATCAGTGAGCTTACAGCACTGCATGATAATAGGGAATCATACATTTTCCTACGTTGATGGCGTCATTTATCCTTTTTTTTTCTTCTCTTTTTTATGAAACATTGTACCTAACATAATATTGTACGTACATATTTTTCATCCAAATGACAAGTATGAAAAAAGAAAAAAAAATGATAAAAACGGTTGATAAAAATAAATCTTTTTATCTTTCTATGAATTTAATTTACTAGCCTCGATCATCAAAACAAGGCTGCGAAATGCGCAACTGAACCAATATCAGACAACTAATTGGGGTCGCTGATTTTACAATAACAAGCATGGAGCTAATGAGTTCCAGGAGCCACCGAAGTCGTGAAAAATAGACATGGTGTATTCATGCCGGAGTAAAATGAGAGAAATAATGAGGAGTGGGTAGTGGGAAGTTTCATACGCCCTCGTTGAGAAAACGAAGATTATATAGAGCTATCCTGTATCGTTATAGTTAATCAATACGAAAGAAACAAGCTATTGTGAAGGGAGAGCCCTCAGCCCTGCAAGTATTTCGGAGTTCGTCTACGGTTGTGTTCGATTGCGTTGAGTTCATCATGAACACAGCCTATATACAGGCTGCGCTTCAGTTGAATCTACTTTAAAAGATAAGCCGTATGAGGAGAAAAAGGGAATTTGTAAGAGAGGTGCGATTTGGGGGCTCTGCCAGACAGGGAGGGGTACTCAAAACTTGCATACTTAAGCCCCCAGCACAAACAAAATCAATGATGAATTCAATAAAGTAGTGAGTTGATTTTCGTGCTTTCGCGGAAATAGGGTTAAACTAGCCATATTTCGGGTAAATTGTCTATCCTCCCATCTCCACGTGATGTAGGTTTACGTTCCCCCCTCCAAGAAAAAAAATAATTAGCGCTCCCCTTCCCTTCCCTTCCCCCAAATGTAGACAAATAAAGCTCGGAGTTCCCCTTACTTCTTTTTGACGGAAAAAAAACTAAAAAGAGATATAAATAAAAAAGAAAAATGAAAGCAAGTGGTCCAAAAATGTTCTAATCATAGATTCCAAAGAAGAAAGAAGAATTATTTAATAAAAGAGACGATTTAAAAAAATTAAAATATTAAAATATACAATAATTAAAGCAATAAAAAAAAAAAAATTCCAAAATGCAGTGTCAGGCTTTACATCAATCAGCCCCCAACCCCCTCCCCCATAAGCCACGCGGCATGCACCCGTAACGCAGGCTCAGCCCCCTTCCCCTAAAGTGTTACGTATTATGAACGGCCCCACCGTAGCCCACAAAATATACCCCTCCCAGTTTTAGGATGGATGGCTGTGCCAGAACTATGATGACCAGCGGACTGATTATTGAAATTGATGGACAAAGCTATAGACAAAGAAGAGAAGAGGGATATGGTGGAATCCTATGGGTGGAAACGGTTGGTTGCAATGGATAAACAAGGTAAATAATAGACTAACTAACGGCAACCGACAAGAGACCCGACAGTTAGTCAATCATTTTCCCTCTCGGTCTGTAAGAACCACCAGTTGCGACCGATGGGAAAGCTCCATAATCCCTATGTCTTCTTTTTCTATCGCTTTGTCTATCAATTGCAATAACTCGAAGAGCGTGAAATGGCCCGCAGTGCACGCTCTTCGAGTGCCTTTTAATCGATTGCTGCAGGGACCGTCGACATCGGGCGGACGATTCATTAACTTGAGGACGGCGGACAAATGCTGGTTATAAATTGGTGTAGTTGAGGTTGTACCGGCGTACGGCGTTCCTGCGCGGCTTTGCAATTTCCTCGATATAATGAAAATTGATGGCAGAGTGAATGCAAACACCGCAGTTTTCATTCCACCATTTCATATCCACCTCTAAAAAGCTCAAGACTCTTCGAATACAGATGTTTAGAGCAGAAAGAAAAGAGGAAAATATAGCTAATTTAAAATTTGAGAAATAGAGGTGCTGGTGTCGGATGAGCATTTTAAATTTTAAAATATATGTGTCGGTTTTGAAAAATGGGTTGAAGTGGAATGCTTCCGCATAATGAGTTGGGTTCACCTTGCCCAAATTTACATATTGATTAAAAAACTGACGATGAATGTTGAATGGTCAGCTGATTCTGAATCACAAGTATTTCACCAGTCACAAAACGCGCCTTATTTCAAGATGATGGAACAGAAAATAAAAACGGTAATGTGATAATCATCCAACATGATAAAGGGATAAAAATTCAAATGAAAATCAATATTCTTTGTGACGATGTAGAGAAAATAAAATATTCAAATGGAAGTCTCAGTGTTCTATCCATTTGTTTATTACCCATATAGCTCGTGTAGGTTCGTCATTTCCTAGACGAGGAGACGTAACTCTACTCCAAGGTTACAAATTTAACTCAAGCGGAGGAATTTTTTGCAAAAATATGGTTGTGAAAATTCTGTCCAGAATATTACTGATTTTTGCTTGTTCAGAAAAAAATCATTGAAATTTTTAGTTAGGAGCACGCAACTATTTCTCACTAAAAATACAATTTGTGAAGGGAAATGTTGCAGCCTTGAAGTGGAGTTACGCTCTTTCGTATTGGAAATTACGAATTAATTATTTGTCCAAGAATTGTCTTGTTCTCAAAGAAATTCTACATACGAATGACTCACTTTGAGTGGGTGTAAAATGGACTTTGTTTCCGGTTGTTCATTCGAGCAAATCGAGCCGATAATGAGCTGCATACAAAAACGCATGCTTGCCGCGGCTGATGACGATGAAGGAGTAAAAAAGACAATAATAGCCACAGTAACATGGAGGAGGCTCCAATTTCTTACCTGTTCTCTGGAGGCATGAAAAATCGCGATTTTTTACTTAACCGTTGACCCGCGAAATATTTCGGCACACTGGCTGATAGTTCCTCGTAATATTTTAATTAGCACTGAAAATGTTTTTAACACATCTGGAGTCTCACTGACACGTAACAATCTAGGGCAAAATCGAAAGAACAGCACAATATCCGTAATTTCAAAGGTGAATCAATGCCAATCGCGGGGAAAATGCTAAATGACAACTCGCAAAAATTCTCACAGTGGCTGATATTTGAACTTCAAAGTCCGCTAGGTGGATTGAGAATACAGGCAAGAGAACGAACAATTTTGCTGTGTTTTTATTTCAGACACTTAGGAGTAACTCGGGTAGGTTTAAAAAAAAAATCCTGAAATTTTTCCGAAAAATGTCAGTTTAGTACACAACCGATTAGTCCAACGGTCCAAAAACAGGGTGGGAATTCTACGAGGTTCCCCCTTTTTCTGATCTTCATTGAAAGTCCAGATTTTTACAACGTTTACAGGAGTTTTCAATCTGAGGCCTTTAGATTTCAACGACCGGAGCCAAAATTAAAAACAGGGAAAGTTAGAAGCATGTGACACTTGATAACATTCCTGGAAGACACGCTCTAGAACCGAATTCAGGAAAAACTCACGATGCACTTGGTACTATTCCATTGTTTGTCTTCTTGTACCTTATTGAAAATGATGAGTTTTTACGACTCGGACGGCTACTTTCGAAAGGAACATGAGAACACTAGATCCTTGAACTCGGGGCAAAGATTAAAAAACCGGGAGAGTCAATTTCAAGTGACATTAGGTAAAAATTCCAGAAAACATGCGAAGGCGGGAAAAATTCACCATCAACTCACTTCTTTCCAACTTTTTTTTCCATTTTATTTTTCAAGAAAAAATAAGGATAAAATAAGAAGAAAGACCCGGGCGAAGCGCGGAATAGCGGGACTTGGTGAGGATTGGCGTGAAAATGAGGCGTGGTACGTGAAAACTTCGCGTGGGGAGCGGGAGCGGCGCGGCGCGTAGGAAGCGCAGCTCGATTTCGGTCAAGTCGCCGGCACCAACTGAACTCGGCTGCGGGTCCACGCCGAAACCCCCTCGGATCCGGCCAAGGCGGCCCGTTCGCCCGGGTCCCGCCGCGCGCCGCCGCCGCCACAGCCGACGATACGTCTTCCCGACACCCGACAAGGGGATGCGCCACCAAGTTCCTACTCCGGTCCGCACCTCTTCTTCGAGAAGAAGTGGACACGGGTGACGGATATGCCAATGAGGCTCCCCGGCACCATGCACTTGGTCTCCATGATGTTATTATATTTCTGGAAAGGAAAAAAAGAAATTAAGAGGCAGGGCCGGATTCAGAGGGTGGCCGCATGGGCCTCGGCCCATTGCGGCAAATTTAGAGGGCGGCAAATTTTGCAATTTTTTTTAATGTAGGTATAAAAAAAAATCGGATTCAGAAAAAAAATATTGGAAACGAGAAAAGGCGACAAAATCTCTCATTTCCTGAAAGTATAGTAGTTCTAATTTTGTCGTCTATCAGTGATACAAGAGACAGCATCTGTACTTTTAATTAGTCGAGTTAAGTGAGAGACCAATCTCGCAATTTGGCCTGGAGCGGCGCGGCACAGAAAGCAATGATGACGAGGACTTGCGATGAAAAGGAAAAGCCCTCGGCGCGGCGGCGGTCGGCATGTAAGCGCCTACAAGACTGCATGAATACTTCACGCATTGCGTCAATCACAGTGCGTTCAGCAGCGGTCGGTGGGAAACGCACAGCGCCTACAAGACTGCTTGAATACTTCACGCATTGCGTCAATCACCGTGCGTTCAGCAGCGGTCGGTGGGAAACGCATAGCGCCTACAAGACTGCATGAATACTTCACGCATTGCGTCAGACACGGCGCGGCGCGGCGGCGGAAGTTGAAATTATTAAACCAAATATATGTTTGTTTCTTCACAATTTTTTCGTTCATTTCTTCTAAATGGAAGGCATTGACCACACAGAGATAGGTTTACGAAACTTAACTTTCGCGCAAGTTCCGTGAACTTTTGCTAGTAGTGTTGACAGGGCTTTCGCAAAAAATGTGCCCAACACGCGACTAGATGCGATTGATGATTGTTACAACTCAAAATAGAGCGGCGCGACTCTTTTTTGATCAACAATCACGAACAAATCCTATTCATCGATTCACTTTGAGCTTCAATTTTGACGAGTGGACAGAGGGCTATACGTATAGCGCACTCCAAATTTCGATGAAGCAAAGTGAGAATGTGCAACTGTCAACATTTAAGGAACAACACGTAAAGGAACCCCTTGCACAATGCACATGCACGTTGATTTACACGTTGTGGATGCGTTTTGAGGGCGCTACCCTCAGCTTGAGCTGCGGCGAAAGAATTTGTAAACCCATTCGCGTTTATCGCCAATTTAAGATTTGACTTCAATTTCACCGCAAATGCACCAAACATACCGGAGAGCGCGGATAGTTATCTATTCGGAAATAGGTTTTTACGTCTTGCTCTATGAATTTTGATAGAGCCAAAAAAGAATACGTAAATCTGTTACAACTTTGGTTTCCATTTTTAAAACGATGACGACCCTATCCGCACAATTATTCTTAACCCAAAACTCTTAGGGGTGGTTCAAGGAGTGGATGGATTCGAACAGCAGCCGTCGAGTTTTATTCTTGACTTCTGGTTAGTTTTTTCTTCGTTAGCAGGTCAAATAAATTGGGCTCAGATGTGAACCAAATTCACTAGCAAAAATGCATCTCAAGGTGGAAATGAGAGATAGCGTGCGTTAAAGCGGGAAATTGGGATGCGTACCCGACGTATTTCAAAGGAGGTCCAAAAACACGATTCTGTGACAGGCACAAGAAACCCATTGCTGTAACTACCTGGCAAGAACTAATTACTACCGAAAGAGCTCCTCCAGAATGAGTCGATTCTTCTCCACCGAGTGCGGTGGGTTGTAAAATGAAGTCGATTCACTGATTTCAGTGCCTCCGGAACACACACCAAGAAGCGAGGAAGCGTCGGTGTAGTAAACAAACAAAATAAATGCTGTCTTCATCTTAAAGCGAGTGTTTATTTAATGTTAATTAAAGATGATTCGGAACATGTTTGCGCGC
>NW_017552543.1:4053409-4068734 GCF_001854935.1 Bemisia tabaci
GCGAAGCAGAGTGCATAGCTGTGACTGTAATTGGCGCAGAGGATCCAGCATGCCCATGCCCGAGTCTAAGTCGCTTTCTTGCCAAAACACCAGATTTCGCCGTTTCGCACACTGGCAATGTCACGAGAGCCCAATTGCCAGCAAGTGCACGAAATTCACCCAACGAATCAATAGATAGGGAGCCCTAGAGTACCTACATAACGACAGTATGGACAGATCGCTTCATGGAGGGCTTAACACCCAAAAAAGCAGCAATTCTTCTAACCAACTTCTAACACACAAAATTTCACTGCCTGTATGCAGAGTCTGCAGATTCCAACTCTAACCAAGACGGCCAAGAATGTACATGAATGAGCGTCCATGAAGATGTCCAAGGAATAAAATTGACTTTGACATTTTTATGCCTAAACACTCTGGTCAAACGGTGATTTTGTAATTGAAAGCTTCACCTCAAAAAATGCATCACGCCAAAAAGGAAATTGACGGGTTTTTGCGGTATTCTGAAATAGTGACTTCATGTCTTTTTGATCCAAAAAACTTTAATTAAATAAATACAATATTTTGTTCCTCGTGTAAGCATTTCACCCGGATCACTTTGAGGCTATTGAAATATGCTAAAATCAGCTTATCGAGGCGAAATTAGTATTTAAAATTTACATTTACATTAAAAAGATTCGAATTATCCGCTTGCGAAGAGAAACAAGATCTCAGTTTTGGAGAGGAAATACTTTTTAATTATCTCGAAAAATTAATCATTTGACCTCTACTGTGATTTTTTGTCGTTTGAGTCGTTTTGAGGAGAAAAATTTGACAAACAAATCAAGCTCTCCGATAGTGAAAGTTCCAAAATTATTTAACATCCGACTAAGTCGAGCAGACTTCGTTATTTCTTTTAACAGAGAAAGGAAAAATAAGCTATTTTCCTTTTTATGAGTCTAATACGGAAAGTTTCTATTTGCTCACGGTATTTTACGGAATATTTAGGTGGCGAAGCATGTATTCTGATACTTTATTTTCTCATCCCCTGGTATACTGGACTTAATGATGGTCCATTTGGCAACGGTGGACGAACCATTATTACCTCATTCGCCGGGCTCTGAAATATATAGCTTTGAAGATCGGAATCTACATGAAGCTTTAAATGTTTGTTTCCTTTGTATTAGGAATTATTGTTTTTCGTAAGCCCGCTCATCCTGCCTCCCACAACAAATTCCGGCTGTGTCACTGGTAATTGACAACTGGTGTTGGTATTCAGAAAGGGATATTCCCATATTACTATCGCACCTAGAAAATTGGCGTTTGGTCTGGTCTTATCGTATTCAATCTGTCTTGCCTTTTATGATTCAACCAAGAAAACAAGATTCTTCACAGAAACGGTATTGTGAGACCAAAAAAACACTAAAATGTCTCTCTCAAAAGCGCACATATGTCTCTCTGGGAACATGCCATCACGTTCAAAGTGTTGGAATCAATGACACGGCGTGCTTTGCGATAAATCGATTGATCTGTTATTTAAACCTATGGAAAAGGATCGATTAACAGGGTGTTTGCAACGAACACTTTAATAATCGATTCTTTACTATGGCTTCAATCAGGGAAATATCGATGATCGATCATTCACGCCTCGCCATGTCGCCACTGGTTGGAGCCCATGGCCATCCCGTCCAAGATATCTAGGCTTGATTCATCATAGAACAGCTTTTGTGCAGCAAAATCAATGTGAGCATACAGCGTCTAAGATTTCGGAGTCTAAACATTTTCAATAATCGACACCCTTTCCCTAATGATATCCGAGGAATTCCCATCATCTTTCTCAGTTTTTTCAGCGTGGGTAGCTGATTTTCTGCATTCCTGTTTTTAACGACGTAATTTCTTGGGGAAGCTTTCCACGAGGGAGGGATGGATTACATTTTACGGGAGTGACGCAAACGCAAATATGAGAAATCCTTACTCCGATCAAGAGATGCGCAATACTCGATGGAAGCGAAGAGCAAGGCGTCATAATGGGTCAAGCACTCGGTCGTGAAAATATTAGCAAAAGCGGTGGATTTAGCGATGCAGCGACTTGGTTCCCCGCGGAGGAGGGATTTTATATCTCTATCCTCGGGGCGAGAAGAGGGGGGGGGGGGGGGGGGTCTAACCGCGGAGAAAACACGCAATTACCAAAAACACGAGGTTTCTAGGGTGTTTCTCCTGTCCGTGCTCTTTTCATTGCCGCGAAATCCGAGATGATCCCGGTTGAAACCGGCTCACAATTTTAACGACAGTGATTAAATAATGGTTCTTCGCGCCCGTCCGTCGTCTCATCGCGCTGCATCGTTGCCACACCCTGTGCAGTTTCATAACTTCATCTCCTGGATGGATGGTATGGGTTCGATCGACATGAATCGATCGAAAAATGAAAACGTGAATCGATCGACAAACCTGTGAATGGATCGATAAAAGCCGTTAATCGATTGACAAACCCGTGAACGGATCGACAAACCCGTGAATCGATCGACAAACCCACGAATCGATCGAAAGGCCCGTGAATAGATCGAATTTTGTCGACGGAGTCGGTGTCGATTGATTCACGTCGATCGACTCACGTTTTGATTTTCCGGTCGAATCGACACCGGTATTTAATCATTTTTCGACCGATTCACGTTTTCATCTTTCGATCGAATCGTCGCAGGTTTCTTATTAATTTGTCGATCGAATCGGTGTCGATCGATTCACGTTTCCATTTTTCGATCGATTCGTCCATACCCTCCCTCGTGGATCCAGTTCAACAAAGGATCCAAGTTTTTAAGCAAAAATGGCGTGTTCGTTCGATCAGAACTCCATAAATAGTATTTTCAAACTGAAAGGTTTGAAGGAGCAGAACTGACACATTGGAGGCTCCGCACAATGAAATTTTGTCTGCAATGTTTTAGATGGGCCAGGAACCATCCTCCGCTCAGCAATGATTATCTATAGTCGTGGATTTGTGCCAAGCATTATCTGCAATGGTTCTGCTGCACATAAAAGATACAGGCAACTGAAAACATTTTCTGAAGGCAAATTCACACGAAAATCACGCTGGGCACATCAAAAACATTTTACAATTCACTTTTTAACGCGCATTCTGCGGAATTTGTAACACGCTTTATCAAATTTACCTGGAATGTTATGAAAATTTCAATTAGATTCAAACCTGAAATACACATTGTGTTTTTAACCTGACAGGAGCTTTCCCTTTGAGAAAAAGAATCTCAACATTCATGCAGAGAGATTTGATCCAAAAAATCCTCACCCAAGTAGCTGACACGGAAAATATATGAAACGCTTTGAAATGCCTATGGCGTGAATATATTCCAGAGGGATATGTATATATTTGAATAGATCTGGTGCGGTGACGGTGCGTTCACTAACCTACCCCCTGGAGATGTTTAGAGACGAGTCGCGTGTAACTTCACAAGGTGCTAAAATGAATTCAGGCAGTATGCTTCGGTGACACACTGACACTTTTGCTTCGAGGGCTGTTTAGTATTCCACACTGACGAATTCAGAGAGAGGATTAGAGGAGCCTAAAGGCAAAATCGAATACGAGTTTCAAACTGCCTCCTTTTCTCCATGGATCGAATGAACTTTTAAACATATTAAGCCTGCGATTTTATAAAAACCTCTTGAGTGATGATAATACTTTTCAGAGCCATACAATTTCGAAACGGTACATTTTCGCGAGTTTAGGTAGGATAAAATTGGCGCAATAAACTGAACACTGTTTTATGCGCAAAAAAAAACCAAGAAAAGTTATTTTTTTGATCGACGTAAACTTCATTTTCAAAAAATGTAAAATTTGCAGGAAAACGAAACGGATGTACTTCAAACAATGTTGTCATTAGTGTTCGACTTCTTTTGGTCATACGTATGTGATAAAATCTTAGTATACGTAGATGACCAAAGTGCGGATTCACGAAGCTCCGTTTGAACTGTTGCAGACTTCCTCGGGCGTTATGTTTTTCCTTCAGAACACTATAGTCAACATAGTTTCTTGAGCACATGCGTGATTTTCCTTCTCTGCTCGATGAATACACCGCTCAGATTTCAAGCTATGAAGTTGGCTTGATTCTCTTTAAAGACATCGAGCTTAAATTTTGAAACACCGCAATGGAGATACGCGCGCTTTCGCACTTGAGCCATCGATGTAAAGAGGAACGGACACTGGAACAAGTTTCTCATCTTACATTTCCTTCTACTTTCCATTAAACTGTTTTCTAGGTGTCTTGCTAGAGTACCTGTATTGAGAGAGTATGGCCACTGGGCCCCATGGAGAGGCTTAGGACCCAAAAATGGCGGTGCGTTGTTTTGGTTTTTGGGGAAGGGAGGGGGGTCATTGCCAACTTTTGACGGTTTTCACCAACCGCACTTGCTGCCAACCTTACTGCATCCAAGATAATTTTTCTCAAAAATTGCACACGATTAGCCTTAAAAGTATGTAAAGAAGTCGCAATAGTGCATTTGGGTAAATTTCTCGTTACGATAAGCAAAGAAAACTACATTTTGAGTCATTTTGCAATACATTAATTTATGGCGTCCGCCATTTTTGGGTCCTAAGGGCTCCGTTCATCCTAAGATGGCTGAGCCAATCAGAGGTGGTAACTCCAGTGGCCATACTCTCTCAATACGTCGTCTCCCGCACGAAGGAACGTAACTCCAATCCAAGGTTGCCAAATTGACTCCAACAATTAATTTATTTTACAAAGATGTAAGTGCGCAATTTATATCCAAATTTGTCTGATTTTCGCATGAAATCGGAAGAAAAATCGGTGAAATTTTCAGTTAGAAATGCCCAATACTTTTCTGGTTAAAATGCAATTTACGAAAGGAAATTTGGCAACATTCAAATGTAGTTACGTTCTTTCGTGCGGAAAACGACGAATATAGGTACTCTATGTCTTGCGAGCTTCGCCAAGAGGATTTCAAAATGTTGAGTTTAAATACCAAAGACATGGACGTTTGGACGGAGCTGGAACGAAAGAAACTGGAAGGATTTCTTACGACAAATGAGGCAGGACTTGAGGTGAGGAATACGGATAGCGAGAGTGGAAGCCGCTGGCGACTGACGTGGAGTCTCTCGTCGGGTGTCAGAAGGCAAAACGTTGACGTGGACGTGGACGTGGAGTCTCGTCGAGTGCGGGGAGCTCCGGACATGCAGAGACAGAGACAGAGACAGAGACAGAGACAGAGACAGAGACTTGGCCAGCAATTGTTTCAGAAGCCACGGCTCGCTTCTCACCCTTGTCATTACCCACGTTCACCTTCGACCATCTCTACAGTTCCTCGTATACCAATCACCGTATCCCTCTCCCGGTGTAAGGACGTGAATACACCTCGGCATGAACCTTGCCGGCCGCATAACGCCCTCCTCTCCAGAGTTCACTCGGTCTCCTGGTTGCGGCTCAGCGTCGGGAGAACGACGGCTTGGTCCTGAATGGCCATTGTCATTTTCAAGCACGATTTCCACATTGCCGTTTGCGGTCCGCCCGGTTGGGAACGAGGACCCTACAAAGGCGACAGATGCTGAGGCAACCGAGCGATATCCACTTGGATTGCATTTTGCAAAAAGGAACCACTAGCATTGCAATGATGCTAAGATTGTGCAACTTCATCTTTTGCAATAAAATTGCGGAAATCGTGAGAAACTATGAAATTTAGATGGTAATTTTTGTCTTAAATTTACATTTTTTAGCGAGTAAAGTAGAAACTATTAATGGATAATCGGGTTTTTCCTCCAAGACAAAAGAAGTTGCACAATCTTAGCAACATTGCAATGCTAGTGGTTCCTTTTTGCAAAATGCAATCCACTTATCGGTAAAGTCGTAAAAGCGTATCTCCGATTGCGACGTTGCGAGTTTTCGCTCATTCTTTGATATTCTCGCGAGGAAACGGGCGAAATTCACGTGAATATACCTGAATATATTGGACGTGACCTGATTTTCGCTGATTTATTTTTCAGGTGTGCAAGAACTCCTCGACCACGCCACCGGGCGGGTCGCATGCAAAAATGGCAAGGTCCCAAAAACGGTATTTTGAAATGAGAAAGCTTTCAAAAGCGCAATTTGGTTTGCAAAACTGCGGTAATAATCATGGGTTTTTCGTCAAATCGCGGTGTAAATCACATGGCGCACTTGTGCAAAATTGCGGCAATTTATACGAGCAAAGCAAAAAAATTGGCATGTTTTTTACATTTTTGGAGAAAAATGGTTTTTTAAAATAGGAAGGCCAAAACATTTTTGGTCCCTCCTCGACTTTTTCTGGAAAAAAAACTAAGCAACAAGCGTTGTGAGTATATTCTTCCTTAATGGAGAGTAAATTCACAAAAGACGATTTATTTGAAGATTACAGGAAAGCTCATTCGTGCCGAAAAGAAAATCCCTTGGAACTGTGAACCGAGTCGGTATTACCATTTCCTTGCGCAAATAATTTCATTCATGTTCGATGAAATTTGGCGATTGCTGATGTCATTTGGTTCGTTTTAGAAAAAATACCACCAGTTTTTTTCTCTTTTTTTTTTGGAAACTTTCCGTTGACTGTGGGGAGTGTCGCGATAAAATCAGTAATAGTTTGATTCATCGGCACAATTGCCAACGCTGGAAGTCATTTATGGTGTAAGATAAACAAACTAAGCGCCCATAGTTAGTGTCAAATGCGACAACCTCTGGACAAATTTTATCTTAATTCCTGGATGCAATTATTCGAGCTCCATGGACGTCCGTGTTGCATACGCACGGGAGTGAAGGCGTTTTGATTGTCAAGGCACTCACCAATTGACTCGTGCCCCCGCGGCGCCAACGGCGGACTTTACTGCAGGGGTCTAAAATCGCAGAGCGTTTTCAATCCTTCGATTATACAACAATGATATCTCGTTTGCACGAGTAGATGCATACAGGCGTAGCGTAGGGTGTGAGTATACTTTGTGCCTCAGTTTTGATATCGCTTAGCGATGAGCATGATTCGTAGGCAACTATATTTATGATTAAGAGATACCCTTAAAGTATGGATGAAGAATTGAAAGCGTTGAAAGTGAAATGGTCGGGAATTTTCTCATTATCAGCATTTTTCTGCTAAATTCTTAAAATTCCTGGTAGAGATTATGTTCTATTGTTTTGAAGCAAACGATACATCGAACCACAATCGAATACGATCTACTGTGTAATTCAATTCCCTCGTGATTTTTTTCGGAATAAAAATGTTACGTAGTGCTTTAATGCATGTAGCTTGTCTAACCCCGACCTTTACCTAAAATTTGGCTGCAATGATGTCCGTGGCGAAAAATTTCCGGAGAGACGGTCCTACTCTCATGAACTAAACTCCATGCTTAGCAGACGGAAGTTAATGGACGGATTTTTCTATGAGTTGGGGTATCTAGTTCCAGGCCCTTTTTTGTGGGGTTTGTTGGACTGTCTCCGGTTGGCGTGGAGCCTTTTCAGATCATTGACGGCGATGCTCGCGATGCTCGTCCCGGGCGAGATTAACGGATTTCCCGGCGCCGCCGCCGCGATCTCGGCGCTCGTCCGCGTTGCCGCAGCCGGGAAAACGCTCGCGATCCGAGGCGCGCGTTGCGGGCGGGGCACCGCGGGCCCCGTTTTGTAACTCGGCGGGCGGCGCGGCGCGGCGCATTCACCGGAGATTTCAATGCCCGACTAATCGCCGGATTAATCATCGGAATCTGCATAATGTCTCATTTACATTGCCTCCTTTTCGCTCCCGAGATTCCACCCTTTCCCTGCACTTTTTTGCATCCCTCCTCCCCCTCCCCCTCCGCCTCTCCTTCCTTCTTTCATGCTACGAGCGCACGGTGGACCGAGTATACAGAATATGTTGCACAAAATCTGGAAACTTTCAAAGCTTAGGCCTTGTCTCCACGGGACGTTTTCATAGGATTTTTCCCTCAGTTCGAATCGCAGGAATGAAACTTCTGGGATTTTTCCCAGTTACCGTCTCCACGGGACGAGGCTCATACGGTCCTCCGACTAGTTTGCGCGGGAAGACAACTTAGTTAAAGTCGAGTATTTAACCGGGATTAAAATTACAATTGTACTCAATTGACAATTGGACCTATTATTTTAACGAAACAAACATTAACAATGGAGTAATGAATAAAATATCGCACGATTCGTTTTCACTTCTTCTTCTTCTCTCAATGGGTCCTAGGGGTACAGGTACCATACCTGATACTGGGAAAAATATTGATTAACTCAATATTTTTCCCAACCTCGTAAGTGGGATTTTTCCTTGGGACAAATCTCGTGAAACGGCCCGTGGGATTTTCGAAAATATGAAATAACAAAGTTTAGGAGTGGCACTGTTGGTAATTTCGTAAAATTCCCTTCCATCAACTGGTACTTTGAGAATACTACATTAGAGAGAAAGCGAGAAAGTAACAAGGTTTGGTGACCCATTCTGGCGTAGTCGACTTGATTTTCGTGCGATTTTACCGATTGAAAGGCTCCTTTGGGCACGCTGCGTTTCGTATGCAGAAGACTCATGGATCGTCGTAGCCAATTTTGAAACGCTGAACTCAACTATCACACCCTTTCGTGAGAAACCGATTCAGTTTCACAGCTAAAAACCAATTAAAATCACGCAGTTACATGGAAAAGCTCCTGCGAGCAATTTATTGCAAAATAAATCCCCGGAAAAAACTACCTCTTCCCGATTGATTATTCCGACAACGCGTATGCAGGTGTTTCCTCTCAGCGGATGAGGATCAGTAAACAATAAGGGTTGGTAACACTTTCAACTATCACTCCATGCAAAAACCGCGTCTATTTACACGAAAGTCCCATTGCGTTTACGCGGCTCTCGGTGAACAAGGTCGGATACTCCACCTTCATCGAGGCGTGTATGGAACGCTAACTGGTGAATAATTTTCATCACACCTGAATCAAATCCGAGTAAAAACAACGTACGAACACTCAGACGCTGCTGAATTTCTCCCGAGAAAACAGGAGATTCTCTGACATTTGGAACTTTTTCCGTTGAATTTGTCAGAGTATTTTATGCCTATTTCAATAGGTCGTAATCTGAAAATTTCAAGAAAATATGTGCATATGTGTAATTACTTTATAAAAATTGGTACTTCATTCGGGGACAATTAATTGGCAACGACTCAAAGAAAATACGTTATTCATACGCAGAACACGCAGTAGAAATGTTGTCTCGCTATTTGATCTCGCAAAACTTCGATTCAACGAAACTTGGGGGGGGGGGGGATGGCTTATGGACATTCGGCCCAAAATGATGAGCTCTGCTATGCAAAGGGGAAAATCGTGTGAGCATCCAAGTGTTACAAAGTTATCCTCGACAAACGAACGAGATTATTGAGAAAAAAGAAAAGTTAACTAACTGCGTTAAATTTTTCAGAAAATTTTATTCGCAATTAAATCTACAGTACACTGAAAAAAATGTATGCACTCACGCCTCATGAAGTAAGGGTCGGAGCCACATCCAGACTGTAAAAAAATTGATGCCGACCTAGCGATAGCGATTAAGTCCATTTTAGTATGGATACATAGTACATACGAAGAGGAATGGACTCAGCATCCATACCGTACCAACAACAGTAAGTTCATACACCTGCTTTTTCATACAGAACATGTTTACACCACATCTCTGCTCTAGTCGTGAAAGCCAGACCGTATGTACGAGACGTTGATACCTTGGATTTTCCAAGCAGCATGGACTCTCACCGCATAAATTTTTTTAGTGTATCTAACAATAATTTTACGAGAAAACATTCATAATTTTCCTCCAAAATAAATAATTCATGCGGGGAGATTCGGCAACATTCAAGTATTTATACAGCTTTCATCGGGAGCATATCGAGGGTGAAACTACCAAACCACGTATCTCGGTTTGCGACGTCGCAGACTTCCTGTCATACTTTATTTTTTAATTGAAAAACTACTTGACGTCCAGTCTTGAAAATTTCTGTGATTTTTCCTCTTTGTGCGGAGAAAATTCTGTGAAAATTTCAAGGAATGATATTGATTTGGTCCACTTCAAAAAAATAAAATGCGAGCGTAGATTTTAAACACCGCAAACGAGAAACGTGGTTTGGTAGTTTCACCGTCGATATGTGGCAGAATCGGTGTCCACTTGTTTGATCTGGAAACTGGGATTCGCGGCTCGTTGGTAGGGGGCGACTTCTGGGAATTGGCCCCGAAATGATGACACAACGGGGGGATCAAATGACGCCCTCCCTTAATTGCCACTCGCCGATGTCACGTACGCGGTAGCCCGTGAAAATTCCAAAATTCACTTAAACAGTTCCGGGAACATTCCATGAAAGCGACCCCTCATGAAAGGCCGCGTCACGTGGCTCCGGAAGTGCATGGAATGTCACCGCCGCGTTGCATTGCATCGCGTTTGCTAGAGTCCCTTTATACTGAGAGTCAAGACAATTTGAATCCATTTCTGATTGGTTCCCGTATTTTAGGCCTCCACAGTGTCACAAACGGGAATAAAGATTACATTTTCACCAATTGCAAAGATTATAATCTGGAATGGACCAGGGAATTACGGGTTCGGCAAGGAACAAACGGAATGAGAGGAGGAACGGAGAAAGGCATTTGAGAACGAGAATGGGCCGATCAAAGATTACGAAAAACGTTCAATTTCTGTAATCTTTATTCCCGTTTGTGACATCCATGAGCCGAATTGTCTTGACTCTCAGTATAAAGGGACTCTAGCGTTTGCCGGCTCCCGCTGCATTCCGACCTCCCAGGATCACTCCGCCACGCTTAACCAACAACACCGCATGAGCCTCCACAAGTCGAAAAACTTCCTTTGATCAAATTCGAATTTTCACGGCAATCCATGATTATTTTTCCGACAATTTTACCGAGAATTTTAAGCGCAATCGGATCTAAGTTATCTGAAAATTTCAAGAGAAGATATTTACAACCCTCCGTAAAAATACGCATTTTATTGGAAAACATTTCGACGGTGAAAGTCGGCAATCACATAACTCGGTTTGCGACGTCGCAGACTTCATGTCATACTTTATTTTTTAAATGGAAACCCACTCAACGGCAATTCTTTAAAACTGTCATGATTTTTCTTCTCAATGCGAAGAAAATTCTGCAAAAACTTCAAGAAATAATATCAATTTGTTCTCCTTTAAAAAGATGACGTAGAGGCGGAGATTTTCAGACACCGCAAACGAGTTATGTGATTGCCGACTTTCACCGTCGATTTGCAACTTTTGAATGTTCATGCGGCGTTTATCCTCAGCAGTTTTCCTGTGCGAGTAATCCGACGTGGTCCTTTCATGAATCACAGGATGTTATAAGCGTTCTAAGGATCGGAACGTGAATTCTTTGCGAAGAACCCTTTTCGAGGATAACTTCCGGCGTCAGAGTGAGGATTTTGCAAAAAATCCAAAAACCGAATGCGTTCTCAAAACAAAAATCACCTTTCTCAGTGGACCTAACAACTTCACATGTCAATTTACTCATCATAGGTTCAACACAAAAAACGAAATCGTCAAAACTGCGTATGACTCCCTCGAAGTACTTTAAGGTGATTCGATGGACGCCATATTTTGTGTCAGAACGGCATGCGATATATCGCATCAATTAGTTCCATCTTTTCAGGTACTCGTCATTTTTCTCCAATTTTGAGATCGCAATTCTGTTGTCAGGAGACTGAAGCACTCACTTACCAATTTTAACAAAGAAATTCAACGTAATTAAGGCGTGGTTTTTTAGAGAGAAAACATAGCATTCGATACTGATATCGAAACTGCCCTCGAATGCGATATTTTCTCTCTAAGATAACCACGCCTTTATTACGTTGAATTTCTTTGTTAAAATTGGTAAGTGAGTGCTTCAGTCTCCTGACAACAGAATTGCGATCTCAAAATTGGAGAAAAATGACGAGTAGCTGAAAAAATGGAACCAATTGATGCGATATATCGCATGCCGTTCTGACACAAAATATGGCGTCCATCGAATCACCTTAAAAATCATCAAATGGACGTAATAAAAAATCAAAAGGATCTGTATCTATTCTAACATGAGCCCTGAGATCCATAGGAATACATGCATGTCACGGCTCATGTTACAATGGAGAGAGTTCCTTTTATCTTAAAAACATGAAATGGCCTGAGCGACGTGGATCTGATGCAAAAACTGCAAACGTGAATGACCGGACGGGTCGCGATCGGTCGCGTGTGAAAACGGGAAGGCCCCGAAAACGGTGTTTTGAAATGGGAAAGCTGGCAAAATCCCCATTATTTTGGCAAAGCAGCGGTAAAAAAACGTGTGTTTGTTGTGAATCGCGCTATAAATCGCGTGCGTGGCTCAAAAACGCACCAATTTATGCTCGGAGCCATAAAAAAGTTATCTTTTCGAAAGTTTTGGAGAAAAGGGGAGTTTTTAAAATGGGAAGGCCAAGAACTTCCTGCATCCCTGTCTGGCACTTCACTAAAATTGTCGTTTTTTCTTCCCCTGTAAAATTAAACTTTTAGGCGTACTCTAATATCACTAAACTATAACTAAACTATGTGAAGCTATTCCGTATTTCTCCTCATTGCCGCATGCGACAAATAAACCGAAAAGCATTTTACTGAACGGAGCAGTGATTGTCTCAGCCCTGGGAAGGAGCGAGTCTTCAAATTGATCGATTAGTTGTGCCAAGCAAGTCTTGCACTGATTTACTGCTTTCATTTCCGCCTTTGGGCTTAAGCTTCAAAGAGCAACAACGCTGGATCCTAATAAGATTCTTATTTTGCCTAAGGTGCTCCTGAATATCTAATAGATTGCTCTTCTGACTTTGCCGTAGCTCCTCGTCCAGTGTAATATGCTTCTGAGTCAAGAGCGTTGGATCGTCCGAAATACATTCACCATTCAGTGCCAAGCATCATAGAATGTGCGTTAGGTTATCAGTGACCTCCATCAAATATTAAAGAGAAAATAAGAAAAATAAAATAAAATGAAATTATGAAAGATGGGGGGTAGTCTCGATAGTTTTTGGTACATCCATCCGGCCATGAAATTCATGTGATTTCCCCTTTTCCTCTCTCTATCCATTGTCTGAGACGATTGTTCCAAATGCTCCGATTTTCTCCGATTATTGTTTTTCGTTTCTTTTTGTAACCCTAATATAATTCATTTCAATGCTGCTGCATTCTGTCGTACTAAGGAAGAACACCATATGAACATTTGAGAGTTGCCAAACTTCCCTTGATAAAACTGTTATTTTTGACAACATTCGTGCATAACTTCCCTTGAAATTTTCAGATATTTTAGATTAAATTGCGTACAAAATTATCTGAAAGTTTTGGAAAATTATATTTAAAATTGTGCCGCGGCCCATGCGGGCAAAAGGGAGCGGCAAATTTTGCAATTTTCCCAAATGTAGATATAAAAAAAAAAATCGGATTCGGAAAAAATTACAAACGAGAAAAGACGTCAAAAGTTCTCATTTCCGGAGAGTTAAAGTATAGTAATTTCTAATCTGTTCGTCTTTCGGTGATACAAGAGACAGCACCTTTCATTAGTTTAGTTGGGAGATAAATCAAACACGCAAGGAGCGGCGCGGCGCAGAGGGCAATGATGATGAGAACTTGAGATGAAAAGGAGAAGCCCTCAGCATGCCGGTCAGCATGAAATACATAATAGCGCCGACAAGACTCCATGAATACTTCACGCATAGCGTCAAACGTAGTGCGGTCAGCAGCGCAGCGGTCGGCGTGAAACGCATAGCGCCTACAAGACTGTAGGGATACTTCATGCATTGCGCCAAACACATTGCGGTCGGCGCGGCAGCGGAAATTAAACAAATTATTAAACCACACTCATGATTATTCCTTCATAATTTTTTCGTTCGTTTCTTACTAATGAAAGGCCTTGTCCACACAGAGATAGGTTCACGGAACTTAACTTTTGCGCAAAGTTTCGTGAACTTTTGCTAATTTTGACAGGGCTTCCACAAAAAATATGCCCAACACGAGTAAACGCGTCTTATGCACCCCTCCTCCTCCGGCACATTCACTTGATGGTTTGCATCGATGTTTCAAAACGAATGAGAAGGGGGCGGAAAAGTACAGGCGGCCGATGGGCGGCAAATAGGTAAATCCGGCCCTGGTAAAAACATGCATATCTTTTGCGTTCGAAATTGGATCAATTTTTTCGTCGTAAAAATAGCTTAAAATTAATTCCGAGAAGGGTAAATGTTTCAAAATTTTCTAAAAGAGGTCCCCCCGGACTCCTCTCTAAAGCTAGAAGAATTCTCCGAACCTTTGATAGGAGCGAAAAGAGTCATCCAGATTCTCTTGGACGGGGTAGATACCCTTCTGCGCCCTTTCCCCAGAAGAGTTCGTAGATAGTAGTCCAAAAAAATCATAGATCGAGTTGCTGTTTTTTTGAAAAGTCCTAGAATCTGCTAATTATTCTTTAGACATTTAGTTAATTCTCATACCATGTAAATACATACTATATGAGGCATCCCTAATGTGAGGGCTATTTTAATATTTTAACAGCCCTCGTGTAAAATGTCAGTAGAATCTGGGACGGTGGGGAAGTTGTAGCCTTAATAAACCATTCGTTTTTTATGAAACGTGAAATGCCTTCAATTTAGAGAGTATGCAATCCGCAAATGTGCGGGCCTCTTGTGCATCCAAATTGGGCGAAGGATCAAATGGATCGCGCTAAGCAGAAAGAGACCAAGCCACATCGGCTATAATTGTTTAAACGAAAACGGCTGTGCAGTTTTTGTGCGAGTTTCAGTAAATTTTCTGCTCAGTGCGAAGCAAATTCCTCACAATTTTCAAAGGAATCTCTAAAAACGTTATCTTGTAAAAAAGTAAATTTCCCAATTAAATTTGGCACTAGCTGATGCGGCTTGGTTGCTTTCTCTTAAGCGCCGTTCAAATGCCAAGTCACTCAGCGTCCATCGCCTATGCTGCCGTGCTAAGAAAGAACGCCGTATAAACATTCGAGAGTTGCCAAACTTTCCATGATAAAACATGTATTTTTGACAACATTCATGCATATTTTCCCTTGAAATTTCCAGACTCTTTAGATCAAATTGCGTGCAAAATCAAAATTGCCTGAAAATTTTAGAGAGTAATATTCACAATTTTCTCAGTAAATTCGGTTTTTCTCGGAGGAAACTTAGCAACGTCTGATGGCTCTTACGGCGTTCTTCCTTAGCACGGCAGTATGTTTGTACCTACCCGCGCCTCGTGTCCGGCACGGTCAGTGGAGGAGAAGGAACCGGGACTCGAAGCGGGCACCCACCGCGCGACGCCGGCGCTCCCGACAGTAGCTCACGATCTCGTCGGGGCGGGTAA